>JAHDVF020001466.1:167500-767500 GCA_022606425.2 Lepidostoma basale
CCCTGGATCAGGAGCCAAGCGTTCTATCCCCTAGACCACCACCCGATTTAAATTTAATGTTTTTATGTTATTATTATGTATTATTATTGTTTGGTTTTATATTTTTATGTTATCATCATTTATATTATCATTATCTATATTATTGGCAGTGGATCGGTCACACTTTGAGAGGGAGCCCAGCTTGCATCGCTCAGGGCGCACTAGACTGGTTCCCTATGGGAGAAAAGAGGAAGCAGGGCAGACCTAGAGCCACCTGGAGAAGAGCCCTGCAGGACGATGTTAAGGCAGCAGGCCTCACTTGGGATGATGTTAGGCACCAGGCATGCGATAGAGTCGGGTGGAGAAGGTTCCTTGAGGCCCTATGCACCACGGAGGTGTGACAGGATAAAAATAAGAAAGAAGAAGACTGATAAAAGAATAATTATTAGTACTAGTAAATACTAGTAATTATTAGCCCAGGTTAATTATTAAATTTAAATTATTGTATCGAATTTTAATTGCGTGTTTTTATTTTAGTCATTCATTGTTTCGTTTTTATTATATATTAACATCTGAAGATTGAGGTATCCTCCGAAACATGTCGTGTTTTTTTTATATTTTGTGGATAATAAACAAAGTTTTTTTTTCAATTTCCTAAGTATTTTATTTTATTTTTTAAATTCAAAACCACCAAATTATTAATGGCTTCGTATTGAGTTAAATATAACTTCTTTTTTTTAATATTTATTTATTTGACACATTCACCATGGAGTGTTTTTTTTTTTTTTTTTTAAAAAAAGACTCACACCAAAGATTTAAATCAATGATATTAGAATTTATTTTACAATCTTCAATGTGAGCAGAAAATAGCTCATTATTATGAAGAAGGAATCTGGTCGTGTCCAGGCTCGAACCCATGTCTCCTTGATTAGAAGCCAAGCGTTCTACCCCCTAGACCACCACCAGGTTGTGTGCCATACGAGTAATAATACATTATGTTTACATTATTATATACAAACAATTATTACATTTAAAAATAACATCATTGATTAACGTAATTGAACAGTTTAAACTAAAAAATATTTATTATATTCTTAATAATTATGTGAAAAAGGAGTAGAGAAAACTAACTTATAGATTAATTACATTATAAAATCGTGAAATTCTTATAATTTTAAATTATTAACAGAGAGAAAATGATTCACTACGCATGTAACGAATTTTGTGTAAATTATATTGAGCGTGGCTTCGAAAATCAAAATTTAAATTTAATTATCGCATACGTTGTAGTGAGTAATTAAAATACGGGGCGTCTGCTTCCAGTAGAGTAGCCAGTTACGGCTTGGACGGCTGCAATGGCCAAGTTAATAGTCAGCTACAATTAATAGTAATAAATATTCATTGTTCCCATTAGTCTCGCTGTTTGCGGTCGCTCTTTGTAATGGCGAGGCTGCATGGAGCGGCTCTGTACGTGCTTGTATCTGTTCCAGCACACAGGAAGGTATTTACATAATACACTGCGTATATAGTATACTGCTTGGACTCCGCTACAAATCTACCATCTTCTTTCCACCTTTCCGCACCTTACATACTAGCTACATAGCCATATAAATTCTGTGTTGCTAGATTCCGAACAGATCCTTAAATTAAGATAATATTATAAAGCAAGTACTTGCTTAATAGTAGATTTTTTTAAACTACAAAGCGTGAAAATTAAAACGTTTTCTATTATTATTCTTGAACTAAGATAATCTAAATTATAAACGCGGACAATAGGGTTTTACTCGTATATCTTACCTTTGTACGTCGGCGTTGTTTTCAAAAAAGTACCTACTTATCTGCCTGCATACTTTAAAACTTAATCAGAAAATCGTCTTTTCAGTAAATTAAATAAATGAATTTGAAATTAAAATTTTATAATATCAAATTAATTTGGTGTACTTTTTTTCCCTAGAAATTTCAATAACAATTTTTTTTTTCGATAAATATATTTTGTTATTATAAATTGCGGAACAACAAAGAGTGGACAGAAATAACAAGAGTTCAGAACCTGTTCCATGTGGCGCAGGATAGAGATGCATTTGCTGCAGTGATCGCCAACGTTGGGGGGACCTGACACGGCACCGAAAGAAAAAGGTCATTTTTGGTAGTGGACAGGAATAACATGAGTTCAGAACCTGTTCCAAGTGGCGCAGGATAGAGATGCCTTTGCTGCAGTGATCGCCAACGTTGGGGGGACCTGACACGGCACCGAAAAAAGAAGGTCATTTGGTAAAAATATTACATTTGTGATACATTTGTCTGTCGATACCAGAGAGCCTGGCGAAACCAGTCGATGTCAAAATAAAGATAAAAGTGGAAGTAGTAAAAAACATAATTTTATTTAATTAAAATTTACTAATTGATTAATTCGTCCCTTCTTGAAAACGGATGAATTAAAAATATATAAGTCCCTAGAGAAAAAAATACTTTTCTTCCATCCTAGAATTCCTCGGTTAATGCGGATCAGACATCACGATGGCACAATACATTCCCGTGATACGGTTAGATTGTGAGTTTAATCCAGAGTCATAGGTACTTTTGTTTCCGGGAAAATCCCTTAAAGCTCACATCCTAACTACATCATGATAAATAGTCGGGATTAGTTATCTGACCGTATGGATTCTGGGCTTAAGCCGCCCCACAATTATCTGGATATATTGACCAATTCACGAGATATGTGGAGACTTGCTGTTCTCTAGATTTGTAGAGACTTTTCCCGCAGCCCAAGGTAAGTGCTCTTAATCTTCTGTTATATTTCACCAGCATCCCTTTTGCCTTTATCCCGAATTTAGATTCACGTCCTTGCTAAATGCGGAATAAATTTTATATAAGTATTTCAATCCCGTTTAAAAAAAAACAATTAAATACAATAACACTTTGTATTATATTTTCATTACATTTTATTCTTGATTTGCATCAGGAAGGAATTTGAAGCGGAATTAAGTATTATAAATAAAAATGTGAATGGATCACTGCGCTAGTTTGGCCACGTGGAGCGCATGAATGAAGAGAGAATGGCTAAGAAAGTATACGTTAACAATGTGAAAATATCACGAAGTGGAGGAAGACCAAGGAACACTTGGCACGACCAAATTAATCAATTTTGAAGATCGGTAAATCGACTTACGCGTATGACTCGGATAGAGTAGTTTGGCGGTCCATATTATCTGCCTTCCCTTCCGAGAAAACGGCATAATGGTTTTGTTTGTTTTACTAATTATGATATAAATATATAGCCATATTTTATAATCATAGGTATATTTAATAACGCATCGACAAAGCCAAACATTTTTGGCATTGTTCAAGAAATATTGAATACTTAGGCATTGTTTTAAAAGAGTTCTCATTGGCCGAAATGCATAGAAAGGGTACAAATCACGCTTTGTTGGACTATTTAAAGCGTTGCATGGAATGGCACCACCTTATACATATAACTGAGCTATGCATCAAATACCTGAATGTCAAACAGTCTACATTGCGATCAACAAAATCTTCTGCGATCGGTAAATTGACTGTGTCAAAACGCTGTCCTCACACAAACTTTGGCGACCGATCCTTGGCGGGAGCCGGCCCTTCAGCCTGGAATTATCTTCCAGCAGACCCCAAGTGCATTGAGAATTCTTCAGAGTTTAGATCGAGACCCAAAAGGCAAATTTTTTAATTATCTTTTCCTGATGTAAATATTGATCGACTGCGTCAGGTGCAGCCCTCATACTAAATATGTTTATATTTAACTAGTTCATAAAACGAAGCATTTTTTGCAGCGCCCTTGAGATGATTAATTAATAAAAATGGGGCTCTATAAATAATCCAATTAATTATTATTATTAAAAAAAAAATTGTTATAGATGAATTTATATACATACGACATTCGAGATCAAATATTAAAATAAATATGTATGATAACACGTTCGAATAGAAGGAAACATAAATTTAATTTCATATATATTTTATTAATAATGTATTTAATTATAAATTCAGAGCGTTAAAGCTCACATACATTATAACCTTAAAATATAAATCTTGAAACATAGTTTACTTGTTATTCGGAACGAATTCATTGCTCCCTAATTAAAACATTCAACGTATCTATTCATGATTCATAATGGTAATTACGAGCTTAAACCGCCTTCGTCCTTCGTTGGTGGGAGGTACCATACACATATTAGGAAATAGAAGAATGAACGAGAGATATTTAACATTATATATTGCTTGGATTTGAATACAGCGACATGTTTCTTAATATCTAATGTTATTATTTACGAGAGTACATAGTATGCATATAAATGTTATGTATTTATTTTCAAAGCAATATTTACCTACATGTATGGATCATTGAATTTATTGTTTGCACAGGCTGACTCAATACTAGTATCGTAATAAATCATTTTATTTGTTTTATTTATTACTTATTTCAGGATCAAATATTGGGTACTTTTAAAGTCAATTTTCGTACCTAGTTATTTTTTTTATACTATATATTAGGTCCTTACATATGAAATTGGCGTTTTGTATGGGAGGAAGATAAAGTTGATTTTTTTTAAATATAATATATTTATTTAATCAAAGTATGTACCAATGCTATCTATGCACTTTTGCCATCTCGCAATAGCTTCCGCTTCCACAATAGCCTTCAATTCTTCATTATCAACTTTGGTCTCCGGCCGTCCACGGGGCTTGTTCTGCAGGTCGAAATTTCCAGAACGAAAACGTTGGAACCAAAAACGCACTGTGTTTTCTTTTGCGGCATCGTCGCCATACACATCATTAATCCTTCGAGCCGTTTCTGCAGCACTGGTGCCACGGTGGAACTCGTACTCGTAAATAACGCGATATTTCAAGTTTTCCATTTTATAAACTGAGTGACGCAAAGAAAAAAAACAATTGAGGAAAAAACAAATGAATTATAATTTTCGAAACACAAATACTTGGGTAAATAGTTGTATAAATTTGAATTTGGAATTCCTAACCAAAGAGAAGATATTTGAGATCAAAGTTGCCAGTACGGCAAAACGCCAATTTCAAATGTAAGGACCTAATATTCATTATTTCTTATACCAATAATTATTTTCCTACTAGAGTCAAAACATTTACCATGCATTCTTGGTGTTTTATCTGTTATCAATTAAATATATTTATTGTTGCATTTAAAACTTAGTATGATAGAATACCGAACGATGAAATAAGAAAGAAATGTAAGGCAGATGACTGCATCATGGATAAAATTAAAAAAGGATCCCTAAGATGGTTTGGACATATGAAACGAATGGATGAGAGTAGAATGGTTAAAAAGTTGTACACAAGCAGCGTGAGTGGGAAAAGAAGCCGAGGACGACCGAGGAAAACATGGCATGACCAAATTAATCAATTCCTAAAAGGCGGTCACATTCGAAGTCGGAATAATCGACGTGCGTGCATGGTACGATGTTTGAATGTAGAGGAACCCGAGAGGTATGCCAGGACAGGGCATTGTGGCGATCCATCCTCTCTGCCTACCCCTCCGGGGAAATGGCGTGATGGTTAGTTAGTTAGTTATATTTATTGTTTCTTGAACAATGACGTGAAACTCCACATTAAATAATAAATTCGAATGAAACGTCTGTTTTCTAGAAGTTTTTTTTTTTTTTAGCGAATCGCAGATTTCACCTGTCTAAGGCATTACCAAATGTGCATTCAAAAGACGTTTCATTATGCCTTAGACCGGCGAAACTTGTCATTCACATAAAATAAAATAAAACTTCTAGAAAACAGACGTTTTTATTTGTATTTATTTTCAATTAAATGTTTCAAACTGTTTCTATGCTTGTTATGTGTTGTAAAATCTAAACTGAATTGAATAAATCATATATCAAAACTTTTCGTGAAATAATTTGCTAGGTGAAATATTTTTTTTACAATTATATAGATTTATTATAAAACACTTATCTATTATATATAGACCAAATAAAAATACATAATTTCTAATATAGAAAGACCATAATATTACATTACTTTTTCCCACTATTATTAACATTTTTAACTATTTATAATATTTTATTTGCAAAAGTTTAACTTCAAATTCAATTTCTTTTCAGTGTGTCATATATTAATTATTTTATTATTTTATACTTTCTAATCGATTGCGAATATCAATCAGATGCAGTGTTCACATTTAGAATTAAAACACGTCTTAATGCGCCCTTGAGGTGATTACATCACAAAAACGGCGTACATCACATATTATTATTATTATGAATATTATTATTGTGGTAGCGTGTAGGGGCCTTACTTTACTGTTTCTACATGTTTTTCAATATTTTTGACGCCATAAGTGATTAAAAATGTTTGATTTTATTTGGTAGGCCTGAAAGACAAATTTTGTCCGCTAATCATACCAATATGTTACGCCATGGGTGTTTGTTACAATTTGGACTGTGAATGGCATAAAAAAACAAAGATAGCCGCATAAGTTATAGAGTTGCTGAGTCAGCCTATCGCACACTGGTCAGTAAATTTGTGGCACAATAATCGTACTTTACTATGCCATAGAAATACTTGTAAATAACAAAATAACTAGTGCTTGGCAAATCTCGCTTTGGTCAGCTGAAATGTTCGGAATGTTACTGTGATTTACAGTTTGCGCATTATGTGGGAATCTGGTACTGAATTAAAATCGGGTAACTTTCATGGGAAATACTACATGGATCGGAAATAATTGGATGCTTTGCATTTTGTTAAATTAATTAATTAACAAAATTAATGTTTACGAGTACCAAAATATTCGTCAAGCATTTAATAATGCTGAAAACGTCAGTTTTCAATACACTTCTTTTATCGGAGTAACGTATTTCTCTTTGCTAGTGTAAATTCAAAAATCTGATGTCACAACCTTGATAACATAATTCAACTTCTAGAAAAGAGGCGTTTTTATTCTGCCAATGTTACAATTTTTTATATATAAAATCGTAGTTGTTCTACGAATTTCTCAATGAATTCCAAAATTGTTTATCACTACACATTATTTATTATGATATTAAAAAATACATTCATTTTCTAGATATTTTTGATCATTTTGAATATGTGACAAATTTCTTCATTTAAAATATTTTTCTTGAATTAAAACCTACAGTAAATATAGAACCATTATTCTAACTACATTTTTAAGATTTTTTTAAAAATTAAAATGAATTTATGATAATGTTGTTTCATGTATTAATTTTTCCTACTTATTTTTGCTCTTCCCAAAAAAATTTACAAAAACATTTTCATTATTTACCAATGTAGGTACTAGTAAGAATTTATAACTTTCTGGAAGATTTTTAAAATAATGTTTTTATAATTCAAAGCAGATCCAAGATTTCATTAAAAAACAAGTTATTTCTAAAACTTTTGACACGTGGTCTTCCAAATAAATGTAAACTGTCATGAATTCTACAAATTTATTTTAAATTTAACATTTTTACAGTCGTAGGACGGAGGCCTTGATCGGGAGTTAGGGCGAGCACGTTTGTACCAAATGATCTGAATCTAATGACATTATTGCGTCTGAGAAACCTACCCCCCGAGGGTGAAGGCTCTCCTACCAGAACTACCCTTAAGTGAGCCCTTTTAGCAACTTCTTCCAGCCTTTCTTATATAATATTTTTTTTGTTAGTTGCGCAGAATGTCTGATATTACAATTTAATTAGGTACCCCAGTTTAATCAATAAATACTACCACATTTATTATTGGTTATCTGCACCAAATCACAAACGCGTTTAAATCTGTTAAACTTTAAAATTATTTTTTTCTGACTGCGATATCATAATATTAATAGGAAAAAATTCGAATGTCATCAAGAATGAATACAAGAACATTTTGAATACAAGGGAGTAAAGGAGAATACTTCTTTGAATTTTGTCCTGATTCTGAATCTAATTTTGAACTTTGTTCTGATTATTGTTGTACAACAGAAGTGCAGAACTAAAAGGAGAACAATTTGGTATTAATTGTGAAATTTTAACGTGTGTTTGATTTTCATTAAAATATACAATCTATTATTGATGACTATTGTACCGTGAATCAAATTTAAAAGGATACAAAATCTTTAATTCCGTGAATATTTTACAGGTTGCATACTTGTAAGTATATTATAATAATTAAGTTATAACAACAACTTTGCAGTTTTTTAAACCGCCCTTCTCATGACGTAATCACCACAAGGGCGCAATAAATTGTATTAATAAAACCATAATGAATAATTTTAATTTGTTATAATTATAATTGTTATAATTTATATGCAAATGAAATCAGAGATGTTTTAAGTTTTAACTATCACACACTTTATCAAAGCCTAAGGTGCTAACTCTGTTGTAATACATTGTTATTTGAAAAGAAAATTTTACACAATTTTAAATGTTATTTCCAAATTACGTTTTAACTGTGGAATCCCATTGTAAATTTGAAAAGTAATTTTAACATTGCGTAAACGCATCTTTTATATATATTTTTTTATATATAAAATCTATTTATCAGCCAATTATTTAAAAATATTTTTTTATGTCATTATTTAATTATTTGACACATTTTAGTCTTATCAGCCATATTGTCATACCTACATCAACAATTAATGAACAAGGGGAACAAAACACATCTTAAAGTGTAATAATTTAGTATTAATTGTCTTATAGAACATATTATAACACTATATTATATGAGTAACACTATTTGAAAACTAATCACTCATTTTAAAAAGTATACCACATTCGAGCCGGTCTTTTTTTAATGTCTCTGAAGTATCATGTTTTTTGTTATTGTGCCTTGTATTTTTTTGAGTGGATAGTTTGTAGTTTTTAAATTATAGGTATTTTATTTTATTTTGTATGTAGATGAACTTTTAATGATTAGTTTACAGAAGTCTGTAACAAATTTACTGCTGACATAAACTTCCACGACATTTCGGTTCCCTGTTGTAATAACACAGATAATTCTTTTGTTTCAGTGAATCCATCATTCACATCCAAAGAGGGAGGGGTCAAACGGTCGCGTGGTGAAAAGGGAACGCCTGTTAAACGGGGCAAAGAATAATCTTCTCCATTCGCGAGAACTGAATGAGCGCTCAAATGGCCTTGATGGACTTAGAAGTACTCAAAGACCCCAGTAGAAGCTTTTGTCTAAATCCTGAAATGCTGCAAACGAGTACAAAAAAAACGTTTTAAGAAATCTAAGCCAACGTGCCAACGGGGATGAATCACGCAGAAAACAAACAATGATTCATGTTATATTTACTTCAATGTGCCTGTTTCTACTGGTTTTGTACGTGTATGTATTATTTGGTTGAAAGCTCTGGTTTTCAGACGGGATGTGTTTGTAGGGTTTTACGATGGAAGAGCGTGTCCGGAAGCGGATGCCGACGGGAAGTTGTGTCGAACGAGTGATGGCGCCGTTTCCGGACTTTCATTTTCGGCGGGAATAGTCGTTTGTTTTTGATGAAACGTTGAATCATCGTGTTGACAATATTTTCTGTCAAATATAGGAACAAGTATACTTGCTAACATGTATTTGTGCTCATTATTACCTTCCGACCTACTTTCTCATTTTAAATTTCATTTGGAATTAATTTAATCAGTTTAAAAATACAACAATGTCAATGATAAATATTGAAAAAATTATTTACTACCTACCAGCAACTTGATAAGTAGGTACCCATAATTATCCATTAAAAGAATGGTTAGTTCGATTGACTTATTTCTTCCTAGCAATAATTCCTAATATCGTGATGCACGAGACTCCAGAAGGTCATCGACCACCAGGACGATCACCAAATTGATGGAGAGAAGGCTGGTCGTCTTCATCACTGGAAGAAAGTTGATATCCTGCATTAACAGATCGCAAGATCTACAATCAGAAGAAGAAGAAGAAGACTTATTTCTGATTTTTTTCAAATAAGTACTAATGTAAACTCAAATTAATAGTGCCTACTTACGTAGCTCATTATGTATATGTATTATTAGTTTAAAAAAATATCATTTAGATAAAATCAGCATTTATTTTTGATCGGGTATAACCTAATACTTAATGATTCAGTATAACTTTAATCGGTCTGGTAAGTACATAATAGGTAGGTACCTGAAGATTCGGTTTATTTATAATTGTTCTGGTGTGCACCTAATACCTAAAGATTCAATATAAATTAATTGGTCTGGTATTTCCCTAATACAAAAAGTTAAGGTTAAATTAAATGATCTGAAATGCACTTAATACCTTAAATAACTGTATAAGTTAAATCCTGATTTGTATCATATCTTGATGCCCTGTGGCGGTATTAAAATATGTTTTTTTTATTATTACGTATTATTTCGATATTATATTGGTTTAATTTAGTTATTGTCAATCAATTAAAATATTTAAAAATAAACAGATTGGTATAATTTAAATATGTGAAACTACAATAGTAAATATCAATATATAATTAGAATATTTAATCAACCTATTTGCTTTGGTACGTATAACAATTTTTGCCATTTTAAATAAACATGATAATTAAGATTTTGAATTAATTAAGAAAACTGATATTTTGAATATTGTAAAATAAAATTCTTCATCCATATGTATGAATTAAATATTTGAAAATAGATAATTGCAATATATATTTGTTAGATCAAATACATACTTTATTCCGGAAGTAAGATATTTGATAACACCATAACAAAGAAAAGCTTATGACTCTTTTTCATCGTATCAAATATTTCATATGGATGTGTACATCTTTGCTCAGGTTAATATTTCTCACACATTAATTTTTTCTTTACATCTAGTTTTGGCCATTTTTTAAGCACCCTTTACCCATTACTAATTATATGAACCTATTACCAACTTGTTTTAATACCGTCAATACATTGATTTAAAAAATATATTTTTGTGTTTAAAAAACGTGCTACGATAATTATTTATTTTCTCAAAGTACTGGCAAATAGAACAATGTTGGATATAACAGTTTCACATTTCCGTCGGCAAAGTTCACGCGAAATAGAACTCAAAACATTCTCTCTGTAGTCACCTATCACGTTGATATCATATTACACGAAGCACAATTATTGTTTCTATTATATATTAAGAAGAGTTTTTTGTCATTCATTCAATATTTTAAAATCAAGACAGGAATCAATGATGAGCACGTATTTGTTGTTCTAAGAATACATTATATATTTTTTAACTTCCCAATGTTATGACTTCAAATCACCAAATTAAATAGAATATAATGCTCGTGTACATTTTAATGTGAATTTTTGTGCCCTTCCTATTGATTTCTCTATGCTATATTGAAAGTCACATTTTAGTGTGCATTTTGTGATAAACTTTTTACGAAAAAAGGAAGTCCACGGACCAGGATAGAGTCCACTGGAGATTTCTTTTGGAGGCGACCGAGGTCCACCCAAAACTTTGGAGCCAAAGATAAGAAGAATATAGAATTGGATGCCGCAGTAAAGATTCATAAAAATCATGTACTTTGTAAAATATTAATAATAAATAATCGAATACGAATATAACATTATTTTTCCAGCATTTTTTCAAATATGTATGTTAGGGTGTCCCTTATTTTTCAAAGTTTTAATTTTACAATGCATAGGCTATTGTTTTATTCATTTGGGCCTAAAACATCCGAAACCAATTTTTTTCCTTATTCGGAACTTATTCTTAACCCGTGCCGACTTGCGCGCAAATATGTCCCATACAAATTGCGTCACAGGAGCGGCGCGTTGTCGTTGTTATTAGCATTTAGTTTCGGCTTGTCGGGTAGGAACCATGGATTGTTTTATATTTCGAAGATGTCAGTAGAACTAAGAAGCAATTAAAAAAGTATTTTCTTGGTTGGTGAAGTAAATCATCAAATAACAGGTGCAAACAACTATCTAATCTTCAAGTTCTCGCAGTTCTATTTTTCAAAATACGTGAAGTTAATTTGACTGTTAATGAAAGCGCAAATCTTGTCATTCTGGAGTCCAATATATTCTGAAAAAAGGCTAGAATACCTACCAGAGCTGTTCGTTATTATGTTAAGAAGTTAGTGGAACTTTATCAGGTCTGACGAAAACTGCAAAAAATAGCAAGAAGATTCAGGGCTTACATAGGCGCCGCGAAGAGAACTTTCAACTTGAATTAGATAATTTATTCGATACCGCACACGCCGATGCTCTTGAATGTGCTATGATACGACAGCATCATATACAGGATACTTGAACGGAGCTTGTGTGCAAAAACTAGAAGGAGGTTTGTTATTCTTTGCTGGCCGCCATCATATATAAGAACTGATGCTCAAAAGTGCGTTTGAATCGCAAAATCGATTGTACGAGATGATTATAGGGAACTCATATTGAGCATGCTATTGTTTTTCTGGGTGGAGGCAATGAAAATAAAATAAACAGACCTGCTGGCCCAATGCATCAAGCACGATGGATGGCAAGAGCTATTTACTCCTTAAAAATACGTTTGCTGCAGTCCCAGTTTAAAATGTGCGCTAAGGACAAACAAGCTTTACCAGATGTTTGTTTATTTATTGTGTCAGTTTATGTAAAGCCCTGGCTTGAATGTAGTTTGGCGATAAAAGCTCCAAATGAAGATTTTTGTTTTTTAAAGACCTTAAAAGATTACGAAGAAGTTGACGATTTCCAAAGCGGCTTTAAACAAGTAAGGTCAACATTTGTGGTACTTGTCAGAGGAAATAGCCGTCCTTTTAATTTTTGATGACAACGTTGATGAGCAGACCTTGTAGAAAACTTACAAAAATAAAGTTTTGGTGAATCGGGAAAGAGATATGTTCCATCGAAGGAACAGATGTCTGGCTCTCTATATGGTACGTAAGTAGTGTTTAATCTGGTATTTAATTTAGAACTAATTTGTTTTATTTATAGGTACTACAAAACTCTTGTTTTATGGAAATTTTTGAGTTATTTTGTTTCTGTAAAAAGAAAAGATTTATTTTCACAACTAAAACATGATAATAATTTCCTTAAAGAAATTGTATTTTCATAGAAAGACAGCGCGGCGTTTGTGGAAGTTAAAAAGAAGGTTACTAGCTTAAAAGCAGTAAATGACACAGCTGAAAGAGCTGTTAATCTTATGACAGACTTTCATGGTTTGACTACCGCAGATGAAGAACATAAGCAGTTCATATTATGTTGTGTGCAAGAACATAGAAAAATTTACCCAGACTGTAAAAAAAGAGATTTTGAAGAGGAAATATCCAAGTAAATAAATATAAATATGGATCTTTTTTGATGATTACAAGAAGAACATTATATAAATATGTGTTTCCATCAATATTTATCTAACATAGTGGTTTTATGTGATCATCTACAACTACATTTAAGAGACACTTAAATCACCCATTTTCTTAAACTTTGAGGGCAAGTCGGCACGGGTTAGAATTAACGTAGGAAGTTGAAATTCTGTATTTCAGTAACTAGTAGACTATTAAACATAATTAGGGGGTATGCGTTTCAATAATCCAAAAAAAATTTTTTTTGCCCATATAAGGGACACCCTAATGTATGTATAAAAATACACTTTTTCATTTAAAAGTGCACAAGTAAGGTAAAACATTGCATAACCTAACATAAAAATACCTTTATTATTATTATCCATTTTAACATTTTATAACACATACCTATAACAATTTTTTTTTTAAAATATAAAATAATTTTTTTTTTTGCAAAATGCCTTTTAATTTTGCTGTAGGTGCATATTGCAAATTGATAGGTATCCGATATTTAATATAAAAAAATATTATTACAGATTTCTCTAATGTTTATTATTATTGCGTATAGTTACATACGATATTATAGTTATCGTAGCAATACCAGAAAATAATTATAAATAGTCGGCAGCTATATTGCTTCACACATCTCATTTTTCATTATTTCTTGAACAATATGAAACTGCATATTAAATAATTAAATACAAACGAAAATTTCTGAAAAATACAATGCTTTAGAAAGACGAAACAGCCATTCCCATAAAATATAATATTTTTTTTATAAAAGAGTCATCATTCTGTTTCACATTTTTTTTAATGTTAATGATAAATATTATTATACAATATTTTATTTTATGGTTATGTATGGAAGTGAAGCATGGAACTGGCAAAAGAAGGATGAAAGTAGAATAAATGCAGTAGAAATGAGATCTCTAAGACGAATGTGTGGCAAATCTGTTTATGATAGAGTGACAAATGCAAGTATAAGAAGTGAATGTGGTGCGAATGAAAGTGTTATGAACAAAATAAGGAAAGGGTCATTAAGATGGTTTGGACACATGGAAAGAATGAGTGAAGACAGAATGGTAAAGAAGGTATATGTAAACGGCGTGAACGGAGCTAGAAATAGAGGAAGGCCGAGGAAAACGTGGCACGATCAAATCAATCAAATATTGAATGTCGATCACGTGAGGAGTCGGAAAAATCGACGTGCGTGCATGACAAGATGTATGAATGTAGAGGAAGCGAGAGACGTATGTCAGGACAGAACAGTGTGGCGTTCCATTCTTTCTGCCAACCCCTCCGGGGAGACGGCGTGATGGTAAGTACTTATTTTATGGTTCGTACATTTGTTTATGTTTATACTGACATAAAATAATAGTAATAGTACGTACACAGTAGTAATATCGTCAAAGTAAAAATGTAACAAATGAACTCGTAACAAAAATCGATTTACGGCGCCTGACGCGAGCGAACAAGCCGTTTGAAATTCGTCAGTCAATAAAGGTATAGTTCGCATGACAGGAATGGCCACTTTACAGATCATAAACGTTCCTGTATTGGACATAAATCCGCCGAGCCATTTCCATGTCACAGAACTTGTAAACGACACATAAAACACAGTTACACTGTTCCAAGCCGTTGGTGATAAGTACTCCGTTCAAATGAATATCAATTCCATCATTTACACATTCGTTTTATGGGCCAAACGGTAATGTTTTCACTAAATAAATAATTACTAGATAAGGCCCGTAGTTAAAATTTTCTGCGGGAAGGGTATTAATACCTTTTTTGTTGAATTGCCGTAAACTTTAAGAACTATTTATCTTACAAATAATTTGAGGGATATCTTTATATCACATGTCAAAGTATACAGTAAAATGCTATCGTGTATTTCAGTTACGCTACTCCTTGTAATTAGTGCGCATACCTACCCCCAAATAATTTTAAAATAATATCATAAAATTAAGACCATCGTATTTTTTTTATCAGCATAATTACGTTTACTGAAATCTGTAATTATATACCTATCAATCTGGGTGCTAGTCTAGGAGACAGAATGCTTGGCTCCTGATTTAGAGGAGTTAGTTTCAAGTCATTTATAAATAACCCGGTTACATATTCATAATAATTAACATATTTCTGCTAATAAGGAAATTGTATGATAGAAAAAATAGAAGAAATTGTATAATATGTTTTAATATCATTGATTTAAATCCTATATTGCATTGCATAATCAACCTCATGGGACTCGTCCTCATGGAAGACCTCCTAAAAGATGGAAGGACAGCTGGGAATCTACCTCACAGGAGGAGCAACTCTCTGGGAGAACACACCACATAGGTCTACAATAAGGAAGAAGAAGAAGAAGAAGATTTAAATCCTCTTTTCTATTTATAAAGTAATAAACAAAAAAATTTAGCCGATCCGAACGCCAAATTGAATTAACCTACCTCTGGAGATGCTAATAGGCATATAATTCCATAGCTACATTACTCTTTAATTAGAACGCTAATTTTATACTTGTATATTATAATACCTATAATAGTTAAGTACAACGTAAAAGACATAATAAAAAACTGATTGAATTGCTTGAAATCTAAATTTGAAATCCGTTTATAAAATATGAAGGTAAACGTATGTTTGCCAGAGGTTATTTTAGAATTTATGTGAGTGAAATGTTACACCTTTAAACAGAATTAAAATAAGTTTGATGATGCTTTAACAAGGCCTAGAAAACCTACGCCTGCATCAACATTAAAAACCTATTCACGATTATCGAAATTATAGGTACCTGCTTGTTTAAATTTGATTAAAAATATATTTTACAAAGATTAATCTAAAATATTGCACTATAAATCAAGTAAAAAAAAAACTTATAATATTTATTGGGTACCTTAATAATAATAATAATAATCATAATATGTTAACTTTTAGGGCGCCTTTTTGTGACGTAATCACCTCAAGGGCGCATTAAGGCGTGTTTTAAACTAAAAATCTAAATATGAACGCTGCATCTGATTTTCGCGATCGGTTAAAAAGTATGGTAGAAAAAAGTATAAATGTTTAAATTGGGTATGAAATATACCTTATATACCTTATATACCTTGTAATACCTTATATTCCTCTTGTTCTTTTAGTTTCAATGTGTCAGGAACTTGATATCATCTTCCGTACATATATTGTAAATATATTTGTATTATTTACTTCATCAAAAAATTTAATAAACTTAATTAATAATTAGAACCATACATATCGTAATACTAAGGATAATAAATTATAATTTTGTGAAAATAATAATTACATGTACCCTTATAACGAGTAGTACAGACTTTTAAAAGGTCCACTTTCTATAGATGACAGATGCGGGCTGAAATAATTAAAAAAGCGTTTCAAAATACCGAAGAGATAATGAATTAAAAAGTATTATGAACACAATTACAAAACTATCGCAAAGGTTTCAAAATGGGTATTCAACAAATTAAGAAAGTTGAAGGAAATAGTATAAACAAGGTATGAACTATGAATATCAAGATTGTTATTGTTAAATATCAGTTTTAGATAATTCTTCACTATCACTGCCCTAAGTATACTCGAGATAAGAGAATAATTGAATATAAATAAACACCTAAAAAATGTATCTTATAATATCCTAATATGATGACATTTTTTCATACGGTTAAGGCATGAATAGGTACCCTTGATCCATAATGTCTTTTTTATGAATTAAAATACTGTTTTTTCCACTTTCAAGATTATTTTTCTCGGCATGTTTCAAAGGCCTTCATCATCATGAGAACTATACAAACTCAATATCGTTTGTTTTTATCAATATAACATTTTTTTTCTTTTGAAAAATATTACCCTAAATTAAATATTAAGTACCTATGTGGATAACGAACACTTAAATTTGAAATTGAATTAAAGAACCTTGCAGTTATTTATTTTTTCTTTGACATTAACGAGAAAAGATATAAAGTTTTTTATAATGATAAAAATATAATTTTATTGTCATAGTTGAACTATCCTATATTTAAATTGGCGTCTTCACTCATATGAAATATTATAATATTTTTCCTACGTAATATTTAACAAACCGGTGTACTTTAATGACCCTCTATACGGCAATTAAAAAATATTTCTAACATTTTTCACTATTGTGAATCTATCATCAAGTCAAGCGTCGACCTCGAAAGTTTTAATTGACTTAATTTTATTAATATTTTTGCTCCTCAGTGCACTGCTTGTGACAGAGTAGATGGAGATCTTACAGCCTGGTTTGATATCAAGAAAGGTGTCAAACAGGGGTGGGTAATGTCCCCATGGTTATTTAATCGATATTATGACAAGTGTATGAAAAAGCTGAAAGGGTTAGATGAAGGTGCAAAAATGAATGGAATATCAGTAGGCTGTGTGTTATATGTGGACGACGCTGTGTTACTTGCTGATAACGAGCATAAAATACAAACCCTAGTATCTAGTATGTATGAGGTATTCAAGCGATACGATTTGATGATGAATGTGATTAAGTCCAAGGTAATGTAATTTTTGAAAAAGAAGGAAACATGACAGTCCGTAACGTGTGTGGTAAATCTGTATACGATATATCATCGATATATCATCGATCAAATTAATCAAATATTAAATTTCGGTCACGCGAGGGGTCTAAGAAATCGGCGTGGGTCCATAACACGATGCATGAATGTAGTGGAAGCGAGAGATATGTCAGGACAGAACAGTGTGGCAGTCCATTATTTCTGCGCACCCCTTCGGGGAGATGGCGTGATGGTTAATTAGTTAGTTAGCTCCTCAGTACTGTAAAGTTTATTAATTTCATCAAAAATACGAGTATTTAATAGAATTTTATGGTTCTGTAACATAAAACAAATACCTTTTTTTTACGGAAAGCCGAAAACTGTTTTAAAAGATATTTAATTCTCGTGTTTCAAAGGGGATGCCCACATTTTGAAAAATAATAGCTTAAGTGTCCATGACCCAGTAAGGCCAGAGGCATTAGCAGCACGTGGTACAGCATTACCTCTTTTTAGGTCGTCAAATGAACACATGTGTGGGTCAGAAGAGATTTATTGGGGACATATTTAAGCGGAAGAAAGCCACTCGCACAATGGAACAGAACATCTTCTCGCCTACTATTGAAAGGGTTTCCGAAGCCTTTTTGTTGGATTCGTGATTTATATTTTTTCGAGATTGAATAAACAATGCCTACACGGCCATCCTTTGTGTTGTCAGACACAAAGATTTTTTAGTTACAGATGTGACAAAATGGTAGATTGTCATTTGTTAGATTTTTCGTTTTTGGTATTCGGTTTTCTTAGAAAAGGTACACGCTCACGTCTTAACATCTTGCTGTATTTTTAAATAACTGGATATCTAAATTATTTTAACTAACTAACTAACCATCACGCCATTTCTCCAGAGGGGTAGGCAGAAATGATGGATCGCCACAATGCTCTGTCCTGGCATACCTCTCGGGAATCCTCTACATTCATACATCGTACCATGCACGCACGTCGATTATTCCGACCTCAAAAGTGACCGCCTTTTAGTAATTGATTAATTTAGTCATGCCATGTTTTCCTCGGTCGTCCTTGGCTTCTTTTTCAACTCAAGCTGTTTGTGTACAACTTTTAACCATTCTGCTCTCATCCATTCGTTCCAATGTCGAAACCATCTCAGGGATCCTTTTTTAATTTTATCATTTAATTTTATCTAAATTATTTTAAAATGTGGATATTTATTTTCTGCATTAAAATAAACATTAAATATAATCGAATGATTTTACTGAAATCTCTTGATGGAAGTTCATATTTTATAAACATTAAATTAAACGATGTTTTTTTATTAAGTATTTCCGTTTTGTCCACATTTGTCTTTATTTCGACAGCCACCGGTTTTGCCAGGCTCCAGTCTATCGATGCCAGCGTTTTAATAATGATTTAAAAACATCGTTTTATTCAATTATTATAATCATAATAAATTAACAGTAAAAAAGTTTCATTAAATGCAATGAAGAGTTTTTGAAGGACAATTAATTCCTAAGATTTTTTTTACATCTTAATGTTTTGTTCTTCCTTCACGAACCCTTTTCTAACAAAATATGTGATGATGATTTTTATAGCGTCATTTTCATATTATTTAAAGTTTATTGGACAACGATGTAAAACTGCATGTGAAATAATTAATATGCACGAAAAACGTATGTTTTACAGAATTATTTTTATGTTTTATGGGAATGACATTTTTCACCTTGAAGAAGCATTATCAAATGTTAGAAAACAGCAATTTTTTATTCTTATTAATAATTTAATAAGGAGTTTATCATCATCATTCAAGAAACAAAACAAAAAACTTTTTTTTTTAAACTACTTTCTTTATATGCTTAATGTCAAATAGCGAGTTATATCCAAGACACTTATTGTTGATTATATTTTTCAAATACTGTACACTGTACAATTAAAGTTTATTCTTTAAAAGTAAAATAAAAGAGTTGCAACTGGCAAACGAATCGTATGTGTGATATAAAATAAAATTTTCTACCACGTACGCAAAACATAAGAAAATAATTCGAAAGATGCTATTGTTATAATAAAGACACAAGTACCTACGTAAGTATAAAGTCTATGTACGTAGGTACCAACTAAGCGTTCGGAAGCTGAGAGAAAACAAAAAAGGACATTCAGAATAACTTTTACCATGCGATGATTACCCGCCGTCCCAAAGGGAAAATAAATGGGAAAAGGTTATATTACTTCCACAAGTTTACCCTTCTTCCACATCTCTGGACCGTGAGACGGATAAGATAATAAGGATGCTGATATAGTTGTTCTGGAATCTTACAAAAAAGGCCGCTCGGACCTGTCCTTGGGGTCGAGTTAAATTGAAAAGACAAGGGACGTTATAAGTCAATTAAGGCCATTCTACTGGCACTTAACTTTCTGTATTTTTTTACCTTTCCTACTAGAAGTCAAATAACAGTTCTATATACCAAAAAGAAAAGAAAAAAATGATAAAAAAATTATCATAATGAAAATGTCTGTTCTACGATGGTTGGATGGTGTCGTAGTAGACCGTCTATCCCAGAGGCAGAAAGACTGGGAGGTGGTGGCAAGAAACAGGACAGGATAGAAACATTTCTATAAGGAAGCTAAGTGGCATAAAGAGTTATAATGCTAAAGATGATGATTATAATAAAAAGTCTGTTTTCTAGATTATTATTATTATTTTAAGAGATTGACACGATTCGCCTTTGCTAAAGCTTTATCAAATATTTTCATACTTCATTCATAATGTTAATATGGAGTTTAACATAATTGTTCAAATATAAAATTATTTTATATTAACCCAAGGCAGAGAAAGTTTTAAATGTTTTTTGTTATTCGCCATTGACATAAGTAAAAAGAAAGGATTATTTGTTTATTTCACGATGAAAAACTAAACAATTTAAGCATTTTTAAACAATTAGAGCATTTTACTTCTTACAATCGCAACAATTAATTATGTAATTGTTAAAAATATTATACGTTCATTTTAGATCTTATAAATAGTACTGATATGATATTTAAAATAGGAACATACTTTTTTTTTAAATAAACAAATACGTCATCCGAAGAGCGATGTAGGTGGATATTCGAATTCAAAGGAAAATCCGGATCACGGGGCGGGAAATTTTCCCCTCTGGCGATGAAAGTAACGGCGGGTAACGGAACAAAGGGGCCATAAGATATGCCCGGAAAAACTAGTGTATTTTTCCCTAGGGACCCATGCCGTCGGGAGGGACCCGCGCCGGAGTACGAAGGTTTCCAATTTTGCTGAATTTAGCAAATGAAAATACGTTCTGAATGTTAAATGTCGTGATTGTGGGACGCTTTTAGGATTTGTGAAATCATTTCAACATAAACAAAATAAAATATACTATAATAATATATTAGAAATTACTTAAATACTTTATTTTTTTTTTAACGAACCAACCGGTTTTGATCCCACCGAAGCTTCGCCAGGGTTACAGACACTGTCTAATAGACACTTCAATTATCTGTCTAATGGACATTTGGGCAGTTATCTAAAGCATATTTTAGAAATTTATTAGAATTATTTATATTTGTTTATTAGCATATTTGGATTATTTGAATTATTTCATTAATCTTCAAGTTCTGGTCGGCGTTGTATATGTGGACAAATCCCACACCGGGATGTTACGCTGAGAAGAAGAAGAAGAAGTAATATATTGATTTGCAAAATAAATAAAAAATGGTAATAATTATTTATTGTTTCTTGAAAAGTAATGTAAAATTCACAATAATACAACATATTTTATATTGTTAAAAATATGTTTTCTAGAAGTTTTATTAATTTTTATCAGCCATGCTAGGGATATACCTTAGCAAAGCTTAATATGTATCTCCCAGAAAATATAATAGAAGTTCCAGATAAAAGACGTTTTCAAAGTTTAATATTCTTGGAATCTAATTCAGTATGCATGGCAGAGGACATGGTCGACTATCAGTTTCAACATAGTTTTAAGAAGATTTCTATTATAACAATAACTTCCGTATTGGTATTGCCTTAAAATCTTATGCTGTTTGTAATGTCTGTTGAGTTAGTCATGGACTTGGACTTGGATCTTAAACTGTTTGATTTGATTTGAAAATTTTGTAATAGTTATATAATATCACAAATACATGTGATGTTTAAGGATATGACTTAATTTATAAACAATTTATACGAAAAAATATGTTTAATTTTGTTTTTCTATTTGAAAACAATGAAACATAAAATTTACCCGTCATAACAAGTAGCAGAAAAATATCACAGTGTTATCTTGAAATGCATGGGTAAATTTTAGGAATGGAAATAATGCGATTACTTCCATAATTTGAATATCTCCATAACGGGAATAAAATTAAGATACGAATTCATTAAATAGACAAAACATTCTAACGTTCCTAAAGATTAAGAATCGCTACTATTTTTCTATTTGTATATGATATAAGGTGAGACGCTCGGAATCAAACAACAAACTAGCTCGTCTATCTAATAAAGTTACTCTCTTTCCAAAATGTTTATTTTTCCTCGGGTATGATTATTAAACGGTGTAGAGTGAAGATTCTTTTATATGCTACAAAGACAATAAACTAGGCGATCTATTCGAAAAAGTTACTCTGCTTAAGTAAATTTCTTAATATATCCCATCAAATTGAAAGTAACGTTTATATGATGATAAGTTTGAATGTAATAAGAAAACTCATTATGTATTATATTATTATTATTAATATTATTATTATTTTCTTTTTTTATATATTTTGTATACAACGCTCACTTTTTAAACAAATAAAAATTAAATATCAAACATGTTTTGGACTACCCAGCCCTTCCTCAGTGATATTATATGGATATTACAATATTATAAAATTGTTTAAAAATATGGTCAGTTTTGACAGATGTTAAGATGTATAATAATTTAAAATCTATCAAAACTGACCATATTTGTAAACAATTTTATAATATTTAAAATACATATTTGTTTGATATTTAATTTTAATTTGTTTAAAAGTGAGTGTTGTATACAAAGCATATAAAAAAAGAAAAACATATAAAACATCTAAAACACAAAGTATGGCGAACACAAAAGAAATTCTTTATGTACTATTTATTTATTTTACATATTTTTTTTTTATTGTTTAATGCATACTCGTATACTTACGAACAAAGCCGTAATAAATTATTTAAAGGAATTTTCGTAAAAGTACACAAATTAATTCACAACCCTCAAATTTCTCGCTTGCGTTAAGAATGTGTAATATAAGCACCTATTTATAGAGCGTTTTGTATAAATTACACAAAAACCCATGATCTCTTAGGTTAAGCTGTAGAGATCAAAAAATAATTGTAATTGTATTGGTTATATCAAACGAATCATATCAAACGATATCTTAAATAAAGTTGCTTCGTTTCATAAATGTGAATATTCATTCTTATATTTTCCAATTTGAGCAGCATCTTTTCACTGTGCATTTCCACACTCCAGGGGAGGCTTGGGGAGGGCGGTATTACAATGCGTCTCCGGAATGGCTCCGTAACTCTATGAATACATTTCTCGGAATAGTTCCAAGAATTGCTTTTATGAAACGTAAACCCCATTACGCTGAACCAGCGGCGTGCGGAAAATGCGTATATTTTTTAAATATATAAATAAATTATTTTGATATGACGTATTCTACTCGGATGTTTAATTTTAGTCACAAAAAACGAAGCATCGCTTAAATATAAATCTACTTACATTTTAAATGAACGCCTTGAAACCTATTCTCAATTTATACCTGATATTAGGTATTTGTTTTTAAAAGAAGCAAAAAAAATTATCATGTAACAATGTATTTGTTTATTTTATTATAATATTATCAATCGCTAAACACGTTTTTTTATAAATATGAGTATATAAAATTTATTTTTTCCTTATCTCGGCAATTGGTTGAGATATTCATAAGTTATCATAGAATTACAGATATTCTGGATCTAATTTGTTTTAAGACCACTTTATTTTTTAACAACCAACCGGTTTCGTCAAGCTCCAACGGGAGCGAGACTCGTTTGTATTTAATAATTGTACATAACAAATTAAGTACTTCATATGTTAGATTATATGATTATTTATATTGTCAGATCCACAATATTCTGCATTTACTTAATTTTAATTATTTGAATCATTTATTGAACATATATCATTATATATTTAATTTAATTTGTCACTCTATCATAAACAGATGCAAGTATAAGAAGTGAATGTGGTGCGAATGAAAGTGTTATGAACAAAATAAGGAAAGGGTCATTAAGATGGTTTGGACACATGATAAGAATGAGTGAAGACAGAATGGTAAATAAGGTATATGTAAACGGCGTGAACGGAGCTAGAAATAGAGGAAGGCCGAGGAAATCGTGGCACGATCAAATCAATCAAATATTGAATGTCGGTCACGTGAGGAGTCGGAAAAATCGACGTGCGTGCATGACAAGATGTATGAATGTAGAGGAATCGAGAGACGTATGTCAGGACAGAACAGTGTGGTGTTCCATTCTTTCTGCCTACCCCTCCGGGGAGACGGCGTGATGGTAAGTTAGTTTTAGTTTATTAATTTAAAGACATGAGAAATTTCTTAGTAATACAATATATTTTATCAGAGAGACATGTTTCGAAAATCGTTTAATTTGTATAATTTACATTAATGCGTTAATATGATTATGTTACTGGAAATCTATTGATAGAAGTTCAGAATGAAATAAAACGGTGTTTTTTTTAATAACTTATTCAAGTTTTGTCTTTAATTTGAAGGGGATCGGTTTCGGAAAGCTGGCTGGCATCAACAGACTGTTGACACTGTTGACACATAAAGTAAAAGACTCAATCAATCAACAATGGCGCTAGAGCCCACCATGGTTCACGGCCTCCTCCAGAATTCCTCGCCACTCTCCCCAGTCTATCGTCCTCATTCTTCACATTGTACACCAATTGCTTGAGGTCCCCTTCCACACCACCCATCCACCTTAATTTTGGTCTTCTGACGCTTCGCTTTCTATCTGGTCATGTATTGTCTTCTTCCAATCGCTGGAGGAGTCCCAACTGTCCAGCTCCTGGTTATACCTCATTTTCCACACTCCACCTTTACAGAGAGGCCAAAGATAGTAAAAGACTGGTGACACTTAAATACAAGTGGAAGTAGTTATTTAAAAACACATTTCATTTAATTATTATAATATTGATTTAATAAAATGTATTTTCCTCAATGAACCACGTGACACCACTGTTCAAATTTCTTCACGTAGCCCGGCTCGTGATGTTATTTCCTAACTCAAGAGAAAACTCATCTCGTGTTTTTAAAATTCAGTTATCTTGATTGTGGTGAGGTTCTCTCGAAATTCACTTTAATGGTCTGTCATGATTAATATTTTCTTAAGAGGGGAATAACAAATCAAGGCCTTGCTTAAGACGTTAAACCGAAGATGCAATATTTGTAATGTGGAATTTGAACAGCTGGATTTGAATGGGTTAGGAAAATTAACGTAGGTATGTAGGTACAGGGTCATACTAAACATTATGTTCAAGCGAAATAGGGACGATTCATAATTTAACATTATGCAAATTGAATAATATTCTACGAAAAATATGTATCTGTATATTGATATTTTACCACGCACTAGACTTACTTAATTTCCAACACTCATTTTAAACACTTTTCATGCAATATTTTTTTTATTAAAAAAAATTAAATCAATGGAATTACAATTTATTTTACTATCTCGAAATAGCTAATTATTTTGAAAAAGGAACCGGTCGTGTCCTGGCTTGAACCCAAGTCCCTTAGATCAGGAGCCAAGTGTTTTGTCCCGTTGGATACTACCCGGATGTAAATAACAAACATCGTGTTTTTAATAACAAAAATTATTACATATTTATTAATGCTTCTCTGTTAAATGTTTATATCAGTACGTTAATAATACTTAATACTTAATATAAGTATAATAAAAAAATGTAAACTTTTTCTCTTTCAGCATCGGATTCAAAGCTATCCTGCCTTTACGTGTCAATTGGAATATTAATGATAGATATAATTAAATAGGTTCAAGATCATAATATTGTTACTTAATTAATATTTATATTATACATAATGTGTTATAATTTAAAAAAATATAAGTGTTTTCCTTATTTTCATTTGTTAATTGTTGCATAAACGCTTTTTATAAAAGTATGTAGTTTATGTTAATTAATTGTTAACATATGTTTTTATTTTATTACTATTAATTACAATTAATACCTATCAATATTATTATCTATTAAATGGGTTAATTTTACATTTATGTAAATCTTTCAGAATTGTATTTAATAATTTTTTGAACACCCCAGTTGGATAATTAAAATTTTCAGTGTATAAAATTATTTTTATAATGGTTTATATCACTTCGCCCTCTTCACACTAACGATGTGGTAGTGTAAGTATATGTAGTGCGTGTGCATATGTAGTTGTATCAGCCATTGTAAAGTGGACCAGTTCTTTCAAACCCACCCCAAAAAGCAACCATTCAGAATGCTCCCTTCCCAACAAACCTCACACGGCAAAAATCCACTCCATTATAGAACGGAATCTAACCTCACATTCACATTGCAGACATTCTAATGTCCCATATTGATAAGAATTTCGCTTAGACTGCTCCCAGCTCCCGCGCCGTGTTGTTCGTGCCTTATATTCCCATTGTACAAGATCCCGAAAGCCTCACAATCTAAGGCACAAACGCTGTTATGTGCTACCGAAATCAATAAAAGTCCCCGAATGAAGTGCTCATGCGCAAAACGGCCCACTTTATTGCGATTTTGTTGCAGCTTTTTATAATTTCTCGCCTCTAAACTGAGTGCGAATGGGCCAGCAGTCTGCGGGCCGTCTGCGCTGGCTGCGGTGCGAGAGGGACAAAACGCGCCCGGCTGCCGCTGTATCCGAACTGCGAGACGGCCAGGCGACCGTTTGAATAGCAAATTTTAACAGAAAAAATCTTTACTGCCTCGTTTTATGGACACCTAAGGGTAATACAAAATTAAAAAAGTATTATAGATACCGCCAAATGAGTGTAAACAGCGATAAACAGGGGCCGCTCGCCCGAGGACGGGAGATATTTCGTTTTTGTACTTTTGCGTTTGCCGTTGCTTAGAATAATGAACTTGGTGGCTCGCTTTTAATGAAATTCGATTTCGATTTGCGGCGGGAGGAAATATAAGGGAAATTTTAACACTTTCGTGCATAAGTGCGCATTCCACAAACATTGTATCGTATTCGGAACCCCAGCGATGAAATTAATTCAAAATTTTAAATGATAACGCTCACCTTTTTTAATTAATTTTTGAACTGCTTAAATGCGTTTCCAATAAAACATAACATTCACCTTACTATTTTGATATGTATAAAATCGAGTTATTTTAGCAAAATATCTTATTAGGAATGGTTAAACAAAAACGTATTAAAAAGTCATGGGAATAAGCATATCTGAGTTTTTAATGAAACGGCGCTTTATCCAAATGATTATTATAAACTGTTTAATTAAAAAAACTTTGTTTTATGTATCACAATTGAATCTTATTTTACGCGACATCTGTTTTGTCAACCTATGTTGACATCATCAGGTGTTAAAATAATATAACAAATGTCAAATTTTCAAATACCTACACATAAAGGTTTGAAAAATCACGAAAATTTGACATTTGATATATTATTAGTGCGTGCAAGACACGATGTATGTCAGGGAAGAAAAGTGTGGCAGTCCATCCTTTCTGCCTACCTCTTCTGGGAGACGACGTGATGGTTAGTTAGTTAGTTAAGTATTTTAAAAGGAATAATTATATTCTTCGTCTTCTTTGTTGTAGACCTATGTGTAATAATTATATTAATATGTTTTATTTTATATAAATTATTTTAAAATCGGATTGGAACATAAAAAGTTACCTATGCTCTTTTTATACGCTTAGCTATAAAGCCATCCAAAGATTCAACTATCGGTTTTATTATATACAGGTTGCTATTAAAAATCGATTTATGTAATATCCCGCGAAGTACGAAAAGACAGTAAATAATGTTTACCGTTTTATAAGTCATAAAACGCTCAATCAGTCGCGATCGCTCACACAATCTGAATAAGATTCGACACGGCTCGGGGGCGCTTAAGCCCTGTTAAGCGTAATTTTCTGTTTCCGTAAAAAGAGTGAGAGTTTTACGAGCCAATGGATAATAAAGGTTTACTTTTATGCGCCATAAAAGCGATTGTTTGTGTATGAAGTTTGAGACCGCCCTGTGGCGGCCCGCTCGCTCGGGGGACTTCGGCAGCGGTCGGCGGACGTCGGGAGTCGCGCCGCGCGGGAGCCCGGCATCGTCACGTAGAGCTGCAGGGTGTTTATGCAAAAAGCTCTTAATTGGCAATAAAAATGCGAAGATTGAAATCTCGTTAAGCAACCATTTATTTTTTCCGAACTTGTCACGCATTGTTTAACAATGTTTAACGTGCTGCAAAAACACTTGTGAGCTAAGGGAATGCTACAATATTTCATATTTAACCTAACTCTAAGCAAGGGAACAAATTACACCATTTGAAAATAGTACAAACATCAAAATGAGATAATGACAACAAAAAAAAATTGATCCAAAATTTCGTTATTATTATGTATTTAGTGTGCTTCCACTTGTGTTTATGTTCGACCGGTTTCGGCAGCTTGCTGCCATCATCTAGTACCTACATCAAAATTCATTTGGTATATATAATAAATGATAGGGGTTAAACATTTTTTTCCTGATCCTAAATAATGTATTACAGTTATAAAGTTGTAGTTGAAATGATTCTATATAATGTAAATTTTGGGTTTATTTGTTTGCTATATAATTTTACTAAATAATTTTTTTATATATTTTTTTTTGTTTTCATTATTTAAAATGAACTTCTACCAAGAAATTTCAATTAAAAACATTAATTAGGTAGTATTTCAAAATGAGAGATTGATATTTAAAAAACATAAGTTATCTCTGATATTGCTTCAATTCAAGTTGACTCGACTTCAATCAACTTCATACTGATCGATCGACTGATATCGACTTCAATTCAAGTTGAAGTCGATATTGATAATACTCGTATTTTTAATCTAATTGCTAAAAATATTTTTAAAAGTTGGCAAACGCTCATTATTAAATAGAGGTAATACACATGAAAAGCGTCTAACACCGACAAACTTAATATTAAAATTAACTGAACAAGACTAATAATTTATAAACTGTTAAATTAAAAAAACTTTGTTCTATGTATCACAATTGTATTTTTATTTTTCAACATATGTTGACGAAACAGCTGTCGCGTAAAATAAAAATACATAAAACAAAGTTTTTTTAATTGAACAGTTCATAATGTTAAAGTATCATAGGGTTTCGGCCAAAACAATGGACTATCTAATAATTTATCGTTCATATGCTCGCGAATATATAATTAGCGAAAGTTGGACATAAAGAGTGTGTGTGAGATAGTTGTACAATTTTTACTTTATATCGTTAAATCCCTACATTGCACCACCAATGTGTCGCAAAGATATCGTTTTATTGTATTGCCACTTTTCAAATTGTCGATCGACGATGAGAAGCAATGTACATTAGCTACACAGTATTGAGGTGGAAAGGTTAATCTAAGTAATACAAAAGTAGAAGCATAACCGTACGGAGGTATGGGGTAGCATTGAAAATGTTAACTCTTTAATATAACATAGATGATGTGAAATTACCTATACAGGTTGATGCAATTTTAAAACCTTTGGTAGGTATGCTACAATTTATCAAGACAAACAAAATATATATAAAAATATATATAAAAACTAAGATGCCAGTGTAAAATTTTATTTTTATACCGATCCTTAATGTATTAAAATAAACCAGGAAAAAGAATAAATGTGCACTCTTAAATTAAAAACTTTTACTTTATTATTATTTTTCACGACAACTGTTTCGTCAACCTATGTTGACATCATCAGGTGTTACAATAATATATAAACTGTAAAAAAAAATGTGATTTTTCGAGCATTTATGTGTATTTGTTTCTATGTCAATTGGAAAATGTCTTTGATATAATTTTGAAGTTCTTGCCGGAGTTGAGTTAGGTGGCTAATTAGTTTAATTAAAAGAACGGTTAGTTACTATTTATAGGAGAACATAATGATTCGCCATTTCCGAAAAGATGTTTTTATTCATAGTATTTCGACCAAAACAATGGACTATAGAAGAAATATGCATCGAAATAGAATTAATACGGTTGAAAAAAAGCTTTATGGTAGGTATCTCTAATATAACAAGTAAATGCAAGGCGAATGAAAACTGCATTAAAAAAAACGTAAACGGATCGCTTAGACGGTTTAGATACTTAAAATGAATGTTTAAATTGTAAGGAAAGTCCAAATGATTGACTTGCGTGTATACTTGTGCGATGATGATATATTTGTACGAATTTAGAGTATGCTAAGAAACAAAGACTCGAAGACTCTTTGGAATTTCCTGGAGAGACCACATCACGAATGAGGAAGTTCTTCAAGGAATCGAAGGAGGAAGGCACCTGCTCAGGACCTTGTCCGAAAGGCGTGCAAGATGATCGGCCATGTAATACGTCAAGAAGGTCTCTTGCATGCCATAATTGAGGGTATGATCGAGGGGACAAACTCTAGGGGACGCCCACGCCGAGAGTACCTGGAGGACCTGTTGGTGGACGTGCGCTGCTCATCATATGCAGATTTCAAAAGAGCCGCACAAGACAGGGAAAAATGGAAGAGAATAATGGAGGAAATTTCTGCAAACCAATCCCAGGATTGAAACCAGAGAAGAAGAAAGAAACAAATTGTTGTGGTTGAAGTTAAAATGTAAAAAACGGATACAAAACATAATAAACACGGTATAAACATAAACCAAGTGTATTATACTAAGTTAATCAATGAAAAAGCAATAATGTTAAACAAACAATAAAGCGCCATCTCTTAGTATAACAGGCATCCCTATGGCATAAGAAGTTTAATTTGATACACTTTACATGATGGTTTATCACCGTTTCTGGGATAAGTGATAGCGCAATCCGGTGGAGTATTATTGTCGAGTTTATTGCGTTTTTACTGCCGCCACTCGCCTATCAGACCCTTACCTGCGGCCTCCTACAAAAACTTGGATACTTGATCTTCCGAGTGGCGTATTAAAATGTTGATAAGGCCCGGAACACCCCATAAAATAATAATTTACAACTGTTTTACTGCCACTAAAACGGGTCTTTATTGTATTTTAATGTCCACTTGAGTTCGTTTATCGGAGATTTGTCAATTACATATTTACGTTTTTGTGTGTACGTGCTGTCAATTAATAATATATATTTATCACGTGTTTGACGTTGTGATTTTGTTTATTTATAAATGACTTGAAGATTTTTTTACGATCAATTATTTTTATTTAATACTTAAATAAAACGATGTTTTTTTTTAACTACTTCCACTTTCGTATTTATTTCGACAGCGACCGGTCTCACCAGGCTCGCTGGCATCGACAGACTAGTGAGCCTGGCGAAACCGGTCGCTATCAAAATAAAGACAAAAGTGGAAGTAGTTAAAAAAACATCGTTTTATTTCATTATTATTTAAAATTAACTTCCATCAAGTGATTTCAGTAAAATCACTTATTAGGTATCTTAAAATTAATTTTTTATTGATTAACTTTTTTATTTCATTAACATCACTAACTTTATTAAATATTTAAATAAATATACAAACCATGACAGTCTGCAACATTAGCGTGAATGGTGAAAACTTGGAGCAAGTAGTTGAGTTTGTGTATTTAGGTAGTATGTTTACAAGAGATGGGAGAGTGGAGAGGGATATTGAAAGAAGGGTTGGGGCAGGCAACAAAGTGAATGGTGCACTTAAAGTTGTCATCGCAAACAAAAACCTATCCAAAAAGCTAGAATGGCAGTGCACAATGGTGTTCTTCTACCGACCCTTATGTATGGAAGCGAAGCATGGAACTGGCAAAAGAAGGATGAAAGAAGAATAAATGCAGAAGAAATGAGATCTCTTAGACGAATGTGTGGATACTCTGTGTATGATAGAGTGTCGAATGAAAATATAAGAAGTGAATGCGGTGCGAATGATGGTGTCATGAACAAAATAATGAAAGGATCATTAAGATGGTTTGAACATATGGAAAGAATGAATGAAGAAAGAATGGTAAAAAAATTATATGTTAATGATGTAAATGGAACCAGAAATAGAGGAAGACCGAGGAAAACGTGGCACGATCAAATAAATCAAATATTGAATGTCGGCCATGTGAGGAGTCAGAGAAATCGACGCGCGTGCATGACACGATGTATGAATGTTGAGGAAGGGAGAGAAATATGTCAGGAAAGAAAGGTGTGGCAGTCCATTCTTTCTGCCTACCCCTTCGGGGAGACGGCGTGATGGTTAGTTAGTTAGTTAGTTATATACAAACATGTTTTGGACTCAGAAACCCATCATCATTGTTGTTAGTTTTTGTATAAACAAATTTTTCATGAATGTGGTACATTTTGACAGATATTAATATTTATTTTATTATAGATATTTGATTAACAATAATTAAATTTACCTATTATTACTTGTAAAATATAATGGATAGTTGCAAAGTAAACATTTAAATGCCATATTCTCAACACACCATTTACACCTTTTCAGAAAGCAAATTTGTAAATTATTTAGTTTGCGTATTTTTTGCATTTTTTAACAATAACATTAGATTTATTCTACATATTTTTTGTTTCTTTAAATTTGTCAAATTTAACTAAAATGTACAAAACCAAAAGTATAATGTACTAATTGTGTCAATAATATATAATAGAGTGAAAAAATCATTTTTATATTCGATTTTGTTCAAGAATTTCACTTAATATCGTGAATTCTATTGTATATTCAATAGTTGTTACTGATTGGAAAACAAAATATTGTCAATGATCATAAAAACTTTGATGATAGAAATGAAACGTTTTTAGATATTTTATTTTAGTAGGTACCTATTGAAAATATTTAAAATTAAATAACGAGTTTGTTAAATTATTCATGGTTAAATTATTTGTTTATATGAAATTTGAAATTCCTGCATAGACACATAATTTGATACAGTGAATTACGGTCGAAAACAAGATAAAATATTTAGTTTAATTAAGAAAAGTGTCGTACGCGTCGTTATCACAGTTTGACATCCAACTCCACGGGCGTTTCGATCAAATTTATTGTTTCATATAAATTTTTATTCACCCTGTTGATGTATTATTTTACTCAAACCCTTGCTGGGTCCTTTTCACTTAGGAATGTTGGGAAAAAAGACCTCAGTTCTTTATCGATGGTAGAAAACCTACATAAGTACACATTTTGAGTAGGTAGTGTACAAATACGTAACAATACAATTATTTGTTTGATCAACTGCAACATAATTGTTAGCATCTTAATAATATTTTAATTCCTACCTATATAACGAAATATATCGACTGAAGCAAAGATGGCAGTGCACAATGAAGTTCTAGTCCCGACCCTTGTGTATGGAAGTGAAGCTTGAAGTTGGCAGAAGAAGGATGAAAGTAGGATAAATGCCGTAGAAATGAGGTCACTAAGAAGAATGTGCAGAAAAACAATATATGATAGAATATCTAATGATGAAGTAAGAAAGTGATGTGTGAATGTAGAAGAGTCGCGAGAATTATGCCAGGATAGAACAATGTGGCGATCCATTCCCTCTGCCTACCCCTCCGGGGAAACGGCGTGATGATTAGTTAATCATAATAGAACTTGAAGCATGGAATATACGCGTATATTATTACATATCATAGTATGTTTTGTTGAATTCTTAGGTTTTATTATCACCCTGGCGGGCAAGAAATGTGCCTCCACGTGTGGCGTTATTATAATTATAACACTAGGCGCCCCTAGAAACGATACAAAATCGGCTGAACCTTCCACAACAATGACAAAAGAAAAATAAAAAATGCGCATTTCATCGCCATCCTTGCAAATTAAGCTTGCCTGCCATTAATACAAAGACGAAGAAGATTATCACTTTGAAAATGGAGAATACAAATATCTTCGAAAATTTTGAGAATAGTAAAACCAATCTGAAGAATTACTCTTAACATTAACACAAACATCAGTAGTAGGTTTTTTAATCTTAACAAATTATTCATTGTTTTCTGTTACTTCTATCATTTGCAAGGATTGTGACCACGAGAAAACAATTCATTGATCATATCTGATTTTATATATACAAATAGATCTACTACACTCGAATTTTTAAGTTACCAGTAGATATTTACGAGTCTACTAATTATTTGAGTTACAAAAATGAATCTATTTTTCACTCCAATAACTACAATAGTAGCTTTGTTTTCTTTTAAATAAGTTTATTTATCAAATTTTAAATTATGTTTTACGCCATTTGAGATATTTGTAGGTACAGACTACAACTTAAACTACATAAAAATATTGTCAATTCATATAGTGCCATTATTTGAGACATATATAGGTACCGATGACGATGTTAATTACTACATAACATCACTGTTAACTCATATACTGCCATTGTTTGAGACATGGATAGGTACCAATGACGATGTTAATTACTACATAACATCACTGTTAACTCATATAGTGCCATTATTTGAGACATGGGTAGGTACCGATGTGACGTTTATTACTACAGAACATCACTATCAACTCATATAGTGCCATTTTTTGAAAAAGGTGACGTGGAAGACCTCCTAAAAGATGGAAGGACAGCTGGGAATCTTCCTCACAGGAGGAGCAACTCTCTGGAGAACAGACCACATAGGTCTACAATAAGGAAGAAGAAGAAGATTTGAAAAATGGGTAGGTGCGACTACAAGATTAATGCCTACTTAATATTATGGTTAACTCATATAGTGCCATTATTTGAGACATGGGTAGGTACCGATGAAGATGCTAATGACTTTATTATATTTGTATAAATATTACGGCGCATTACAAAGTACTTATCGCCACTCTGACTCTATGAGTAAACAATTTTCGGTAAAACGTGTTGCCGTTTATCAGACTCGTTTGGAAGAGTTATTAATATTGCGCTGTACAGGGGTAATTTAACATACAAGCTAGTATAAAACAATATGTAGGTAATCATAAATCTAACCTTGTTTCAAGGATTTCGCTTATTTGAATGAAGCAATAATCGTTAATTAAAACCATTAACTTCTGTAGAAATATTATGTCTTACAATCACATTGAAATATTCAGAAACCAAAACCATGCAAATAAGCTCAAGAAATAACTAATACATAACATTTGCATATATATTGTATAGTGAATAAACACCAAATAATTAGAAAATATTTATTGTAAGTACACTACAGTACCTGTTATATAAAACGTTCATTAATCATGAAGTATACTCGTATGTAAATGATCATATGTTCATATCAAGAACTCACTTGTGATTAAATATTATTAATTTATCTTTAAGTAATAATAAAACATGTATTAAGCCACGGTATGCTGCCATGATGCCAAAAAGTTTTGCCTGCACCCAAGCTTCATCAAGTAAATATAAAATTCATACTTCTTCTTCTTCGAGTGCCATGTCAGGTTCCCCCGACGACGTCGGCTATCACCCTGGCGTAGGCCTATCTGTCCTGTGCCAAATGAAACAACTCCCACCCCCCAAATTCCGGTCCATTCCTTGATATTCTCGAGCCAGGACATCTGGCGTCTTCCCACACCGCGGCCGCGCTTATCCTTGATCTTTCCTTTCATGATGAGGTGCAGCAGATCGTATTTCTCGTTGCGGAGAATGTATCCCAAATTTTCTACGTGATTTATACTTTGGTGTTCTTATAATTATTTCATGTTTTTTAGTATTCTTGATTCAAATAGTGTAAATTGTATTGTTATGAATTAACTAGAGTTAAGGCCTGTGATTTTAAGATAAGTTTAATTATTAACTAAAGATATAAATATAACCTACATTACAGAATAATTAATACAATGAATACGGCTGTTATGTAGAAATTTTATTATAGTTTATGGAAATGACATGTTTCATCTGTCTAAGGCATTATCAAACATTTGACACGAAAAATTTCATTCCCACAAATTATAATAAAACTTCTAGATAACAAATGTTTTTATTCGAATTAATTATCTATCATGGAGTTTCACACCATTATTCAAGAAACAATAAATATATTTCAGAATGTATTATACAAAGTAAGCATACATATATTGTATCCCTTATTTTACCATTACTAGCTCGCTGGAGTGAGGTTACTTACAGTTGGGCAACTATTTACATACCTTTATGCTTATATTGAGCTTGAGTAATATTCTCCTAAGTTAAGTGGAAAAGCGAGCCTGATTTATTTCTCAAATTTCCGGTCCCTCCCGGGAGTTTTCCCTCCGAAAGTTTCGCAAACACCGGATGCGAGGGTCCCTCAAACTTCGGAGGGATGCGCGGGAACTCGGGCCGACATCCAACATGGAGGATGATTCGTTTCCGGTGCCTGTCGCCATTGTATTGCTATTTGCAGAGGGGGGAGTGAATTAAACGTGAGGGATGGAAACCGAGGCCTGGTGGCGAACTTGTGTCCAATAATATTGTTATGAACTCTATATCTCTACGTGACCATAATACCTAATATCGGGTAGTAAATATGTACATAATATTATTTGAATTTTTTTCACGAATAAAACTCTCGAAAGGCACTAATATGGCATCATGTTTTTTATTATTATATGCAATTGAATTATATATTAGAATATTTTTTTTAAAACATTATATTTTAACATATAACAACCAAAAAAGCTAAGATGGCAGTGCACAATGGTGTTCTTGTGCCGACCCTTATGTATGGAAGTGAAGCATGGAACTGGCAAAAGAAGGATGAAAGTAGAATAAATGCAGTAGAAATGAGATCTCTAAGACGAATGTGTGGCAAATCTGTTTATGATAGAGTGACAAATGCAAGTATAAGAAGTGAATGTGGTGCGAATGAAAGTGTTATGAACAAAATAAGGAAAGGGTCATTAAGATGGTTTGGACACATGGAAAGAATGAGTGAAGACAGAATGGTAAAGAAGGTATATGTAAACGGCGTGAACGGAGCTAGAAATAGAGGAAGGCCGAGGAAAACGTGGCACGATCAAATCAATCAAATATTGAATGTCGGTCACGTGAGGAGTCGGAAAAATCGACGTGCGTGCATGACAAGATGTATGAATGTAGAGGAAGCGAGAGACGTATGTCAGGACAGAACAGTGTGGCGTTCCATCTTTCTGCCTACCCCTCCGGGGAGACGGCGTGATGGTAAGTTAGTTAGTTAGTTATATTTTCATAACACTTCTTTTGGTCTGTGCTTTTAAAATAAGTTGTATTATTAATTGAATTAATATTACCTATATTCAAAAGGAAAATTGTAAGGATAAATATACTGTATCGCAATGAATAAAAACCAGGGACAAAAGCCAGTGGAGGACTGGGTTGAGTCCTACATCGGGATGTAGCGCCTAGAGGAAGTAGTAAAACTTTTTTGCACACTTCACAAACATTTTTCGGTACAAATAAGACCTCCTACAAATAGAAATTTTAATCTGAATACTTGTTTTTAACCAAGAAGTGTTTGTGAAAAGTGCAAAAAATTGTTATGAAGTATAATACAATATTTTCAAAAAGTTAGTCAAATGTTATGGCGAATATAGAAGAAATAATACATTAATGTATGCAATTAATAAGAGAGCCCCTTCTGATTTCATATGACTATTAATATATAATAATACATGTATTTTTATTTTACCTTTATTTTTATTTTAATAGTAAATCTGGTGTACAGATTCAAATATTGTTCTGTATAATTAGTCGACTGCAATGTTCATAATTTGTTTGTTAAGACTTCAAAACAAAATTACCAATTAAAAAACAAATCTATGATTTACTGATCAATTATTGAGTATGCAATTTTTATGGCTGCTATCTGAAGTAATCCGTTATGAGTATTAACTGAAATATTCTGTCTTAACTGAAAGTTTCAAATCGAATGTTAAAATTCTTGATAAAAATAAATCTTTTGACAACTTTTTACAGAACTCGTATTTTGCCATAAACGGGAAAAATTATATATATTTAGATTAGGTACACCATAATCAAATTAGCGTGTATAGGTAAATACGATCTCTTAACACTTGATATGTAGTTATATGATAGGTATCAGTAATTAATATAATATTTTGAAGATCATCTAATCAATAGAAACAGCGAAAAGAACAAATATTATCTAATAAGTTAAATAAAAATCTTTAAAAAATATCTAAACTATAAATAATTTACAATAATTTGGTATATCTAAAGTTAAATAAAACTCTTGAATATGCGTATTTCAATACATCTGATCTGGCAGGTGTATTCAATTGATGCATATTATGATAAAGACTATGGTAGTTACATAAAATATATGCATGTACCTTTATTATTTGTATAGCACTAGAGAATGGGTAGGTGGAATTTCAAGCTACGTAAGTACCCCTCCATATTTATCTTTCCGAGTATTCGTTGCCCAGGAACGATATTCCCAGTTCCCAATAAAACGTATCTCCCGTAAGACTGGAACATATTTCTTAGATTCCCCGCTTCAATAAAACATCTTAATGTTGCCAGCACTGGGAGCTCTGGAATAGAAAAATATATTTCTTCCGACCTCCATGCTGAATTCGTAAAGTTTCATAACTACATACATGGTGTTGGCTTTGTGTGAAACTACCTTACATATTATACATAAGGTATTCAAAATTAAATATGCGTAAATTATTTTAAATTTATTTTAACACTTAGTTGTATGACTACATCATGAATATTTTTTACAAGCTCATATATTTCTTAAGCGTTTTGGTATTATAGGGTGACATGATGAAAAGCAAAAACTTCAAACTGATCCTTGTGACGTAAAAGACGAAATAGTGTCGTCTGCGATGGTACGGGCAAGTGTGCAGAAGAGGGGAAGACAAAATAGTCTAAAAGGGCCTACAATTAGACACTAAAAATAGAAGACGAAGTCTGCCTTCTGAAACATGGTTATCAACTATCAAAAATGCAATAAAAATAATTTAAACCAATATACTTCGAATGTTTTATCGGTTTTACAAAGATTTTTTATGTATACGAGTATATCGTATATCTGCTTCTTTGATGGCTCTAAAGCCCGTATCGAGCGTTAGCCTACATTATTCTTCATCTTCAACTCCTCTTGTCCTCCGCTTCACGCGACCATCCTATCTGAGACTAGTAACAATGTCGCAAAACAATTACTAAAAAAGTCTTAACATAAAACAATTACTAAAAATTATAGCATATAATAATAATTAAATAAAACGATATTTTTTAACTACTTCCACTTTTGTCTTTATTTAGACAGCGACCGGTTTCGCCAGGCTCGCTGGCATCGACAGACTGGTATAGCATATAAATTGGAGTGACATCTCCAGGTGTTATCTAGCAATACGATAATGGCGGTAGCCTTTCACATTGCGTTAAAAAGATTGTCTGCTTAATGCTTAAAATACAATCTTCATAGATGGCGCTAGTGTGTAGATTGAAACTACCATGTAAAGGATGGTGTTACACATTAACATATATACAACTTCCAAAAATTTGTCAGACATGGTGGTTATAAGAAAAGGTAGAACGGGGAATGTTTTTATTACATAAAACGTGCGCTTAACTCAACCAATGACAGGTCATAAGTCCTGTAAACACCTCGATCAACCATATTCGGTTTCCAATTTGCATCTTCGTCTCTGTTGAGATACAATTAATACTAAAAAAAAGTCATTGTCCCCTATTTTTGTGTTATTGGTGTAAAAATATTGATCTTGCGGCTCGACATTTTAATCAAAATGGCGTTCCCGCCTTTAAGCAAAAGCGTGCTCACCCGAAATGGCGGCGGGACTCGGCCCTCTGGCCCCGTATCTCACAGCCGCCGAGATGTGCTGGGGGAGCGGGGCGGGAGGGGCGGGAGGGGGCACCCCGGGACATCTTTATAATGGCCGTTACGGTGACGTAGGGCCGGTGGGCTGCGAGAGGTGGGCCCTCGCCTCGCCTCTTACCCGGTTCCTAGATACCCGCCTGACTAAGTACCTACCCACCAAGAGTTACTACATACATTAGTACGTAGGTGCCTACCCATTAAAATAATTGCTTCACCAAATATTTTTTCATATAACCAATTAATTCATTGTTTTGGCCGAAACAGTTTGATACTTCAGCATTATTATATTTGTAAATTTGAAAATTATTTATATGAGTTTGTCGCAACTGCTTGTGGCTACCAGAATAATGAATAAATTAAATACATTAAATAAATAAAATATTTGTGAGTATAGTGTACCTCATCTCCACATAGTCTACATCCGAGCTCTGTAAATCGGACAGCCTAAATACAAGGAAATCCAAACTTCGCTCGGCGAACTCCTCGGCAATAGGAAGATTAGTTGAGCCAAAGCGTTGCCCTAGTACAAATTTCGGGGATCGAGCGTTTGCGGTAGCCAGTCCATCAGCTTGGAACAATCTTCCTTCACACCTCAGATACATAAATGATCCGACAGTCTTCAGATCTAAGCTGAAAACCCATATTTTTCATGCTTCATACCCAATTTAAAACTTGCATATTTTGTTCTATTATACTCGTACTTTCTAATTGATTGCAAATCAGATGCAGCGTTCACATTTAGATTTAAAACACGTCTTAATGCGCCCTTAAGGTGAGTACATCACAAAAACGGCGCTTTAATATTCCAGTTGAGGTTTTCCATGATTTCATCAGCTGTAGGTGAATTTCAAAACACATATTGATAGCCCATGGATCCCAGAGCTTGACTGAGTCAGCTCTGTATAGTTAAATTAAATAACTAGTAATATATTCGAGACAGCACCAAGGATCATATAAAATCAATAAAGAAAAAAAAAGCTTACTGTGACAGCTATTTTGCCAACCTACGAGTATGTTGACATCATCAGATGTTACAAACAACTCTGAAGTTATCATAAAAATAAGTCGTTTGTAACACCTGATGATGGCAACAAAGGTTGACGAAGCAGCTGTAGTGACATACCTACTCAAGTAAATAAATTGTAATACGTAAAAACAATATTTCAAGCGTAATCATTTTAGACCATTATTTTGGCCGAAACACTATGATACTTTAACATTATAAACTATTAAATTAAAAAACTTTGTTCAATGTATCACAATTGTATTTTTATTTTACGTGACAGCTGTTTCGTCAACCTATGTTAACATCATCAGGTGTTACAATAATATATCAAATATACAATGAAATCATTTTAAAATGTTTTTCAAGTAATATTTATATTCATCATTAATAAAAATATATAAGTCCTATTTCACGTTTATGTAAAAAAAAATCATTAGAAATGTTCACTGACGTAAATAAAATATATAAACCTGATAGAGCAGGAAATATGTTTGAATATTTCCATTTTTAAAATTAGCTGCGTAAACGTTGATAAATAAAATATTATATTTTGAATAAATTTTACTTAAAAACCCATTTTATTAACTCCCAAGTCTTTCCGAGTTCCTTAGATTAGAAAATATGTAAATTTGTTTTCTTATTATCCTTTCATGAATTATTCAGGACCGCCAAAAACGCCATCTTACTGAAAATACAACGTATAAAAGAAGAAAGAAAGAGCCGTTTGCTAGATTTAATTATTCTCCCCCATTTCACAAATTCCACTAAAACTTTTCAGTGAGATTCAAAATTAAGTTTAAATTATACAATGGATAATATAATATATTATTTATAAACTCAGATAGCAGCGTAAAATTGTGTTACCATACCGAATTTTATGAATTTTGTGGTATACTAAGGGTTATTTTAACCCAATTACTGTATACAACATATACGGTGGGGAGAGAAATCAAACTGCTGAACATGATCGCTTCGGAGATCGATGTCTTTCATATTCGTGAAAGCACTTTCAGAAGACAAATACTCTTGACTTTGGAGAGTATCTTGTAATACTAATGTCGAACCATCTCTCATGCGTTCCCGGTATTATATATTTGTTATGTTTTACCTGTTCTCTATTGAGAACAGGTAAAACATAACAAATATATAATATAATGCCTTAAACTATAAAAAATGTTTGTAATGTTTTTTGAAAAAATAAACTGATTTGATTTGATTTGATTTGATAAATTATTGATTCACATGTCATGTGATAAGTAGCTAGTCCATTCCAATTTTCATTGTCACGTAAATTCATTCAGACCACAGGACAAATTGATGATCATAATATCGCACCTTCGGTATGACAAGGGAATAATTGTTAAAAATTCTCAAAATGAGTTAAGTATGCCAATGTATTTTAAAAACATCGCTTTATCTGGAGGAACAAAGTCGCTCACAAAGTTCAGTCTCATTTTACCAGAGGGCGATAGTGTATGATCAATATAGCCAGAATAACACGATATTATTCGTAAAATGTCTCTAATGAAAAATTACAAAACGTGCAATTGTGCCCTTATTTTACCGAAGGTACGATATGGTAACTAGTCTATCGTCATTTTATTGTTACGTAATTTCTACAAGACCAAAGGACATATTGATGATCATAATATGTTAACTAGTCTATCGTCATTTTATTGTCACTTAAATTCTATCAGACCAAAGGACAAATTGATGATCATAATATGTTAACTAGCCTATCGTCATTTTTATTATTACGTAATTTCTACAAGACCAAAGGACATATTGATGATCATAATATGGTAGCTAGTCAATCGTCATTTTTATTGTCACGTAATTTCTACCAGATTTAACGACATATTGATGATCATAGTATGTTAACTAGTCTATCGTCATTTTTATTGTCACGTAAATTCTACCAGCCTAAAGGACAAATTGATGATCATAATATGGTAGCTAGTCTATCGTCATTTTTATAGTTACAGTATCTCTACCATACCAAATGACATAATAATGATCATGGTATAATCGCGCTGGAAATGCGATTTCTTGACGAACGTGATAAATCTTATATGTTAGAGTTTTAAATGCAAATATAAAAAATGAATGCAGCGCGAAACATATCTTACATACCAACTATTAAAGGTTTATTGCGATTGTTTTGGCACATGGTAAGAACGTAATAAAAGAAAGTATACATTTACAATGTGAATGGAGCAAGGAATTAATGACGACCGAAAAAATCATGGCACTATCAAAAAAATCAAATATTATATACGTGCAATATACGATATATAAAATGTGGAGGAAGTGAAAGAAGCATGTCAGGAAAGAACAGTGTGACAGTCAATTATTACTGCTTCCCTTCTCGGAGAGTAAACTTAATGATAACTAAATATATGGAAGCATATCATCTCAGTCATAACGGCTTTTTTTAAAATAAAAAACGTAAAATGAAAGATTTTTTCATATATTGTGAAAAAGGACTGACACCAAGAAATCGATGGTATTATAATATGTAATACATTATTCAATATAAGCAAATAGTGGTTCAATGTTAAGATGTGAACCCAAGTCCCCTGGATTAGAAGTCAAGAGTTCAGTGCCTTAGACTACATCACAAAAACAGAAACAGAAAGTTAGCATATTATTATTATTATTATTATATTATTATAGACGACCACCCAGTTGTCTGGGAGACGAAATTAATTAAACGAATTATAGATTTTTAAATATTTACGGGTATTCACAAACATATTAATACAATAATAATGGTCTCGGGAGTGTTTTATTCACCATCATGCTGGACTGTCCACTTTGCATTTATGCGATTTTGTCCAGCGCGCCTTTGTCCTGTGCGCTCTCATCCCGTAGTTACCACAATAACAAAATAACAAACCCAAAAATCAAAATTCTGGAAGAGATTCTCAAAAATGTGTATTTCGACTCTTTCAATAAAATAAGACAAAGTAGGCAATATAAGCAATAAGACACATGTTTCCTTGGAATTACCTCAAAGTTCACGAATGTTGAAATATATGTATGAAAGCTTAATATCTAGCGAGGCATGTACCGGTTATATTTTAAGGAATTTTTCCAGTCAAAGCCATACAAAAAGATACTCTTATAAACCTAAAAAAAATGCGATTTTTTTTCCCAAATTACTAAAGATTCCACATCTTTATATTGCAATTGTAGATATGTATTTTTACAACTAATTTATTTTCGCGATTTCAATTAATAGATCCATCTATATGTAAGCAATTATCAGGTAAAATAATATTTTAGCACAAGATATAGAAACATAAGAATCAACTAAAATAAGGCAACAGCTGAACATAAAGAAGAAATACACAAATCAGATAAAATAAGACAAAGAAACAATACAAACCAGGAAAAAAGGGTTGATAGACTAGTTTTGGCTTAATAACTGTTTTAAATTTTTATTTTATTTACTTCTTTAAAAATCCAATTGGGTTATATACATACATTTTTAGATCTTACTTGTAATTATATAATGGTATATTTTAAATTGATTTGTCGTGAGACTCCTTGTGTATTTTCGTAGTTCATTGTAAAGTTTCAGTCCATTGTTCAATATCCTTGATTGTTCTGTCTTAGTTCGGCCATTCGGTAAGTGATATACTCGTATGTTACAGTTTCTGGTCCAGTGTCTGTGTACGTCTGAATTTTTGGCTATTTGTAGCTGCTGTCTGTTGTCTCTTTCATGGTCACTCTGATGTAATAAAATAATGATAAATAAAAATTATGATAATACGACTGTTTATATTTGTAAGAGAAACTGGAAAATGTAGCACGTGGTTAACAAATCGACACATTTTAATTGCTTACTCAACATTAGCAGTTTGAATTAATTTTCCATTACATTTTCTAGTGAAATTCTGTTCATATTAGCATATTCGTATTTTATTGCTTCATTGTAATTATTCCGAATCACGATAAGTTTTATGTAATGTAAAAAATGTACAACTGTCGAAACCATAACGATAGAATTTTCTATGTACAAATGAATAATTAAAAACATACCTGTATATTTTATTTTACTTGAGTACAAACAACTAACTTCACAATTGAGTGGTTTAAAGAAAATGTCAATTACTTGAGATGAGTATGAAACGAAATTAGTCGTGTCAGAAAACATACGTTTCAAAATAGAATTCTCATTATTTTTACAGTTTTTAAAAATGGCATTTTTCATCAAATTAACAGACTCAGTATTTTGTTAATAACAAATAAATATTTTTTAAAGGTATTAAAGTTATGACCGAGAAGACTTAGAAAAACGTAGCACGATTAAATTAATCAAATATTAATTTCGGCCACGTGAAGTGTCGGAGAAATTGACGTACTTGCGTGACACGATGTATGAAAGTTGAACAAGTGAGAGAAGTATGTCAGGAACGAACAGCATGGTGGTCCATTCTTTCTGCATGTCCCTTCGAGACGGTGTGATGGTTAGTTATTTAGTTAGTAAGTTAATTTAAAAATATATTATTTTACTACCCTTACAACTGGGGAGCACCATTTTGAGGGCTGCATAACCGAATTCTCTCGCGCACGTAGCGTCTTAACCCATAAGAAACGGGGTGAAAAAACATGAAATATAAATTTAGGCATAGGGTGAACTAGAGTCATTACACACATCCGTTACTCGGTTATACTCTTAAGGGGTAATTCTTGTCTTACAATTCCTAATGGTGGATTCCTCCTTCCACGCCCTTCCCCCTCGCATACCGTCGCCATGTTGCGAAACCTATATCCGTACAGTCATCTTTACTTTACATGAAGGGATTTAATTTAGGGAAAGAAAGTTTTGCGGTTACTGCTAATGCCCGCCGGAAGTTTTGCACACTATTGCCATCTTGGATTATGTGTAACAGGCTGTTCCGTTACGCCAGTTAAATTGTTTAAATAATTGAGAATGAATTTTAATTTCTGCGTTGAGACAATCCTTATTAAAATTTTACAAATGAGTGAGAAATAACTTTGGATATTATGCCTTCTTTCAGACTTTCAGTTTTAACTAATTTAAGAATGGAATTCTAATTAATATTTTCCATCTATAAATTAAGAAAAAAATTGTGCTTTCTTTGAATACGCGATCTTTTAGTTTCATGATTATTTGATAGATAGGTACTATTTGTTTTAAGTAAGAATGCATAACATCCTAATTGGGTCCATTAAGACTCCCTCGCATTGTGTTGCACGTCCAACCCTAACGCAGACGCCCAAAAAGATGGATCGACAGCGAATCGACTTTGCAGGATGCCAATTTCTCTTGAGAAACAGGTAGGTACAATATCTAAATTAAGAGGAAGAAGATGTGATTGTTTTAATAATATATAATTTTTCGTGTCATATATTCAACTACCCTTACGAACATTTTCAATAATTACGATTTGCCTGCAATTTTGGAATGCAAGTTTACAAAGCGTTTACTAGTAAGAAACTTGTCTCAACCTGCGATTTTCGACTTGCAGAGGATGTTTACAAAGTGAAAATCACTTGCAGAAATTTTCTTCAAAAATATATTTTCATATAATAAGAAATATCTTTGTAAGTGATTCTTTCTCCTATGTAAAGCAAATAAATACTTTTGGATATATAATGTGAACGTCTTAGAAAACATAAAAATAAAATTAATATTTTTCAGTAGCTTTTCTTAACCGCTACACAAATATGCACCATATCATTAATACTTCGATGACAACTTGTTCATCATAATTTTCACACAAATGAACACGGGGTCAAATGTAAAATTCTACTAGGAGCGTCTGTAAAAAAATGTTGTACGTATCCCAAACATCTGTTCTATTTTTTTGTAATTCGTTTGTAAATTTTTTATGTGAAATACATATGACCATAAAGAAATTGCAAATTAATCTAACATTTAACCGGGTGATGGTCTAATGAACAGAATTTTCATGTTGACGAAACAATGTTTAAAAGAAAAATACTCCGACTATTCAGCCTCATTCGTGTAATAATCATTATTGTGTTCCTAGGTCAATGCATTATTCTTATATGTTTGTATTGTCTATATGGAAAAAAAAGAATTTGATTTTGGATCTGACTATGAGAACGCTTGGTTTTATCCTGGACACGACCCATTTATTCTTCATAATAATGAGATATTGGAGATTTACTTTTCTGCTCATATTGGAGATTGAAAAATAAATTCCAATACCATTGATTTCAAAAGAACCCTTGGGTTGCAGGTTATCCAAAAATGGCAGAATGCTAGAATAGGTTACTAAATTTAGATATCTATAGTGGATATGCTTAGTCAAAATGACCTTGTTAGCGAAATAATGGTACAAGTAAACAAAGCTTTGGCGTAATCGGGTTGTCTCAAAGAGATCATATGGAAAAAAAAATATGAGAACTAACAGTAAGGTCAGAATATTCAAAACTTACGTAAGGCCGATATTCGTATTGAGACCAGAGCAGATATTACAAGAACGAAGGCTTATGTGCGGGTGGCAGAGATTCAAACACTGAGGACAATCGTCGGCAAGACTCTTCGAGATAGGGTGAGAAATACGGCTACCCGCAATATCTGCAAGGTGAGAAATGTTGTCAGATGGGGCAGAAAATGCAGAAGACATTGACATGCGTACGTGTAGATAATGGATCCCTCCAGAATCCCACACGTTGTGATTCATCCCAGGCTCCTGTTGACTATCGCCCCCCAAAAAGACCACAAAAAGATGGAGAGATAGGTTAACTTCCCAAGAGAGGCCAGCGTAAAAATAGGAACAGACAAAAGATCTAAAAGGAGAAAAAGAAGAAGACCATTGAATTTAATCCTTGATATCAGTATTTTATTTTAATTAATCACTCTGAGACGGTCACACTTTGAGACGGAATCCAGCCTGCATCGCTCAGAGCGTACTAGACTGGTTCCCTATGGGGGGAAAGAGAAAGCGAGGCAGACCTAGAGCCACCTGGAGAAGAGCCCTGCAGGACGAGGTAAGGCAGCAGACATCACTTGGGAAGATGTTAGGCATCAGGTATGCGATAGAGTCGGGTGGAGAAGGTTCCTTGAGGCCCTATGCACTACGGAGGTGTGACAGGACAAAAAGAAGAAGAAGAATCAAAAATATAATTTGCAAGTTTTTATGAAGTATGTATAAAAACACACTGTATCCGTTTTGGCTAGTCCAGGAATCTAGGAAATTCGTATGAAACTTTTGCATGAAACCATTAATTTAATAGAATTTTCTTGTGCTTTAAAATTTCTTGGGAATAATTTATTCAACAAGTGTACTACCGACAAAATGGAAAACGATGTAAGCGTAGTTATATTCCTTCGTATTATGTAATTATAACTATTTTACGTAAGAAGGATATGTATATATTAAGGAGGTGGTCGGTTTCAAGGATCTGATAGCCCTGGTCGGTATCACGTAGTCTATTATTCTCAACGCAGCTTCATTAATGAACACTAATGACCGGTGTAGTCTAGTTCACATTTCTCATTAAGGGCACGGAAGGCCGCAGTGTATTACAGAGCCGCTAGGGCCGGAAAGGGCCCTCCGGATTCCGGCCCCGCCGCCCCTGTCCGGACCATTACACTCACCGTCCTTCACTGGCGCCTCTCTTGGTCTGTTTTCATTTTGGAAGAGGGTTTTTTTTAGGTCTGGTGAACGTAACATTATCATTGTAGATTAGTAGCTGCCTAAGTAAGAAAGTTCCCTGGTAATTAGTGAGATTTAAATAATTAACCTTATTCGTTTATTAAATATAAATATATATTGCAGGAGATGCCTATTGGTGGCGATGAGGTTCGCAACCCATCACACCGCGTCTCCCGCGGAGCGAAAAGAGAAGGATGGAGTGCCGCATCAGTAAAAGTGTGACAGTCCATTCTTTCTGCCTACCCTTTCGAGGAGACGGCGTGATGGTTAGTTAGTTAAATATACATAAAATATCTTAAACTGTTAATGAATAAACTTTGTTTTTTTGTATCACAATTGTATTTTATGTCAACATGATGATGATGATGATGATGATGATGTCAACATAGGTTGATGAAACAGCTGTCGCTTAAAATAAAATGCAATTGTGATACAAAAAAAAAAAGTTTATTCATTAACAGTTTAAAATGTTAAGGTATCATAGTGTTTCGGCCAAAACAATGGACTATAAAATATCTTGAATTTAAGTGTTAGAAATTATCATAATACAACTATATACATACGAGTATATATATTGTAGAATTTGAGTACCATGTATATTTTAGTGTATTGACTATGCCATAGCTATATTTATTATAATATTTTTTGTTTATAATAATTCCTTATTTATTTACATTGACGACCTTCGTTGCCGAGTGGAAAGTGCTACGACCACCACACTGAAGGTCCCCGGTTCGATTTCCGGTGATGGAAATTTGATTGTCATAATGTCTTTGGTCTGGTGTGGAATTAGCGTGACAGCAAAATGGCAATAGATTAGCTACATATCACATGTCACAAGAATCAATATGAAAGCTTTATCCTTTACTTCAAATTGGCTCGCGCTGTAATGATGTTAAGAGCGATTAAACAAAATTATAATAATAATAATAATTTACATACACATCATGCTATTTTGTTGAAAAAAAAGAGAGAAGATAATTTATTTTGACCCTTCATCATTGTTTTTGACATATCAATTCACAAATCAAGCTAAATTTGATTTGTGAAATTTTTTTTTTTTTAATATTCTATCATCTATAATATATTGTACCTACACAAGATTAAAACTATAATAAAGAACTAACTAATCACGCCTTCTCTAAAGGGGAAGGCAGAAAGAATGGACTGCCACACTTTTCTTTCCTGACATATTTCTCTTGCTTCCTCAACATTCATACATCGTGTCATGCACGCCCGTCGATTTCTCTGACTCCTCACATGGCCGACATTCAATATTTGTCTTCCTGTATTTCTGGTTCCATTTACATCTTTAACATATATTTTTTTACCATTTTATTAATATTATAAAAATACGTAAATTTTTAGGATGTACAAAAGCAGACATCTTGTCTTACAGAATATTAATAAGACAATGAAAAACTAGCAGATGGCCGCCGATATATGGACATATCCGGCGACTGGTGACAAGCCGATGTAGAATTGCCAACTAGAGACTTTTATATCTCAAAATGCTGATTGTGTAATTCCCCTTTAGAATTCCTGGAGGAATTCTTTCTAGTAGTCTGGAAGAAATTCGCGCAATGTTGCCTAAAAGAAAAAAACTCCCTTTTGGATCTTGAAAGAAACCAAAAGAAAACAGAAAATGAGAATTCATCGTGGGCGGTGGGGGACAGGGAAGATGTATGAGGCTATTCCAGGGCGCCATTATACCAGCGCCGGCAGGCCCCTCCCCCGGGCGCGCTTCCTAGCTGAAATAAGGTGCTTGAAATATAAATTTGATTTATCCATATTGCCTTTATAAATTCATTTTATGCTTAAACCCAAATAACGGGAGGAAATTTAATTTGTTCGCCACCAAAATTGTTTTTTTTCGTATTTTCAAAGAGGCTCTTTGTGGCGAAATTAAAGTGTGAAAATACTACCATTGCTATTTCGTGTCATGTGATATACAATACAATTTATTTATTGAAAAAATGTATAACATACGACTAAAATGTTGAATAATTTCAGAAGAAAATTAGCTTTATATCTAATATTGACGAGCGTGAATGTAACGATGTATGAATGTAGAGGAAGCTAGAGAGAGGGAGCAGTATGGCTATCCATTCTCTTTACCACCCCTCCGGGGAAACGGCATGAAGGCTATGTTGTTTTATTAGCTTAATTAGATCTTTAATTATCTCAATACAAAATTAAATAAAAAATAAAAATAAATTTTGTTTTCAAATACAGTTTTAGATTTATTCTACGTTTTTTCATATTCTGAAAACATCTTCTAAATAATTGGAATATAATTGGTTTGTAATACAAATATGAGTAAAAGCTACGTGGCAATATGATAGGCAAAGTTAATACGATTAAACGTAAAAGAATCGATTAGTGATTTAAATAGTCTAAACATATGAATATAAAAATGTTTGTGAAGTACTGTAAGTAACTTTACTATTATTAAGGAATATTTCGAGTTATATTATATATTGTCCCCTATTACTTTATTATATTCTGCTGTGATTGTGACCTAGTGCTAAAAAAATGTCTCACTAGAATGGGAAGAAAGAAAAACATGTAATTGGTTAATGATTAATAGATAAAAAAAAAAAGCATTTATATTATAACTAATGGACTAAACAAAAAAAGCAAATAAAAGACGAACGGGAACTTAGAGAAAATTAAATCTCTCTGATCAAAAGATAAAATAAATTTCTATCCCTTCGTTCCAATTGATTTAAATTACGCATCGCAAAAAATCGTTCGAAGAAAAAATCCCTTTTAAGGTTCTTTTCATCGAGCACGTGAGCTCTGTGTAGCCTTAACTACATTAAAGTAAGCCGGCAGCCGATAGCCGGATCAGAATAAATCTCCCAAATTTACAATGCAGAACCCCATTTCCTAATTAGAAATGCCCCCAAGGAAACGGGCGGCGAAAAAAATTAAATTAGAAACAAAAATATGGCACTAAAACCGATTTAAATACACATTATAGCCCTCTTAATGCAAGTTCTTTATTCAAGAATCGTACTGTACTTAGTTATGTGCCGATACCGAAAAGAAAGGAATAATTTAAAGTGGTCGTCTCGCTCTTATCTCCGGGCCCCGCGCCGCGAGAAGCGGGATGGAAGCGTTTCCATTGCTACGACTTATCTAACGGCATAAAGAACGCTTATCCGTAGACCCTAAGGAAGTTTGAAATTGCCATTCTAGCGAAAAGGATTATACTCACTGCCTGTACGTCGCGTCGGGGAGGAGGGATATTTAACACGAGATTCGGGATCCATTCAAGTACCTACGTAAGGATCTCGTACCTAGACATGTCTAGCCGCGTTTTAGAAAATATGAGTCTTCTATCTTATACATTTTCTTGGGGAATTTATTTGATCTTTTGATCTACGAATATCCGAACGATCGATCAATTTTCGTAACGCTAAGCAGATTAAAGATACCGGGATAGATTCATTTAGACTAAAAATAGATTGGTAATGCATATATAAACATAGTAAATACTTAATCTCGAAAACCGGAAAATACCGCTGTTATTAAGAAGCCTTGAAAAAATAACCGCATAGTGGTGAAAAACAAAGTACAGTGTTTTTATTTTATTTTATTTTAAATACAAATGATTAAAAAAAATACATATATTTTAGCTTATTTTTGCAACAGGCATTTTATTAGAATTTGTATCAATGTAAAAAAAAAATCTTTTCAATAATTCAATGTTTAAAAGGTCATTAAATTATTTGACAAATTACCCCGCACATTATTTCACCACTTATGTGCACCTACCTACGCTCCCAGCGCTACGAACGTAGAAGTGCGATAACAATCAAAGCAGAACATTTGAAGAACCCTGTCGTAGTCTGGCGTCGTAGCCGTTGCTTGTATGGATATTAAAACGTAGCAAAAGATGTAGAGTGGAAACGGCGCCGGAATTTGAGATAGTACACGCCGAAAGATTCAGTGTAACTGCTGAACGTGGCTGATGGAGGACCCGAGACGTGATCTCCTGGAAACGACCATTTTAAGCGACTTACAGCGCCTAATGGCATTTCGTAGCGAACGCTTTGATATTCGGATAAATTATTTTTCCGGCACGTAGCGTTTTTAAATCTTTGCCATTATGCGAGTATCGTAAATCCTGAAAGAATCTGAGTGTCTATTGATAAGTGTTATCGAATGATGTCAGGTAAAGCGAATTTTGTCACCTGGCAATAAAAGCTACTTGATGTAGAATTTCCCTTTAATGCGTTTTTAATATCCTATATAGAACGAAATTTGATATTGATTTGAAAATAAGGGTTAAAGTTTTATACATCGAATTAACTCTACATATATCCATTTATAATAATATGTATTATTATTATTATAATAATAATAATAATTATTATTATTATTATTATAATAATAATAATTATTATTATTATTATTAATATTATTATTATTAAAATTATTATTATTATTATTATTATTATTATTATTATTATTATTATTATTATTATTATTCTCATTAATATTATTGTTATCATTATTTTGTTGAATCGCTCTTTACATCATGACAGCAGGGGTCAAATCGATGTAAATGGTAATTATAGCTATCATAGTGATTCTCGTGACATGTGATAGGTAGCTAATCTATCGTCATTTTATTGTCACGTGAATTCTACACCAGACCAAAGACAGTATGACAATCGCTCTGCCTTCGCCGGGAATCGAATCCGAAACCTTCGGAGTGGCAGTCAATCCACTTACCACTCGGCCACGAAGGTCGTATACACATAGGTATACAAGCGTCTTTGAGGTGAGTTATTCACGAAAACGGCGCTATACAAGTTAGCCTAATTATTGTATTATTAGTATTATAAACATACTTTGAATAAAAATATTAGAAGTGAATGCGGTGCGAACGTGGCACTATCAAATCAATCAAATATTAAATGTCGGTCACGTGAGGAGTCGGAGAAATCGACGTGCGTGCATGACAAGATGTATGAATGTAGAGAAAGCGAGAGAAGTGTTTCAGGACAGAACAGCGTGGCGTTCCATTATTTTTACCTACCCCTCCGTGGAGACGGCGTGATGGTTAGTTGGCTAGTTAGTTGATATAAAATATAGGAGAATATCAAGGAATTCGGGGGATGGAGGAGTTGTTTCGTCTAGTACAGGACAGAGAGACCTACGCCAGGGTAATAGCCGACGTCGAGAGGACCTAACATGGCACTCGAAGAAGAATAATATAAAATATATAAAACATGTAAAAAGCCTATTAGTATTTTTCATTGAATAAAATTAACTTTAAAAATACTTTGAAAATATGAAAATTCGTATACTAAGCGGGCTTAAAACTCGCAAACTTAATACATTAGGTCGAAGGCTAGTTTAAGCTCCAACGAAATGTTCATAAAACTAATTTAAGCCTTCGATGCTTATTTTGTTATCATGAATATAAATGGTGGCCTGCGACAGTTTAACTTAATCCAGGATTAATTTTAACGAAGGCAGACTTTCCCTTTGACGGGAGCTTAAAACACGGGGTGTTAATCTCCGCTTTAGTTGCCGTATACAAACTAAACTCTATACTTTCTGGAATTCGATCCCAGTGGACAATAGAAAAATACAATTTTAAGAAAACTTATGAATAAAAATTGTGTCAGAGTTCAATGGTGTTTTAAGCATCTAGTTCTACAGCATTTTCTTACAACAAATTAAATATTAAAAATCTTCATGTGGCACAATAATAACTTCTGTGCATAAAAAGTGCATATCGGGTGGTGGTCTAAGGGATAGAACGCTTAACTCCTAATCTAGGGGACTTGGGTTTGAGCCTGGACACGACCAGATTCCTTCTTCATAATAATGATCTATTTTCTGCTCATATTGAAGATTGTAAAATAAATTCTAATATCATTGATTTAAATCTTTATATTAATTTTTTTTTTTTTAATTAATTGAGATTATAATTTTAAAAACAACGAGTTACTGAAAAATTCTCTCTCTTTATTTAAAGATGAATTAAAAATTCTCTATATTTAAAGATGTTATTGACGACGACCTATGGCTGTAGAGACTCGGGCCGACACTGTGCGAACAAATGGTCTACTAAGAACATCTGGCATGAAGGTCCTTAAAAAACTCTTCGAGTTACAGTCCTATTGGTCTTCTACCACCTGGGTGCCACTCCAGCAATCTTTTTGGGGTTCGCGATGACGGCATCCTCTGCACGTGACCAACCCATCTCAGTCTATTCAGTCTGACCCGTGTGGAGAAACTGGGAGCTTTGTAAATATGGTACAGTTCGTCATTATGCCTCACTCTCCAGCCTTCACCGTCATTCACAGGTCCTAGAATTTTGCGCAGCACCCTTTTCTCAAAAATATCCAGTCGCTCTGCGGATTTCGCTGTCATTGTCCACGCCTCACACCTATAGGTCACCACTGTTGTCTTATACAGGGTGATTTTGGTTTTCCTATGTACGTTTCTTGATTTGAGCACTGGTAGTAGAGAGAAGAATGTTTTGTTGCCAATTGTGATTCTTCTTTCGATTTCCTTGTGATGTTCGTTTTCTTGTGTTACAGACGAGCCCAGGTAAGTGAAGTCCTCCACCACCTTAAAGTTGTATCCTTGAATCTGATGGTTCGCCGTGAGTTATGGGTTAATAATAATAATAATAATATGCTAACTTTTAAAGCGCCGTTTTTGTGATGTAATCACCTTAAGGGCGCATTAAGACGTGTTTTAAATCTAAAAATCTAAATGTGACCGCTTAAAAAGCGATCGGTTAAAAAGTATAGTAGAACAAAGTATAAATGTTTAAATTGGGTATGAAATATGAAAAAGATGGGTTTTCAATTTAGATCTGAGATCTGTCGGATCATTTATGCATCTGAGGTGCGAAGGGAGATTGTTCCAAGCTGATGGACCGACTACCGCGAACGCTCGATCCCCGACCCATTCCTGGTTTGTTTTTATAAAGGATAAACTTAAATTACGCTATAAGAAAATACAATATGTTATATTTGTTATCTTGTCGTTTAGAACTTAAAAGAAACAGTAACACAAGTTTGTTAATGGTCAGTTTCTGTTATCTCCTAGTCGACTGCGAATACAGCAGCTTCACATACGCCCATCCGTATGTATCTGATGCTACTATGCAGGATCCCACTAGACTATAAATTGGGGGCTTCGGCAAATCTCCCGGCAGAAGAGTAAGCTGGTGGCGGGGCGCTGCGCTCCGCCGATATCGGCTAATCCGGCCCTGAAAACTTCGATGCGGAAGATTATAACGACGGAAGATTAAAGCACTGCGAACGGCGGCGATGTTTAACACTGGAATTATTTGGTTCATTTAATAAAATAAAGGGTTAGCTCAAAGTTTAACTTTATTCCTAATGAATCCTTTTTAACCATTATTTGGCATACTTAGATTAGTTTAGATATTAGATGTCGTTCACCTGAGGAATGGAAACGAGGAATGGAAATTCTCTGCAGCTTCGATGAGACGGCTTTCTCATAACCCATTTCTTTAGATTAATTAGGGGATAGTGCTGGAGACTCTCCAGTGGAGAGTGTAGGTATTTTTATTCCCGACAGATATCTCTGACAGCGCCAGCATAGATTGTTATTTCTTCCGGCCGCAAAAACCAACCTGCCTTTAATAATGCCGCTGGGAAGAGCAATCAGTCTGCTGAACAAGATAACCTTGGAGATCGACGTCTTTCATATTAGTAAAAGTACGTTCAGAAGAAAAATACTCTTAACTTTTGAGAGTATCTTGTCTTCCTAAAGTTGAACCATCTCTCATGCCTTCCTGATTCTTTACCCTTTCTCAAATAGATGTCTTAAACCGTAATTAGGTTTGTAATATATTTTGAGTGAATAAATAAACTGATAAACTGATAAAATGGAAGAGGCCTATATCCAGCATTGGGGGGAAGAATAGTGAAGAAAAAGAAGATTATCTTTAATACCCATTTTTTACACGTCACTCTGACAAAGCTATTGTGGAAACCAAATCGGTTGAATATTCAATTTATAAAAAGTGTTTCTTTGCATTACTAATTACTCGAACACTCTTATTTTGGATATTCCATTGTTTTGGCCGAAACGCTATGATACTTCAACATTATTAACTGTTTAAATTTTAAAACTGTTATTCTATCAGAATTTATTAATTAAATTTAATGAAATTGTCACGACAGCTACTTTGTCTTTGTTGGAATTATCCAGTGTAAAAATATATTTAAAAAAAAGTGATATTATAACAGTGTTCCAAATTCCATTCTTATTTTGTTTTAGCGCGATTTCACCCTCGTCACCCTGTTTTAATGATAGATTTGTTTCATTTGTAGAAGATATTTTTTTTATTTACTAAGGGGGCAAGAAGATTCCTCTACTTGTGGTGTTACTATTACACCCAGCGCTCTAAGAAACGACCCAAGTCATCCAAACCTTTTACCACAATGGCAAAATGAGGGAGAGATAGAGGGTCATTTTTGGTCATCTCTACGACCTTCGTGGCCGAGTGGTAAGTGCATTGACTGCCACTCCCAAGGTTCCGGGTTCGATTCTCGGCAAGGGCAGTGTGATTGTCAAGCTGTCTTTGGTCTGTTGTAGAATTCACGTGACAATAAAATGGCGATAGATTAGCTACCTATCACATGTCACGAGAATCACTATGATAGCTATAATACCCTTTACATCGATTTGGCTCATGCTGTCATGATGTAAAGAGCGATTCAACCAAATTAAAAAAAAATAAAAAAAAGCAACACGACGAAAAAGAAGAAGATATTTAAGCCGCATATAATCAAGTATCGTGTTAATAAAACATGTCTGAAATAGCGAAATTGATATTCGCGCGAGTGCATTTTTAACTCCGCATCAGCGCGTAAATCGCGAATTTGTCGCAGCGGCAATAACGCAGTCGGATTGTTTTTACGCGCATGTACCCGCATGCATACATCCAGGGGTCGTTACGGTGAAATGTGGATCTGTTTTCATTGGAATCGCCTTGTTTGGGAATTGAGCTGGAACCCCGGAGCCGAATATAACCGTCCGTCAGCCGGGAGCTTCCAATAGCTACCGCCAGGGGGCGGGGCGTGGGGGTTGGGCGAGAGCGAATTGGAATTTTTAATTTGTTTAAATTTGGAATTAGATTATTCGGATTAAATAAAGATTAGGAGGAACTAGGGACTCTCAGTGGAATGGGGGGATAGATATTTGAATACTGAAATTCTGCCATGTTGGCTGGAACAACCGACACCAACGAAGCGTGTACCTATATACAGACGTACGTATAGAAATTTTGCCATTTGTATACTCGTATCTACAATATCCAGAATTGACTAAAATTAATAAGGTCAACGTTATTATTATATAATAGTAAATTTAAAAACAAATTTTAAAAACTTAACTCTAAAAAATTTCGTATATAAAACAAAATTTGGTCTGGTGTAGAATTCACGTGACGATAAAATGTCGATAGATGAGGTACCTACCTATCGCATGTCATGAGAATCAATAACTAAAAATTTGTATACATTAATTTGCCTCAATTGACCTGCTATCAATGAGGAAAGCAAAGGGAAACTACCACATTAAAGGCCCAAGTGGCATCCCAAGAACCAGCAAAAATGTTACACTTTACTGCAAACCAATCCCTTGGATTAAAACTAGCGGAAAAGAAGATATACAATATATAGGTATAAAAAAATATTTGCAAGTTAACTTTTGTATCTGTTACATGAAAAAAGATGGCATAGCGATACGTGTTTCAAATCAATCATTTTACTCATCAATCATTTATTTTACATTGTTTCTTGAACAATAATATAAAATTCCAAATTAAGTTCTTGAAACTGACGAAAACGTTCGTTTGCAAGATGTTATTTTATTGAAGTGACATGTTTCACCTTGCTAGTACATTATTAAATATCTTTGCATAAAATACAATATAATAAAACTTCTATAAAACTAAAGCTTTCATTAATGTACTAAAACTAGTGTCTGGTTTTAAGTGAAATTATTTTACAATGAGAGAAACTACTTACAATAATTATATAATTATTTAATTATATTAAACGAGAATAACATTTTCGTTTCTAGAAAAAAATAACTGGCTAACAAAGCGAAACATGTCACTCTCATATTCGATGACAGAACTTTTATAACGAATGATTTTGTAAATATATTAAATATGTAATAATCATACATTATCTATCGTTAGCTGTGTTCAAATTTTGAAAAATCATCGAAATTGGTAATACTCATAGAATATAATAAAATCCATTTTAATTCATCCCAAAGTTAATCCATTTTTGATATAAATTCTGCTCCAGAGATAATAAATGTATAAATAAATATGTTGTTCACAAAGCATGCGTGTAAATAATGAAAATAAAAATGAATAAATTATTCTTCGTATTTTTCCTCTTAGTTTAGGTCATATGACCTGTTTGTGACGGTGGGCTGTCCTGGGATGATGATATCCAGCCATCTCTCCATCTCTTTGGCAAACCTTCCTGGTAATCTCTTGCTGCTTGGGTTTTCATCTTTAAAATTTTTTGCGATTCTCGTATTCTCCATGCGGTCCACGTGGTCTCTCCAAAAGCGCCTTCTGTTTCTTTCCCATCTCACTATGTCCTCAACACCACAGACAGACCTAATCGTTTCATTTCTGATCCGATCTCTGAGGGTTTTGCCTGCGATAGAGCGTAGAGTTCGCATTTCTGCTACACTAAGAAGGTTCTTAGTTCTATTGGTATCGGCTCACCTCTATTCCATACGTCATGATGGGCAAACGCATGCCTTGTATATCTTGACTTTACTTTCGGTTAGCTTGCTAAGTTAGTTAGTTAGTTAGAAAAATTATATCTGATACTTGTATCAGATATAATTTTTCTAACTAACTAACTAACTCACTTACCATCAGGCCGTCTCCCCGGAGGGATAGGCAGAAAGAATGGAACTCCACACTGTTCTGTCCTGATATACTTCTCTAGATTCCTCTACATCCATACATCTTGTCATGCACGCACGTCGATTTCTCCGACTCCTCACGTGACCGACATTCAATATTTGATTGATTTGATCGTGCCACGTTTTCCTCGGCCTTCCTCTATTTCTAGCTCCGTTCACGCCGTTTACAAATACCTTCTTTACCATTCTGTCTTCACTCATTCTTTCCATGCGTCCAAACCATCTAAATGACCCTTTCCTTATTTTGTTCATAACACTTCCATTCGCACCACATTCACTTCTTATACTTTCATTTGTCACTCTATCATATACAGATTTAACACACATTCGTCTTAGAGATCTCATTTCTACTGCATTTATTCTACTTTTATCCTTCTTTTGCCAGTTCCATGCTTCACTTCTATACATAAGGGTCGGCACAAGAACACCATCAACCACCATTTCAGAGCAGTATAAAATAAAACTATCAGTTTTTATATTGTATAATGTGTTGGTTTTATTTTATATAGTACAAAATGAATTATCCTAAGATATGAAAATTAAATTCAAATATGTTTTCTTGATCCGGTCCTGGCGGGGAATGTTGATTGGACACAGAGCGGGATGAAGGCCGGGCGAGTTATGCGGCCTGATTTACCTATGGCGGATATTGCGATCCGGCAGATATACGTTTGTTGCTCCGTTATGTGAAATTGGAAACGGCCTGAAATATTGCTCCACGAATGTCGTCAGTTTATTCTGAATGCAAATTACATTACACGATTTTTTATGCCCGTCGTTGTATTGTAGTGTATGGGTAACTACGTAATTGCGACCAATGGCTCTAATCGAATGGAATTTATTCTATTGGATTTAGAACAGAAGAGATTATTTTAAAACTGAACTAATCAGATATTTTTTTATTTACACAGTAGACAAAAGATATACCTACTGCCATACACTATTTTAGCCGCTTTTCCATTCATACATTATATCGTGTATGATTCATTGATTATGAAAAAACGTTAATACACAGAAAATAATGAAATAAGAAAATACATATTAAATTAAATGATGTTTTTTTATAACTAATTCCACTTTGTCTTTATTTCGAAAGTGACAGGTTTTGCCAGGCTCGCTGGCATCGACATACTGGTTCCAGACCCAGTCTGTCAATGCCAGCGAGCCTAGCGAAGCCGGTCGCTGTCGAAATAAAGACAGACCAGGAAGTAGTAAAAAAATTAAAACAAATAAATAAATAAAACATTGTTTTATTTCATTATTATTTAAAAGGAACTTCCATCAAGAGATTTCAGCTAAATCATTTAATTATTAGAAAACAAATACACTTAAAATAGTAAATTTTGCATCTGTTTTTCAAATTTAATAAATGATTAATTTAATTTTGTATTTACCTTTGGTAACAAGTTATTTTAATTTTAATTATTACCTAAAACTAAAATAGCAAAAAAATTTACGAATGCGTCAAGGGGTTAAGTATCGTCCCTTTCTAATCATATTCACGTGTACGTGAAGGTAACTGTTTATTATTTGGTTGTTGTATTCCAGCATTAACTCTAAGAGCCATTAACATTTTTATGCGAGCCTACCTAGTTAGGGTTTGAAAAAAGAAAATTTAAATAAAAATTACCTCCGAAAACATGTTTAAATTCGGCTTTGAAGCGAGATAGAATAATATCGTACCGCGCATAGGTAATATGCAGATAGCGGATACGCTACCAACATTGATACCTTTATAGCTATAAACGTAGGTAAGTACTTGTATTCCCAAAGCTTGCGAAAATCCCCAAAAGAATCACCGGGAATGGGCCATAAAAGCGCGAATGTAGCTCTAAGCATAATTTTAAAATGCTTTTAAGGTTCCTGTGTAAATAAAAACCCTCTCCGCCGCTTCCGTGTCCTTCCCGGGCCCTGTGGGTACGCAGAGATGCGGGGGTGATAAGTCCTTTTGGGAAAAATAAGGTCATGTCGCCCTTCCTTCATTTGGGGCCATTTCGCCCTTCTGATGGCTATTTGAGCTGATAGGTTATGCGAGTCAACGCCATTGAGATAATACAGTAGGGCCCAGGGCACTGCAGATTATAGGGCTTACAGGGCGCCCGAGCTCATTGTGAGCATAATCTGCTGTATCGCGGTCTGCATACACAAAGGCCTGCAATTCTCAACACTCATACTGGAGACTTGTAAATAAACGGATAAGTCTAGTATATTAGATATTACATTATTACTATTATGTGTTTTATTACGAAAATTCTGCGTACGTGAATATTTCATAAACCAATATTTTTTGTTCTATTACAAATTTTATAATTTCCTGTCGTACTTTTGGCATCACATGGTCAGTAGCGTGGAATAGGCTGTATTATTTCTTTGTTGGTCTATATAACATCATACTTGCCGTTAATAATAATAATAATAATATGCTAACTTTTAAAGCGCCGTTTTTGTGATGTAATCACCTCAAGGGCGCATTAAGACGTGTTTTAAATCTAAATGTGAACGCTGTATCTGATTGATATTCGCGATCGATTAGAAAGTATAAGAAAGCACGCTTGAAGTGAAAATCTCACAGAAATAGCGTTTTAACAATAATCATAATCAACATAACAAAATTTCATTGCATTAATGCACTGTGAAAGTCTCTGCAAATCATACAGTACTAGATTACGCATGGAGATGTCTCTCCAATTTTTTGCCTTTAACTTGGACCAGTTATTTTATACTTCATTTTGGATGTATACAAATTCTTGTAGACAAATACTGGATTTTACCCATTGCATAAATTATTTTTTTATAAGTAAAATAATCGTAATCTAGTCATGTATGATTTGCAGAGCCTTTTACAGTAGACTAATAAAGATTTTCTGCTCAATGCTTCCCAATCTTAATAGATGACGATAGTGTTGAGTGAACTAAAAAATTTCGTATATTAATAAAATTCCATAATACCATATAAACATGTGAATTAAAAAATTTGTTACGATAAATTTAACAATTGATGACACTAACTTAATTTTTACGAATTTAAAATAAAATACTTCCAATTACACATGCTTTCTTATGACTCCCTATTAAATCCAGTAAAAATAAACATTAAATGAACCGAGATCGATTGTTCAAAATATAACATGATCATATCCACCCCAAAAACGAAGTGTATGACATTCGCAAGAAATCAACTGAGATGCGAAGTCTCCGTACGCCAGGAGGAAATTGAACAGGTGGACCTATTCAGATATCTCGGAAGCGAAGTAACCAGCTCTAATGACCTCCCCAGAGAAGTAAGGTCACAGGTGGATAGGGCTGCAGCAGTTGCAGGCTGCCTGAAAGATGTCATATGGAGAAACAGGGACATGAGGACTGACAGCAAGGTACGCATCTACAAGACCTGTGTGCGACCAATCCTCACATATGGCATTGAATCGAGGGCAGACACTGTCAAGACAAAGAGCATGCTCAGGACAACCGAGATGAAAACGCTCCGCGCTATAGCTGGCAAGACCCTACGTGATCGAGTTAGGAATACAGCAATCCGAGAAATCTGCGAGGTCGAAGATGTGGTCAGATGGGGACGTCAAAGACGGCGATACTGGCATCAACACGTAGAAAGGATGAGCTCAAATAGAATACCACACATAGCTCTCCATGGAACGCCAAACGGACAACGCCGACCAGGAAGACCCCCGAAACGGTGGAGAGAAAGCTGGAGTTCAGCATCTCAAGAGGACCCGCCTGAAATAACAGACTCCTGAGTCTACCAAAAGGGAAGAAGAAGAAAAGATCGATTGAAATAATCGTCATTAATAACTTATTTAAAAATGTTGTTTAACTAAAGAATATTACTAATTACTGACGACCTTTGTAGCAGATTGGCCAGAGTCATGTCTTCCACAGATTCGATTCCCGGCCAGCACCGTGTTATTTTCACACTGTCTTTAGTCTGGTGTAGAATTCACCTGACAATAAAAATGGCGAAATATTAGTTTGTACAGTATTTGAGTTCAAACGACCTATTTCTGTTTTAATTGAATCGAGAAATAAAATCTCCTGAGCTGACTCACTCAAGCCCTGTAATCCATAGGCTTTGAAGATGATGAGCGCCATTTTTGTGAGAGATTCACTTCAAGGTTGCTCTATATTTGTTCCGATAATTGTCCTGATACAATGATTAATTAAATAAACTAAATTATCACTTTTTTTCTTCAGATTTTACAGGAGGTTACTTAAATATTTACTTTAAAAATGGGCTCTCTGAACGGAAAGCACCCTTGAAGTGAAATTCTCACGGAAATAGCGTTATACCAATTATCATTATCAACATATTAAAATTTCATATTTCTAAAAAAATCCATAATACCATAGTAGTATGTGAATAAAAAAATATAATACGATACATTTAACAATGGATGGCATTAACCCATATTATTTTTGCAATTAATTCACATATGCATAAATTGAAAATAGACTACTTCCAATTACAAATGCCTTCTTACGACTCCCTTTTAAATCCAGCAAAAATAAACTTTAAATGAACCGAGATCCTTTTAAATAATCGTCATTGATAACTTATTTACAAATATTCTTAAACAATGTATAAAACAATAAATAAAACACATAACTCCCGGTTAACGAGGGGGTGTGAAAGCATAAAAAGGAGAGATACCTATCTACGTACAGAAGGGTTGCAGAAGCATAGAGCATAGATAATATAATGATAACCAATAAAAATAAAATATTATTCAACACCCATATAAACGTCGCATAAAACGGCCACTCGGCATAATTTTCAGTCAGTATATTCAGTTTATGGTGTGAATTTACATACGTAGTTTTCCGCGTATGATCCGATATACCGGGTCCATGCGACCACCGGACAATGTCCGATCTCCGGCAGGGAGCTTCCGACACAACACAACGGCACCCTAACGACACCCGAACGTAAAGCTTGGACGGTAATGTCTTACTTTAATACCCCTTTGCGTCGAGGGCACAAAAAATACAAGTTCTGTCGTACCAATGTGATGGATTTCAATATTTTTGTGCTCATATTGAATCCATGGGGATTATCGCTTCTGTATTTTACGTGAACAGAAAGTTATCCTGCATATAAAACGAAGTAAATACATGCACATATATTACATATTTTATCATTTATGAGTTATGCGCATTTCAATAGAAATCCTGAAATTGAATATTTTTTCGGTTTAGTGATATATTTGATTATTTTGTGAAATCTAATTGATCAAATATGGTATAATATTTCAGAAACACATCACAAAAATTCAAAATTGATCAAACTGTTTAATTAATACGAATGAAAACTTCCGTTTTCCAGAAGTTTTTTACATTTTATGTAAATGATTCGTTTCGCCTGTCTAAGGCATTATCAAATGATATTTATTATTCCTTAGATAGGCGAAACATCACATTGACATAAAATATAATTAAACTTCTAGAAAACGACATTTTCATTCGTATTAATTATTTAATATAGAGTTTTACGTCATTGTTCAAGAAACAATCAATTTAAAGTATTAAGTATTACTCAATAAATAAAGTACCAACAGGAAATCGACCGGCAGGAAGAACACCTAAAAGATGGCGAAACAGTTGGACATCTGTATCCCAGGAACAAGCTCCGAGAAATAACAGGACAAAGTCCTAAATAAAGCAGAAGAAGAAGAAGTATTACTCGTATAAATTGTTCATATTAAGTTATACAGCGTATATACGTATAATATAACCATATAATTTATATTGTTTATAGTATAGTGGTTAATTGACAAAAGTGTACCATGTAATTAAACAGCCAACATAAATAAATGCTCATTGTTTCAGCTGGTTGATTTAACTTTTTATTATACTGCACAAGCGATTGATTCAGAATGAAATGATCCATTATTCTTTACAACTACCTTTAGGTCATTAACGTATATTGCGCTGGTTCTACAATTTTCATTGGTAGTTTTATGCATGCGCTAAAATACATTGAAGTTGAATTAATAGAACAGAAATGTTAGCCAATCAACATCATACTAAACAATACAATTAGATCATTTTCAATTACACATACCAAATTTACAATCTGAAGAATTTTATATAACATTAAAGAATTATTATTTAAAAAAATGTTATTTGTGAAAATATGTGGGTTTTTTTCAAAATATAGGTACATTGTATTCCACTTGTTTCCCAAGTTTCTACCGATTTCAACAGCTCACTGCCACGTTTTAGATGTATTACTCAGACCAAGAGCTAAAATTGGAATAAAGAGTAAAATTTCTCCAGGCTTCAGCTATTGAGAAGTTAGTCAGCGCCCCGATTTGATCAGACCGCTGCAACGGTCCTGATCTCTCCGGGTTGTGTATAAATAATATTTTAGCACTCTCTGAGAGCACACCATCGACAATCTTGACCTAATGGTCAAAGATCGACTGGTTTGTTCTTCTCGCCGTACAATATACGAGATGTACGTCCAGAATGCGTCACCAGCACTACATCTCGAAAACATCAATTTTGGATCTCTCCGATGCTTGCATAGTTTAAGACTCGCAACCATGAATGAATATGAAGAATTACGGAAGATTCTTATACAATAGATTAAAAATGTATCTGTATAAACATGGACATCATTAACCAATGATTTTCTTCTTTTAATGAAATCATGTCTCGTCGGATGATGAGGTCCAGCTGTTCTTCCATCTCTTACGCGGTCTTCCAGGTGGGCGGTGTCCAGAGGGGATTTCATAAGCGACTGTATATGCAAGTCTGTCATCATCCATTCGGTCTACATGGTCCCTTCAGTATCTTCTACTGGATCTACTCCACTGAACGAAATCCTCTATTTCGCAAATTTTCCTTATGTCTACGCTGCGGACACGGGGAGTTTTTCCAGTAATTGATCTTAAGACCTTCATCTCCGATGTTCTTAGTAGTTCACAGTGTCGGCCCGCGTCTTTACAGTGTACGTCATGATAGGTCGCACCCATGTTTTATAAATTCTGATCTTGCTGTCGATACACATGTGCTTATTCTTCCAGACCAGATTCTTCAGACATCCTGACACGGGAGATGCTTTACTGACTTGTTCTCGTACTTCGGTATAAAGTTCATTTTGGCTGCAGATCTCTACTCCCAAATATCTGAAACTCATTACTTGATCCACAGGTATATCATCAACAGTCAGCTTACATGTATTAATGATTTTCATGTTGATAAAACTATTTAACCCCGTTAGCAAAGAGCACGCACACTCTCTTGCTGCATTTTGGCAAAAAAAAAGTATTTTATTCCTTTAATGAAAACCATAAATGCTGGCCTAAGCCGGGCAATCGAGTATATCAGCCGAGTACTTGATTTTCACGCCTTCACAAAGCCATATAGCACTAAGTTATAATACAATCTAACAAGAAAAACCCTTTATATCACGATGAATGCTTTTCTCATTTACTCCGCCCGTGTTGGCGGGGGGGCGGGCGGAGGGGGTTGATATACGCAGCAATATAATGGTCCATAGCCGGGAAAAATAAACCAAACTTATGATATAACAGTATAGACTTCCACCAAGAAGAGAATAGTGAAATACCATACGAAGTATGCTTTGACAGCAATATTTACTTTTCGAATTTTAAATTCAAATACGTTAAAATAAATTGTTTATATTGTTAATTCTTGGTAGAAGTTAATTGTAAGTCATGAAAAATAAAATTTCTTTATAATGCATATTTAGTTTAACTACAATCAGCTTTATGGCTTTGACCAATTTGGGCAGCTCACTGCCATCTTCTGAGAAATGGTTACCAGAGGATGGTAGCAAACGCTGAAAGCGGCAGATACTATAAAAACAAGTGGAATGAAACTCAATATGTAAATATTTTTATTCGACATTCTTTCTTGTGATAGTAGAGATGAGCTAGGGTATAAAAGTTTGGCGTCTTTGTACGAGGGTGGGCCCCAGATGATGGGAAATGACAGAAGGAAAGAAGGAAAAAAAGGAAAGAAGATAGGTATGTTGTATAAATTTTTTATCAAATTTTCAAAAAATATATTGATAATTCAGGAACTGCCTATAAATTACTATTTTTTCATCCACTTATGACTCAAACACTCATACGGGATAAAATGCTGTTTTTTCAGATGATTATGATTATTATTATTATTAATATTTTGATGATTTATATTTAAAGTCCCCCTGCCTGATGGACCGACGATCTGAAGAGGATTGTTGGACATAGATGGATGGGAGCGACAATGGATAGGGGGCAATGGCGTGCTTTGGGAGAGGCCTACATTCAGCAGTGGATGACAGACGGCTGATGATATTTTAAGTGCGCCGTTTTGTAAAATCAATTTGATTATTGAATTAACTCGTATGATTGGAAAGAAAAAACTAATTAATAAAGAAATATAAATTTTATTCATTATTATATCTATTCATTTAACGTTGCATAAAAAACTATTTTGTCATGTCAAAATATACAATAAATATATTTGTATCTATCACTATGAGAATAAATAAAACACTTTGTATTTTATAAAATGCAAACATTGGTTTATGTTTAATTTGACTGTTTAAATTGCATAAAATAAATAAAGTGAATAATAAGTGTATTTGTAAATAAAGTAAGTGAATTTTAAGGCTTAAAGGAAATCGTTCTCAGGAAGGAGCACCATTCGCCGAACGGTTCGACCTGATTCGGGAAACGAGGTGGAGGGAATTTTCTAGAAAATGGGAGTTTCTTTTTACGCTAAATTGAGTTCTGTCTGAGTTATGCCTTGTCAGTTTTAACGACGAGCCTGGATATTATCCCGGCCTTAAATAACGCTTACCGCGGATAAAATAATTTGGAAACCGTTTCGGCTTGATAAAATATTAGAATTATATTTTTTCAATTCATTCGTTAACAATCTCTGTATAAACTTTGTCCCCTATAAATGTCACAAACTGCTTGAATCAAACTACAATCCTTATATAAAATTATACAAGAAATAATTTTACAGATTTTCTGAAGAAAATTAAATAATATATAATAAATTTTTCATACTTAATTTTTTTTTTCAAAAAAATAACTATTTTTAAATCAAATGACCTTATGAGTATGAGAATATGAGAAGAGTAAGTAAAATAGCAAAGAAAGAAATTAATAAGGCTACTTCTAAAATCAAAATACGAATACTTTTTAGTGTGATTTGAGAAGTTACTGAAATGGGCATTTAAAAAAAAGAAGACCTCTTTTATCGAGTAGGTTACCTACTCCAGAAAAGCTTCATTATTTTAATTACAAAATTATATTATTATTATTGAAGTCATTAAAACATCTGTATTAGTTGGGTTATTTATTAATATTTATTCATTAAATAAAATTTCTGAAACTAAATAATAGATAAACATGAAATAAATTTAATAGTAAGTAAATATATATCCAATTCTTAACATTTTGATATCATATAGAGTACATATTAAATGATTTCTGAGCATGCGTATTTTTTATAGTCAACGCGTTTAATGTTTATTTTGTTTCATATTGATATAATAGTAAAAAATATAAAACAAAGTATTATATAATTACATTTATGCAAATAAAATATTTTTTAGAAAAAAATTATTATGTAAAATCAAATAGAGTTTTTAAACGATTTTTTTTCAAATGTGAATTTACAACCCGAAGTGAAGGCAAATACCTATAGAAGTAAAAATAATATTAAACTTTAAAACAATAGAATGGCACTTATCCAATTTACTAGTTATTCAAACTCTTCAGGTTAAACGTTAGGTAGGTACGTAATATAGGCAAATATTAGGCAAATAAAAAGGTTTTGGTTCTGGCAAGGGACGGTTTACTTCAAGGAAGCAGACCTCAAGAACACCCTCTAAAACTATGGAAGGAGACTGGCAGTCCACTTTTCAAGAAGGAATCTGAAGCAAAGAATAATATACCAAAAGACCTTAACCAAGAAAATGATATTTTCCATAAATTAAAACGCTGTTTTTCCAACTTTGAGTATATTTTTTTCGAAATGTTTTGAAGGCTTACTCCTTCATCATCAATATAATCAGTGTATAATAATAATATGCTAACTTTTAAAGCGCCGTTTTTGTGATGTAATCACCTCAAGGGCGCATTAAGACGTGTTTTAAATCTAAAAATCTAAATGTGACCGCTTAAAAAACGATCGGTTTAAAAGTATAGTAGAACAAAGTATAAATGTTTAAATTGGGTATGAAATATGATATATCGTTATATCGTTCTCCTGATGATGAAGGTGTAAGCCTTTGAAACTCGTCGAGAAAAATAAACTAAAAGTCAAAAAAACAATGTTTTAATTCATAATAAAATTCGTCACTATGGAATTTTCTACATTTTTCTACTAAAAAATATTCCTAAAATATCGTTAACCAACCATTTTCAAAATATCGATATAATATCCATTAACTTCGCGTGTGACTTATTTCGACTATTAATATTTTCCCGAAAAATGTAGCTTTGTGTTTGATGTACCGAAATCAGGTTTAAAAAAATAATTCCACTCCATTTTTTGTGTCGAATAATTTATTCATGGCGTCGGAGCAATAAGATATAGCTTTTATTACAAAAACGAAAGGTTAACTCCCCGAAATATTGTTTAAAGTGACGTCTTTATTGCTTATACGAGAGACCACCTGCTGGCTTGATTTACTTTTGAAAATCCACTACGAAAATTATACGTTCCGGCCGACATTATAATAGAGTTGTATACGGCAAATAGTTCTTTGTTGTGTTGCTTCTATAAATTATGCCGAGCCTGGAAATGGGAAGACTGAGAATGGGAGCAGACCGATCCCGGCCCAGAAGATTCACGAATAGATAATTCACAAGCACAAATGTACCATAATGATACAAATGTGTTATGGGAATATTGTAGCCAACACTCGGGGAGAGTTGGATCTATGGCTGTTGGTGCAATAAAATCATTTAATAGCAATGAATTTTCTTTTTCATTTGAGTAATTCTACCTATAAGTGGATCATTGTAAAAAATATTTAATTTATTGGTAGATCGTTATGTGGTAATATGTTTAATGGGATCTGATATCGAAGCGGGTTAACATATAAGCTGATGTCAACGTGATTACTCACAAAAAAGGTGCCAAATATTAGATTTTTTTTAATTTACTGTATCCAAAATATCATACCGTCTAGTAAGCCGATTTAGCTTTTCAATAATGCATAGTTTTTATTTATTGGTATATATAAACCACGGAATGGTAATTATATATTAAGCCAATTAGTTTCAATTGTTCCAAGCGTCATCAACGCAATATAAATAGGTATCTACTATTTTTAGCAGCTTAGGTACAAGCGAAACTAGTTGGCTTCATATATTATATAATTACCATTACCATGCAAAACATTTATTTTATTTTATATTTATAAAATAGTTTTAATTTTATGTAGTTTTAATTATTCAATTGTAGAGGGCAAATATTTTGTGTTATCACTGATATAATTTGTTACTTTTATATTTTATAATTAAATTTCTAGCAGAACATATTTTTAAAAATCTCCTGATTTGTTACAAACGCCAAGCATTGTCGGGGTTTCATGTTAAAAATCATTTTTGTTTAATTAGTTAGAATTAAATACATGAATAAAATGAATTAAACACCTGTTATATCTCTATTAGATATTTTCTTCTCGTGGCGTATGTGTAGGTGAGCATCATGTAGCCAATTAATAAAATAGTTTTAATTTTATGTAGTTTTAATTATTCAATTGTAGAGGGCAAATATTTTGTGTTATCACTGATATAAGTTGATATTTCTATATTGTATAATTAAATTTGAAGCAGAAAATATTTTTTTAAATCTCCTGATTTGTTACAAACGCCAAGAAGTGCAGGGGTTTCTTATTAAAAAACACTTGTGTTCTATTAGTTAGAATTAAATACATCCATTAAACACCTGTTACATCTCTATGAGATATTTTCTTCTTGTGACGTATGTGTAGGTGAGCATCATACAGCCAAAATAACTATATTCTAAAAGCATTCAAATTCAAATTCATAAAACTTATTTACTGCACGCCATCATCTGTAGATGATTGTATATTTTTGTTCAAGTTAATACAAAAATCATTAAATTAAAATCAGAACAAAACGAATAGCTGATTTAGCACACTCAAGATTCAGATTCAATTAGACAAGCTGAATCATTCCCTCTCCATGACTAATTTTACGATAGGCGAAAACTCAAAGAGGAGGCCGAAATTTATAACTTCACTAAGGCGACCATTTTGCGAAAACCCAAAACGCACTCCCAACCACGCAGACGGTTACACATCTTGCACATTTCAATGATTTATAACCCTAAAATAGCATTGTGGTTATGGAGAAGAACGCAACGCCATTGTGCGAAATGGTCCAGGTAAGATCCTAAATAATAACCCTACGGTATTTCTACATAACCCTGAATTTATTGCCAATGCTTTCTAAAGACTGCGAACAATAGACCGCACCAAGGTTGCGCAAGTTTCCCTGGGTATCTATCGGCTATGCAACAAACTCCCCGTGTAGGAATTTGTCGTGTTTATTGCACCTCTGAGTGGTAATGAACGGTTTCGCTCAGAGCGCACAATGCGGCCGAATGCATCCTCGCGATTTATTTTACACTTTGTTTGACAGGAATGATTGACGTGTCGCATGAAGGACCATGTGACGCTTATGGCGTCACCGCGCTCCGTTGTTTGGTGTCGCGATCGCGCAAATGGGCACTAAAATCTGTTCACAGATTTCAAACGGCGGTTTCAAAGGACTCGGAGTAATTTGATCCCGTTGTGTGGTGAGACTAATAGGCACTATAGTATCTATTTATATAATGATTATGTATTTTATATCCGTTTTTATTGTCAACTCTCTCTATTAACTTAATGTAGTTGATTGAAAATAAAATCATTTTGACTACCACTTCGTGCGGACTTATATTATACAAGGCGACTTAATTTTCCTAAGAAAGTAAAGGAAGATAGATAATATCGTGGGTATACTGGCAAAAAACGTTAAGTCTAAAATCGCTGTTTTGAGAAATCAATCATTTAAGTTTTCTTTAAATTTGAAACATATAAGTGTCGTTATCAAAAGTCAATCGAGGGAATTTTTTTCAGCCGAAGACAATAAGTAGAGTTAACGTTTTTTTCCAGTACAAAAATGTTCAACAAGACTCTTCGAAAAATATTAAGTTTTTTGAAGCTTTTAGCCTGTATGAAATACCTTTTGTACGATTTAACGTAAAATTTATTTTTAAAACTAGAGAAAAAATCTGTTTCATTCGACTTCGTGTATTTTGCCAATTTGTAGAGCATTGTAAACTTTACAATACTGCATCACTAAGTCAAAACTGCCAATTTTCGACTTAACGTTTTTTGCCAGTATACCCACGATATGTATATTTATTTTTTTATATTATCAATATCGATTTGTTGACTTTATGAATGAGTTTCAACCACCAAATAACATAAAGACGTATAATAAATTGGATGATTTATAAAGCGGCGTTTCAATGAATTACCACCATCTTTAAAGCGCTATATAAAATGCTGAATGTTATTTTTTTCCTTGTACACAACAGGGCGTTTAAAGATAATTACTGTTTACAATTTATTTTAGCAATTATATTGATTCTTATGACATGTGATAGGTAGCCAATCTTCTTCGTTAGTTTCAATCCAATGGATTAGTTTGCCGCAATGTGTAATATTTTTTGCTGATTGTAATATTTTATCTGCTTTATATATTTAAGCATGATACACTTCTATCAGAAAAAAGACAGTTCATTTTGTAGAAGTTCTTAATAAATTGTGATGTTTAGAATAAATAGTAAAGGTGCCAAATACTCCACCAACATCTGCATTGATAAAATGTATTGATTGAAAAAATATTAACGATAGAAATACCTATATACCTACATTATACCTTGCATAATTATTTACTTAGTTTGGCGTGTAACATATATACCTACCTAATGTTATTTTTCATTTATTATGTAATTTAATTCAAGTATTTCATAATTGTATTTACAAAAACAATTATTTATTAAAATACGAGCTCACTGATCAATTGGATACTCTGAAAAACAAGCGAAAATGGATTAAATCCAATATTTTGTTTTAACGTTCTATGTGACTCGATATTAATTTTTGTGTATTTTGAAAATGCAATGGAACTAAAAAATAACAATAATTAATAGGTACTTATTTATTGTTTCTTGAACATTGATGTTAAACTCCATATTAAATAATTAATACGAATGAAAACGTCAGTTTTCTAGAAATTTTATTATATTTTATGTGAATGACATGAAAACATACGTTTTCATTCGTATTAATTATTTAATATGAAGTTTTACAACTAATTATTATACTTTAAGATATATTCTCTTTCCCTTGCTCAATCATTGTTCCCTGAATTCGTAATTTATATAATGAGATTATATAGAGTGCGAAAAATGGCTCCCTAGAACGGGTTACCCCAGTTGGGAGGTATTTAAACCATGTGCTTAGTTTACCAATTCGTTCATTTATGATCAATAATAAATTGTTCAAGGAACAAGAAATAAATAAAATAACATATTCATATGTTCAATGATGGAAATTTAAGTGCATGGCCCACTTCTTTATTTAAAAAAATACACAATACCTACATAAAATTGGCTCTATATGAATCGCCAATTTACGATTATGATTAGCTCTTAGTTGGCCAATATATAACTAGGTACCCGTAGAAAAGATTCCATTTAACCATATTTTCCAATAAATCGGTACCTATACTTTATTTATTACGTTACCTTTTGACGTTTCATGTATATTTTTATATCCGTAATATGATGAGATACGTTGGGCGAATCGGACTGCTGGGAGCAAAAGGCGCAGGATCGAGGAGCTTGGCGAAAAATCATTAAGGAGGCTAAAACTCTTCAAGAGTTGTATGACCATAGGAAGTAAGTAATAAGATGAGATTACCGGCTTAATACACATAAAATTATATAGGTAGGTACTCAAATATTTAATTGAATCTAGTTTCATTTTATGTTATAATGCTGCCTGCTTAGAACGGGTTACCCCAGTATGGAGGTATTAAATTCATTTCTTGGTAAATAATCAATAAATAATTTAAATAAATAAATCCTGGTACTAGTGCCTACATTCATAGGCCTCTAAAGTTAATTTTAATAGCTAGTATATATTTTTAAATAAAATTCATATTTATCTTTGATTACTAAATTGAAATAAAGTATTTTATATCTTGTTCAGTCCGTCATTGATTTATATTACTATAATTTATAACTGTCGATGATTTTGATTGAGGTTTGTTAATTTAATATTTGTGATGTATTTAATTTAATAATTCACCATCATTTGGTATATGTAAATAAAAATACAATGATATTTATTTCAAGAAGATATTTTTTAACACAATACAATTCGATAACTTATTCATCTGTAGACATTTTTGGTCCTATCTTGGTACATAATTTTAATATAAGTGTAAAATAAAACAGACTAGATTATGTCTACAATCAACCTAATTTAATTAAAAGATAAATTATTAAAATATTCCGGCCTCTAAATAGATTTTTTTAATTGTACATATTCTTTCCGGCTTGTAATTGTACCTAATATTTCCATTTTTTTTAATTAATGTCCATCTGTAATTGAGGTATTTTTATATATAGAAATCAAGTATCACCTGAAATTTTGAACTCGACATAGAACCCGCGGGTAAATAATTCATGTCGAGTGTACCTCGACATAAGATTTCAAAGGGTTAAGGAAAAACATATATATTGATGAAGAAAATTGTATATTAGTGCGGTAATCTACCACATCACATAGAAAATTAAGACAACGTTAGAAATATCAAAAGCTAGTTATTTTTTTTATACATTTAAAATTGGTTTTCCTGCCTCGAACTCCTCCTAAATTGCATCACGATTATAATTATTTTATTTAATAAAAAAAAACTGCTTATCAGTGTTTAATTTTTTTCTAATTATATGTAAACATCATATTCCACATATTTAGGACACATATTGTAAATATGAAAATGAATAATTAAATCATAAAAAGAAAACAAATGACGTACACTTAAAATATAAAATGTATTCGAAAACTTTTAAATATTCTGTCATCAGCAAACGTCAAAATCTACAGATTCTACGAAACTTTCCAGTCCAGGAAACTCCGTGAACCGCACGTGTTCACTCCACGGTGCGTGGACCCAAAACAATCATTCTTCTTCTGACTGGCCCCGCCTCCAAAAGCCGTCGCCCTCTGCTATTGGCCCGCGCCCGGGGCGAGGAGGGACTAGGGGTGTCAACCTGCCTCACCCCCCACCCCGCCCCTCTAGGGGATGAACGGAAAGTATTCTTATAAGGGAAAGGAGTTTAAGTTGGGGATTTATGTTAAGTGGTGGATGTAAGATGAATTCTTATCACCTGATATCTGATGCGAGGTGTTGGAAACGAATAATAGCGATAACGAAAGATTTAGAACGCTTTTTCTTTGGAAACGTGCCCGCCCGAGTTCGAAATAATTTAAAATTTATTAGCCATCGCATTAATGTGTCATTGGTCCTTAAAAACGTTCTATAAAAACCGAATGTTTTGATCATACTTTAACACTAATAAATTTACTTCTTGAAAGATGCCTCCAGTTTGTCTCTATTATTTATGTTTCCTAAAAAATATATTTGTAAGTGAACAATTTCTAAGACATCGCATTAGGAACATCTGAAGAAGACAGATATGTGGGACTGAGGATATTACAAAACGGAGTAAACAGCGAAAGAGGTACTGGTATACCTATAAAAGTACAGATGTACAAAAAATGGACACCACCAGACATCTCTATATTATAAAGATTAATTGTATCTCAATAGAGACGAATATGTAAATTGTTTTCTGGGAACAGAATATGGTGGCCGAGGTACTTACAGGACTTATGACCTGTCATTGGTTGGGTTGAGCGATCGCTTTATATTTAACAACATTCCCCATTCCGCCCTTAAGACCACCACGTCAGCAGGAGCAACCTTCTGAGGAACAGACCATATAAGTAGGTATTTATCGAGGAAGAAGGAGAACAAAAAAAAACACCAAAAAACACAAACTAATTATTCTGAGAAAGCGGTTGAAAGTAGGATAAATATTGTAGAAATACTACAAAGATTATGAAGAAGAAGGATGTATATTTGAAAAAAACAACCAATATTTGATCGCTAGTGTCAGACCCTACTCCCATAATCATTTTATTATAGAAGTGTTATCAAAGCGCCCTTGAGGTGATTAACCCACGAAAACGGCACTATATAAATTACCCGAATTATTATTATATTAAAATATAATAGCAAAAGAGACGAATGTAAGACGGATATACGTGTCCATAATACACTTAGAGGAACAGGGGATACATACACAGAGGGAAATACATACACAGAGGGAAAGAAAATCAGACAGCGGAAGTACCCAGAAGAATTGGACTAGGTTGGGCAGCCTTTGGGAAACTCAATCATATCCTTAAAAACAAGGATATTCCCATGAATTTAAAAAGAAAAGTGTTTGAAACATGTATCCTCCCTGTGCTTACATATGGTCTGGAAACTATCACCTTAACTGCGAGGACCATATATAAATTAAAATGTACACAGCGATCTATGGAGAGACAAATGTTAGGCATAAGTCTGAGAGATAGAATCAGAAATGAAGAAATCAGACGCCGGACAAAGGTTGTCGACGTGGTGGATCGTATTGCCAGGCTAAAGTGGCAATGGGCAGGTCATGTTGCCAGACAGGGAACAGACAGATGGGCACCCAGAGTCCTAGGATGGAGACCATGGGACATGAAAAGAGGAATAGGCCGGCCTCAGAAACGTTGGGCCGATGATATTGTCCCTGTCGCGGGTAGCAGGTGGATAAGAGAAGCCCAAAGAAGAGAAAAATGGAAGAAATTAGAAGAGGCCTACATCCAGCAGTGGAGAGACGGCTGAAGAAGAAGAAAGAAGAATACACTTAACTGTGCTAAATGCATCCTTTGTCATTCGTGTTGGAATCTGAATATTCAGTTGAAAATGTGTGTTTTAACCTTTAGACCGCTATGCAAACTTTATTTTATCTATCATGACTACGCGGCGCATTCTTCCTCAACGCATTTTGATGTGTCTTTTAAAACTGTATTTTCTTACGAACCAAATAATTATATCAATAATTGATTATATCAGTATCTTCCTCGAATATCAAAGAATCATTAAATACACACTCGAGATGAGCACACGACTTATTAATCTGACTAAAGTCAGTCGTATCGGGCAAAGGGTTAAATTGATATAAAGCTACAAGGTAAATTATTATAATTAGCTTTACAAGCGGCTTATCGTGAAAACGTTTATATGTAAAAAAAAATAGGTAGGTACCAACAAGATATGAAAAAATATAGGGAGGTAGGAAAAAAGTCCACGCGACAGTCCCGTCAGGAAAAAAATTGTGTGTAACGTCATATTGGTCACTCGATACCCAACACCGTGCTATGAGTCTTAATAAAATTTAGAAAGGATCTTCTGGATGGTTTGAATTTAAAGAGCGAATGGATGAGATAATAATGTATTTATAGTTGCACATAAAGAAAATAAAGTTATAAACTGTTAAATTATACAACTTTGTTTTAACAACATAATTTTATTTTTATTTTTTACGACAGCTGTTTCGTCAACCTATGTTGACATCATCAGGTGTTACAATATTATATCAACTGTCGCGAAAAATAAAAATAAAGTTGTGACACTTAAAAACAGGGTTTTAAAATTTAACAGTTTATAATGTTGAAGTATCACAGTGTTTCGGCCAAAACAATGGACTATTCAAAATAAAGTAAAACCGAGGAAAACGAGAGATCATAAATGACCACGAGGCAGTCTATCCTTTCTGCATCATTTTGGAGAAAATGTATGATGATTACTTAGTGAGTTACCAAGAACATTCATAACGTATCGAAATATTTATTGGACCATGCTGTTCATAATTAATATGAATGGAAATGCCTGTTTTCTAGAAGTTATAATATAAAAATGTTTAAATAATGTATGAGCAAGGCGAAACATGGCATTCGCATAAAATACAATACAACTTCTAATAAACTACATTATTTAAGTCCTGAGGCGAGCTAGAGTTGACAGGGAGCTGTTATCAACTATCAAGGTTCGAAAGATTTCACATCTGGCATATACTGCGTGGGGAAAAGTACCACCTTCTCCAACTAATATTGGAGGGGAAAATTGAGGGACGCCGAGGGCCCGGTAGAAGACAGATGTCCTGGCTGCGAAACGTGAGGGAATGGACCGGCATCCGAAGTGTAGAGGAGCTGTTCCGAGCGGCGCAGGACAGGAACAGGTTCGCCGAGGTGATCACCAACGTTGGGGGAACCCGACAGGGCACTTCAAGAAAAAGAAGATTTAAGATGGAGCTTAACAACATTGTTCGAGAAACAATAAATACATATTGATCATTCGGCCTGTCCTTTGTACAGAGCTTTGTAATTAAAAATTAATGTTGCATTCAATTCTTGAGAAAAGGAAACACATTAGAGGTTACAAGCAAGCAAACATATACAAGATCAGAGATGTCCTCAAATTAAATCAGTCCACAAGCAATAAATAGTGATTTTAATTGCCACACCGGACATACCAAACCTTGATTTATTGCTACCCAATTGGGCAGAGAAGCGCTAACGATCCGAATTCATTCCTTATATAAAAAATCAATGAAGAGTTTATAGTGATCTGAGTTAATTTTTTATACCCTCGGTAGCGGAACGCATTATAAATTGGTCCATTTAATGTGATCATTAAACCGAATCAAACAAACACACTTACATTAGCCTTCGTTAACGACTTGATTGTTGAGACCAGAGTCTTTCTCAAGAGAAACTCAATTGGGTTCGTGTTTCAGAGGTCTCAAATCTTTGAAAAAGACGAATTGTTTGTATAACCATTACAAATTAATTTAATAACTCTATACACGATAGCTATAATGTATTAAGCGAATTTTTGGCCGAAATGAATTACAAAATGTCAGATTTTTATAACGTTATGAGTAAATACACATAGGGTAATAGAGATTACAACTTAATTTAATAACTCTATATACGAGAGCCATAATATCTTAAGCAAATTTTCGGCCGAATGAATTATAAGATTAAATGTCTAACTTTCAAAACGTTTTGAGTTAATACATATGGTTACTTCTTACATCCTATACTACATACTATGGACTGGATATAGTATAAAATATACCTATCGGATACTCTGTAGATGGAAACATAATGTAAATATAGCTTATTTCAGTCATAAATTTACTTAAGATATTATGGCTCCCAGTTGCTTAATTTAAATAATTTTATCATACATTTTTTTAAGACCTAATATATCAAAACCTAACCTAATCGTTTTGTGAATTAAAACACGCCTTGCTAATAATGTCTTGTCCTACCTACCTAACCATCACAGAGTTTTCCCGGAGAGATGGGGAGAGAGAACAGACCGCCACACTCCTCTCTCCTTACATACCTATCGAGATTCCTCTATATTCATACATCGTCAATAGTCACACTGCTTTCTACAATATATAACTTGTTAACCATTATTTTCTCATCCATTAATACCATATGAATGTATAGGAAGACCGAGAGGTATGCCAGGACAGAGAATTGTGGCGATCCATCCTCTTTGCCTACCCCTTCGGGGAAATGGCGTGATGGTTAGTTAGTTAATGTCATATGTCCATACCATCTAAGTGATGCTTAAATATGTAATTTTAATTAAACGTAATAAAACTCCATAAAACGTAGGTTTTCATTCGTATTAATAATATAAATGTTCCTACTTTAACTAATTAGGTAGGTACCTACTTCATGCAATTTTTATATTAATACTATATTAGTAGTGTTTGCAATAATACTGTACTATTTTTATATTTATACTAGAAATAGAGTGGAATGGAGAAAAAGGTGGCACGATCAAATAAATCAAATTTTGAATGTCGGCTGATGTAAGAATGTTGAAGAATCGCGGGGAAGTATGTCAGGAAAGATAAGTATACCAGTCTATTCTTTCAACATACCCCTTCGGGGAGATGGCGTGATGGTTAGTTAGTTAGTTAGTTAGCAAGTTAACACAACTAAATTTGTTTTGCATTCATAATTTTGAATTATGAATGCAAAACAAATTTTAGGAAGATTTAAAAATAAAATTCCAATAAGAAAATCATTTTAAATTGGATTCATAGATTTACAGCACACTTGAACCTCACCCATACGTTAGGCAGGACATGTAATACGTTTCAAAGATGTATGTTTGACCTTTTTATTTGAATTTTAATTAAGCACTGCGCAAAAACTTGAAATTTATCACGCAAAAAGGCGTATCTCCCGCAAATGGTTGGCGGTGGGCAAGCCCGGGTCCGAGCCGCGCCGGGAGTTACGACCTTGTCACATCTTTAAGGCAATAAAATAAACAGTATGCCCCCTTAATTGCTAGTCTCGTATCGGTTTTAATTGGCCGGCGGCCTTAGGTATTCCAAGCTCTTAGATTATTTAAATGGCCGCTGCTATGTACACACACGTAGGTAGGCGCAGATACACGTGTGTGTGTGTATGTGTATGTGTGTGTATACCTATTTATCTCGTGGGATGCAACATTCGTTTTGAGATATCGTCAATCTTAATGTGTGGATGAGAGCCTTTCATGCCATTAAATAGATTTAACCGATAGGCAAATGTTTTGTTGGACACAATAAAGAAATTAACGGGTTGGACTATTGTAGGTATATAGAGAGAGATAAATCTGCATATAAGATTTGTGTATATACATAAACAAATCTTTACCTACCTGAGAGACGAGAAAAAGATATCAAATAATGAAATTAAATTAAATACAGTAGAATAAATGCAGTAGAAATGAGATCTCTAAGACGAATGTGTGGCAAATTTGTATATGATAGAGTGACAAATGCAAGTATAAGAAGTGAATGTGGTGCGAATGAAAGTGTTGTGAACAAAATAAGGAAAGGGTCATTAAGATGGTTTGGAAATATGGAAAGAATGAGTGAAGACAGAATGGTAAAGAAGGTATATGTATACGGCGTGAACGGAGCTAGAAATAGAGGAAGGTCGAGGAAAACGTGGCACGATCAAATCAATCAAATATTGAATGTCGGTCACATGAGGACTCGGAGAAATCGACTTGCGTGCATGACAAGATGTATGAATGTATGAGAGAAGTATGTCAGGACAGAACAGTGTGGTGTTCCATTCGTTCTGCCTACCCCTCCGGCGAGACGGCGTGATGGTAAATTAGTTAGTTAGTTAAATGAAATACACTGAGAGATCGCGTGAGGAACACCAGAATAAGATAGATATGTGAGGTTGAGGATATTATAATATGGAGCAGACAGCGAAAAAGGGACTGGTACGGTCATGTTCACAGAATGGACACCACCAGACTCCCCTATATTTCATTGCATAATCAGCCTCGTGGGACTCGTCCTCGTGGAAAACCTCCTAAAAGATGGAAGGACAGCTGGGAATCTACCTCACAGGATGAGCAACACTCTGGAGAACAGATCACATAGGTCTACAATAAGGAAGAAGAAGAAGAATAAACTAAAAATTCACATAGGTAGGTATATAATAAACTTGTAAAACCAAAAAAATGAAAAGATCATCAAATCAAGTCAAATCAAATCGTATTTTCATTCATATTCATACCCATTCATACGAATTCACATATATTCATTCCCAATTTAAGACTTGCATATTTTGTTCTATTATACTTCCTAATCGAACGCAAATATCAATCAGATGCAGCGTTCTCATTTAGATTTAAAACACATCTTAATGCGCCTTTGAAGTGATTACATCACAAAAACGGCGCTATAAAAGTTAGCATATTATTATTATTATAATAATAATAATAATTATTATTATTAGTTATTTAGTTAATAAACATGTTTTCATGTTAGCAAAATTTCGAATAAATTTTATTCAATAATTATTTTTTTAGATAAGTAAGGACTGCCGTGATAAAATGTGAATATTTTTAATTGAAATTTTATTTAAATTCATCAGATAGAGCCACTAAATATATATTTTGAGATCTGAAATTAAACAGGTTTACGAAAAACCACGTAATAAATTGTAAATGACCTTTATGGCGGGAATATTTTACTGAAACAGTGGCTTCGGATTCGTTAATGAGTGGAGATAATTTCGTTTTGAATTGCAAAATTAAAATGTAATTTAGGTTAATGCTTTTTCTATTCTGTAAAGTTATTCATTTATACATTATACTCTTGCTGGGATGAATCGTAACATTTTAAACTAAATAATTGTTTTATAATGGTTTATGTAAAGTAAACAACATTCAACATTACCTTGCTATACCAATATTTAAAACAAATTCAAACATATTATTATCCTACTTACTTACTTACTTACTTCCTATGGCCATACAACTCTTGAAGAGTTTTAGCCTCCTTGATGATTTTTCGCCAAGCTCCTCGATCCTGCGCCTTTTGCTCCCAGCAGTCCGATTCGCCCAACCTAGCCAGGTCAGCCAGAAGTCAGCCGCTAGGCCTTCCTAGAGGTCTGACTCCAGTCGGTCTAGACGCGTACAAGGTCATGATTGCTCTGGTCTCTTCGGCTCGGCATAAGTGCCCAATCCGTGCTAGGCGACCGGCTCTCACGGTGCTCGTTATAAGGGGCTGCTGGGTCATCGTACGGATCTCTTGGTTGATCCTATGCCTCCAAGTTCCCGCTGCAACACCGGGTCTGGGTCACAGGATAATTCTAAGTATAATATTCTCAAACCAGCAGAGTCTTTGATGTTCTTTTAGAGTCATTGTCCATGACTCAAAACCGTATGTCACCACTATGGTGGTGTTATAAATACGCAGCTAGGTGTTTTTAGATAGAAGCTTGGACTATAAGAACGTTCGCAAGGAGAACTCTTTGTTCCAACTCCGCGTGCATATCGTTGGCTTCCGTCATGACCGTACCGAGATAAGTGAACTCTCTGTATATAATTATCCCCAGCCGAAATTGTAAAACATAGGATCACAAAGTCTTAAATGGACAAGCACCCCACTGCCTTACGATCTGAACCCTCGGCAGTCAACTCTACGATCTTCAAAGGAAGAAGCAACACACAAACATCTTGTCCCGTGGCGCCAAGAAGCTATGAATTTCGCGGATCGTGCTTTTGGTATCGCGGGACCAGCGGCATGGAATAGACTGCCCTACAATATCCGCAATGAAGACAAAAAATTAGTACTAAGAAGCTCTCTTTAAACTTTCCGTTTTTAGGGAAGCATTCCTGACGAAGAGCGCCCTTGAAGTGAATCTCTCACAAAAATGGCGCTATAAAAATCATAATTATCATCATCATTATCATCATCATCATAAAACGTGTTAATGGCCCACATAAAATGACAATAGATAATCGCAACAAAGTAATTACTAAAAAAAATGTAATAGGTACCTATATTACAAACCGGAACAACATTAAAAAAAGGAATAGCTAGTTATTACAATAAATCACATTGAAACAAAAGTGTGATACTGTTCTAAATATGAGTTTATGAAAATATAATCTAGGTATATAATATACTCGTATATATACAAGTGTGATGGAAAAAGTAGTCGAGGAAGGCCAAGGAATATATGGCATTATCAAATTAATCAATTACTGAAAGGCGGCAACGTTCGGAGTCGGAACAATCGACGAGCGTGCGTCTCACGATGTGTGCATGTAGAAGAAGCGTGAAAGTCAGGATAGAACAGGGCGCTAACGTATATTTCGGACCTCTGCGTGACACCCATGCTAACGGAAAGGCAACGTTGACTCCTATCAGTAGAAACAAATGCTAATAACATAACAATTCCAGTCAGAGCCAATAAAGCAAGTTTCTATGATAATGTTCTCAGCATTGCGGGTCCGTTGGCGTGGAATCGCCTCCATGAGTATGAGGATGCTGACGTTAAATTTAAGAAACTTATAAAGACTGCACTGTTCGGTCAGTATTTTCCTAGTGCGCTCTTGTAGTAATTGATTTTACAAAACGGCGCACTTAAAATTTAAGTCATCAGAACAATAATAAAAAAAATGGCGCTCTATAAATTATCCAATTTATTATTATTATTATTATTGTGATAGGTAACTAATCCATCACCATTTTATTCTCTCCTGAATTCTACACCAGACTAATAACAGTGTGGAAATCACACTGTCATCACCGGGAATCGAATTCGGGACTTTAGGGGTGGCAGTCATTGCTGTTGCCACTCTGCCACGAAATGCAGCCCAGATATATATGTTTGGCTACCGAGCCAACGTGGAAGCCAGCTCTCAAGCTTTTAACAATCTTCCCGCAAACCTGAAGTGCATTGAGACCTAGTCAGAGTTTAAATTGAGACATTAAACGAATCTTTTTTAATATTATTCTATCCAGATGTAAAGATTGATCGACTGCATCAGGCGCTGCCCTTATACTAAATGTTTGTAGTTTATAACTAGGTTGTAACATAGAACATTTTCTAAAGCATTATTTCATAATAAAAACGTTTACAATAATAATGGTAGATTGTTAATACCATCTCGAATACAGTGAGAATTAAAATTATCAAATTTCGGAAATCGGGCTTTCGCGTTGGTAGGAACGTCCGCCTGGAATATGATGCATTAACAATCCGACTGATTTTAAACCTAAAATAAAAATCCACTGTCACAATATCATCTTCTTCTTCTTCTTCTTCCTCAGCCTATTCCCGTCCACTCCCGAACAAAGGCCTCCTCGATTCGTTTCCATGTCACTCTGTCCAATGCAGGTTATTCCGACGTGCCTATTCAGATCACCCTTCCACCGTAGTTGCGGACGCCCTGCACTTCTCTTTGCCGTCCACGGTCTCCAAGTCAGCAGTCTTCTTGTCCACTTTTCATCTGAGCTTCTGGCTACGTGACCTGCCCATTGCCATTTTAGAGTCGCCACACGGTGGATGATGTCAGTGACCTTTGTTTTTTCTCTCACCGTATCGTTTCTGACTCTGTCTCTTAGGCTTATGGTATCCCTAACATGTCTCTTTGCATAGCTCTTTGGGTCACTCGTAGTTTCTGGGCACTTTGCTTAGACAATGTAATAGTTTCAAGACCATAAGTACCAACTGGCATATATTAACAACCATATCAATAACAAAATACTAACTAACTAACTAACCATCACGCCATTTCTCCGGAGGGGTAGGTTGAGGGGATGGATCGCCACAATGCTCTGTCCTGGCATACCTCTCGGGTTCCTCTACATTCATACATCGTACCATGCACGCACGTCGATTATTCCGACTTCGAATGTGACCGCCTTTTAGTGATTGATTAATTTGGTCATGCCATGTTTTCCTCGGTCGTCCTCGGCTTCTTTTTCCACTTACGCTGCTTGTGTACAACTTTTTAACCATTCTACTCTCATCCATTCGTTCCATATATCCAAACCATCTCAGGGATCCTTTTTAAATTTTATCCATGATGCAGTCATCTGCCTTACATTTCTTTCTTATTTCATCGTTCGGCATTCTATCATACAACGTTTTCCTGCACATTCTTCTTAGTGATCTCATTTCTACGGCGTTTATCCTGCTTTCATCCTTCTTTTGCCAGCTCCAAGCTTCACTTCCATACATGAGGGTTGGCACTAGAACTCCATTGTGTACTGCCATCTTTGCTTCTGTGGATATATTTATATTTGCAGTAATGACTTTGAGTGCGCCATTTATTTTATTCCCAGCACCAACACTTCTTTCGACGTCTTTCTCCAAAAATACCTTATTAAATATTAACAACCATCGCGTCAAATACAGCTCCCATGATTAAATAACATTTTCAAAGCGCCTTTGAGATGTTCCTCACGAAAACGGTGCAATTCAAATGAACATAATTAATATTATTTCATAAAAATCGCTAACGCAGACCTTACAAATAAGTAAAATTAGTATTCTATCGCCGTTAATGACTACGGAAATTATTAACATTAATTTAAAACCAATATTTGAACGTTTCGAGCATTTTTTTACAGCTGACATATTCATTGCTAGTTAATACTTGGTATTTTAAGCGAACAGTCAACAGAGTTGTAAATCTTTTCGTCTCTTTAAATTTATTACAGCCGTAAAATGAGAAAGTCCACAGGCCCGCCATTAAAGCGTTGCATCATTTCGGTTGCTCAAATATGGCTCATACAATAGGGTTAACCCTTTCATGCTCGACTTTCTAAATTCTTTGCTGTTTGAGCTTTCTGAAAAACTTCCACTTGAGGAAGTACCAGTCATAAAAAAAGAAAGTTTTCCAGGAAACTATACGAATTGTGCAATAAAACATAACGGTTAAAATGTATTTTTATGTGAATTTTGGTTTAAAGGGTTGAATGTGGTTAGTTGTTGGCTAGACATTGAACTGAAACATTCGAAATATTGAACACGTGTAAACATATTTAAATACAAATAGTAAAACTAGAATCTGTTGTGGTTAAAAAATAGCAGATAATATACAGTAAAACTAGAATGTGTTGTTGATAAAAAATGGCAGAATATATTATTAAAATTGTTTTAAAACCACCAAAATAATGTGTGAATGCTTATTAAACGCGACGAAAGAAGATGTTAAAAAAATAAGTGTGTGATTTTATTACAAGAATGGTACGTTTATTCATATTTCTTCTCATTTTTACTGTTGTTGCGGTAATAAAATTGCAGTTATTTTCAACTTACACACTGCCATCTGTGATTAAGGGTAAAAACTAAAACCGATTATGGTTTACTACGGTACCGTTTTATCAACTCATTCAATAGAATTGTAAAGTATTCGCGATCGCCCTCCCATCTGTGCGCAGCCGCTCGAACTATTTCGAAAGTTTTGAAAACAGACGCCTGCACTTCGCGCGGTTTGAATCCAGGCCGAATGCGACTCCGTGCGCTCGAAGGCTATCGAAAACGAGTAAAATGAACCTGACAAAAATCGTTAAATCAGCGTGCCGTGAAGAATATATCACAATAATTTTTATTTGCCCTAACAAGTGATATAAAAATCGTTTTACAGCCTCATAAAGCGGGCTATAAAGGGAGAAAGAAATAACGCTTATGCTTCTTGTCGCACGCCAAATGTTTAATGACCAATTTTGTCAACAGAAGTCCGCCGCAAACTACTAAACGGTTGTGGCCGTAATAAGCATTATTTCACTACATAAAACACACGTTTCTATAATAAAATGGCGATTATCACCTTAGTGATTCATATTAACACAATTTTATAGGTAAATCTACACAGTGAACTCAACATATACCTACATTTTTATACATAAAAATATTGATTAAATATTATTTTTAAAAACATAGTGCAACTAAATAAAATAATAATGACATTTATATACATACATAATAGATACAGTAATATATAATATATATTTAAATATTATCATTTATAGCAATACCCATTTTTATAAAGTTCTTGATTACAAATTGATTACCTGTTATAATTTTTAAAGTCATAATAACTCTTTGGAGTTCAACTTTTTATATATAATATTTTTAATAAAGTTAAAAATTCTTATCTCTAAAAATAAACTTTTTAAAACATTATGTTTATTTTACTATGAATATTAATATCTAGCATGTCTGAAAAATATTTTATTGGCGTCGGACTCTACGTATCAGTGAAGATTACGAAACCGGTCACTGAAATCTTTGATCTTTTTTCTATATTACTGTATTTCGTGTAACAATATTTTATAAAATATTCTCATCTTTTATTTCTTCTTTCATTCTCTTATTTCTTTGTGGTAAATTCTGAAGATTGGTCTGCAACAAGGCTCACTCGTTCCCCCCACTCAGTCATGTCTCCAGCTAGTATTTTCATCTCTGTGTAGCTGCCAATTTTTTAACTTACGTAGATACATTAAAAATCTGTTCTCCGGCTAACGGCTCTTTCCCTCACGAAGCTACGGCGGGAACGAAACCGGTTGGTGTTAACAAATAAAGTGGTTTAGATACAAATATAACAAGTGAATTATTATTTTATTTAAAAAATCTGCGTTTAAATTTGTTCCCTTTATTTTACTAGCGATATCAATCAGAAGGAATAAATAAATATTCCATTGGATTTATTAATCATAACTGTCATGTATATGAAACAGAGATATAGAAACAATATACTCGTATTATACTAAGATATCTATCTCTCTAGTATCCTCCACATTCATACAACGTTTTAAGATGACTAACTAACTAACCATCACGCAGTCTCCCCGGGACAGAAAGAATGGACCGCAAGATTGTTCTGTCCTGACATACTTCTCTCGCTTCCTCTATATTCATACCACTTGTCATGTACGAATATTGATTTCTCCGACTCCTCACATGACTATTTCTCCGTTCACGTCGTTTACATATACCTACTTTCTTCGCCATTCCGTCTTCATTCTTTCTTCTTATATTCTTTCCATGTGACCAAACCTTGAAACGACCATTTCATTATTTTGTACACAGTCATTTGCACCGCATTCAATTCTTATATTTGCATTTGTTACTTTATCATATACCTACAGATTTATATCACATACCTACGTCTAAGACAGTGGTTCCCAAACTCGTTTGTCCCGTGGACCCGCTGCTGATTTCTTTTATTTTATACAGACCCCCTGAATGATAGATAATGAGTTTATAAAAAGGTCGCCTTCCGCAGACCCACCGACCCAATTTTAATTTACCGACATTTAATATTTGATTGATTTGATCATGCCATATTTTTTTCGGTCTTTTTATATTTATTGTTCCGTTTACATCTTTAACATAAACTTTTTTATCATTCTTTCCATGTGTCCAACTTTTTTATGACCTTTTCATTATTTTGTTGATAACACTTTAATTCGCGCTGCGTTCACTTCTAACATATGCATTTGACTCAATCATATATAGATTACGACACATTCGTCAAATCTCATTTATACTGCCTTTATTCTACTTTCATCCTTCTTTTGCAAGACAATGCTTCACATCCATAAACAAAGATCGGCACAAGAATACCATTGTGCACTGCCATCTTAGCTTTTTTGAATAGGTAGACTTTTGTTTAAAAATATTATTTTGAAATTTTAGTTAGTTAGTTAAAAAAATTGTTTCTTCCCGCACACTTTCCAAGTGCAGAAATGAAACCCCTTCCTAATCAGTGACTGCTAACATCTGCGTTACTTCTCGCTGGGTGCGGAACTCCTTTTGCGGTCAAAACATGCGGACTTGGCGCGTTTTAGATAAGAACCCCGGAGTCGTTAACGAGAATTATGGAGTCGTAAATCCTTCCACACACTGACATTCAATTTGTGTCAGGCACTGGCGTAGTCGGGCCCGCCAGTGCAGGGGGACGAGATAAGTAGGTTCCACTAGGTTTTTTTGTTAGGGCAATACAAGATTTAAAAATGCTTAATTTTTTAAAAAAAGTTTAGTAACTCTTTATTTGTAACACCTGATGATTTCAACATTGGTTGGCGAAAAAGCTGTCCCAACATTCTGTATGATAAAAAAATTGTAAATAGTTAGTAAAAAATTGTAAATAGTTAAATAGTTCATTGTTTTGGCGGAAACATTGATGATGATTTATATAGCGCCATTTTTGTGAGAGATTCACTTCAAGGGCGCTCAACGTCCGGAAAGCTTCTCTTAAAAAGAAAAGTTTTAAGAGAGCTTCTGAACACTCCTTCGTCGTCTTGATTGCGGATATTGTAGGGCAGCCTGTTGCACGCCGTCGTGTCGGTCCCGCGATGCCAAAAGCACGATCTGCGAAGTTTGAAGCTCCTTGGCACCGCGGAACGAGAAGTTTGTGTGTTGCTTCTTCCTTCGAGGATCGTAGAGTTGACTGCCGAGGGTTCAAATCTGTCAGCTTGCAAAGTTCTGTGAGGTAGTGGGGCGCTCGTCCATGTAAGGCCTTGTGAACAAGTAGACACAGTTTATAGTCGATTCGCTCAGGTAACCTTAGCCAGTGAAGTCGATAAAGCATTGAGGTTATATGGGTGAATTTTGATGCACCAAAAATTAATCTTGCTGCAGCATTCATAATGGATTGCAGTCTATCCAGTTGCTTCTTGGGTTGTCCGGCATATAGTGAGTTGCAGTAGTCTACCTTAACATTTTAAACTGTTAAATTAAATAACTTTGTTTTTGTATCACAATTGTATTTCAATTTACGCGACAGCTGTTTCATCAACCTATGTTGACATCATCAGGTGTTACAATAATATATCAAATGTTTATGTTTTGCGATTTTTACAATTACGTATACACATAGTATAGAGTCAAAAACGATAAAACATAATAAATTAAAAACGATAAACAATAACAGGAGATGATTACATTAATAGGAAAGGTGACAAAAGTTGAAGGTACGAGTAGTATTATTATTTTTAAGCTAGATTATACAGGGGAAAAGTTTTTAATGTACTATATACTAATTACTAAATACTAATTGTATTATTCTAACATTGTTGTGAATTTAACAGTTAGTAAATTTGAAGGTTTTGTTATCCCGGAAGGGTAGGCAGAGAGGATGGATCGCCACACTGTTCTATCTTGACATACCTAACTCTCGCGTCTTCGAACGTGGCCGCCTTTCAGTCATTGTTAATTTGGTCGTGCCATGTCTTCCTTGGCCTTCCCTGACTTCTTTTTCCATTCGCACTACTTGTATATATATTTTTAATCATTCTTCCCTTATTCATTCGTCCCATATGTCCAAACCATATTAGTGATCCTTTCTTAATTTTATTTATGACGGATTCATCCGCCTTAGATTCCTTTCTTACTTCATCATTAGATATTCTATTATACATTGTTTTCCCGCACATTCTTCTTAATGACCTAATTTCTACGGCATTTATCCTACTTTCATCCTTATTTTACCAACTCTAAGCTTCAAATCCATACAAAAGATCCGGCACTAGAACTCCATTGTACACTATCATATTCAGTCGATATATTTCTATTGGCACTGATGGTTTTGAGTGCCCATTTATTTTGCTTCGAGCACCAACCCTTTTTTCGATGTCTTTATCCATTTTTCTATCTCTTCTAAACATGCTTCCTAGATAAATAAATTCGGTAACTTGTTCCAATTTCGAATCGTTCACACTTAGGTATCAACCTCCCCAGTATCCAACACAGATATCTCTCCTAAAAAACTAATAAATCTTCTTGGCGTCCATCTAGAGACTGATCTTTCATTGAATACTCAAATCAATAAAACAGTCAGCAATTTGCTTATTTTATCTAAGACAATAAAAATCCATGCCTGTAACAATCTTCCAGCAGACCTTAAGTGCATTGAGAATCAATCAGAGTTTAGATCGAGACTCAAAACCCACCCTTTAAAATTATAATTTCCTGATAGGAAGGGCTGATCGACTACGTCAGGTGCAGGCCTCTACTAAATATATGTATTATTATTGTTTTCATTATTATTATTATTACTATTATTATCTAGTTGATAAAACGGAGCATCTTCTACAGCACCCTTGAGGTGAGTAATTCATAAAAATGGCGCTCTATAAATTATCCAAATTATAATTTATATTATACGTCACATGCATTCTTCCTTTTCAAATATTACAATTTTAGACTTTGACACGTTCATCACAAATCATATTCATTGCATAATTTGTACATTCTTGTTACTAGGACGTGATGATGTATTACTGTGGCGTTTCGGTAAAGGTGAAAATGAAGGTTTGATAAATTACTAGAAGAAATGTTACATGGTTATTTTTAAAGAAAATATTGAAATCAGTCCTAAAATTATGAACAGTAGGTACCTGCAAATGTAGTAACACTTCATTTGGCAAATATTAAAATAATATATCAATGCGTTTTCAAAAGTTATTCATGTGTTAATCCACAACACAAGGTGATGACTAATCTAGAAGAAAATATGTAATTAATTCATTCAAATAATGTATTGATTACAACGGGATTTTAAATTTGCAGGGCTGTCATTACTTCTGCTACCGCACTGGTGCAAATGCACTGCGACTCGGTCGTATAAAAAGTCACCGAGAACTCGCCTAGAGCCAGAAAACATTCTTGAACTATTAGTAAGAATTTTTAAAGCACTTGAAATAAATTAATCACTATCAGAGGACCACTACACAGTAAATTATTAAATCAACGAAGTATTGGCTCATATTTCTTTCAGTTAAACCAATATTTGTTCACAATTTTCTAATAATTGGTTTCATAATTGTTTCGTAATAAGTGGATTCCTTGCTGAGGACATATTTAAGCCGTTTTTTTTAAACATTTTAAGTACCTACATATTTTGATAAAATGGTTTAAGAATTGATGGTTCAAGTATAATGATAGGTAATGATGATTTTCATCTTTCAGTTCCAGGGTGCTTCTTTTAAAAATAAATGCCCTTAAACGCTAATTAACTAACTAACCATCACGCCATCTCCCCGAAGGGGTGGGAAGAAAGAATGGACTGCCACACTTTTTTTTCTTGACATATTTCTCTCGATTCCTCTCCATTCATACATCGTGTCATGCACGCGCGTCGATTTTTTGACTCCTCACATGGCCGGCATTCAATGTTTAATTTATTTGATCGTGCCACGTTTTCCTCGGTCTCCCTCCATTTCTGGTTCCACTTACATCGTTAATATATAATTTTTTTACCATTCTTTCTTCATTCATTCATTCATTCCATATGTCCAAACCATCTTAATGATCCTTTCATTATTTTGTTCATAACACCATCATTCGCAACGCATTCACTTAATTTATTTTCATTCGACACTCTATCATACACAGAGTATCCTCACATCCGTCTTAGAGATCTCATTTCTACTGCATTTATTCTACTTTCATCCTTCTTTTGCCAGCTCCATCCTTCGCTTCCACACATAAGGATTATTATTACAATTATTATATATGAATTCCTTTATTGGTTTTATAATTCATTATTATGATCCTTTCTGATAATTATCTCAAGGATATTTCTAGTTGTTTTAAAATATAATTTCTGTATTTTTGTGTTAACCTTCAGCTACAGAGCTGACTCAGTCAAGCTATGGGGTCCATGGGCTATCTATATATGTTCCGACATTCGTCTTACAGCTGAGGAAACCATGGAAAACCTCAGCCATATATATTAAATACAGACTTATAATATTAAAACGTTATTATTTTATGTTATAATAATTCTAAGCCAAAAGCTTATCATTTTTTTAATACCTAAATTACTTTAGCCCTCTACCCTTTGTTAGCCAGGAACAGTAAACTCAGCACCGATAAAAAGCTCCTGAACTACAAAACGGTCATTATGCTGATCTTCACTTGCGCAGCCCCCACCTGGGGTTACGCAGCTTCGAATCACTTACGAAAACTACAACTCCTGCAAAAAAAGTCATCTAACTATCGCCGGCTGCACGCACATGAACCAGTATCACACAACAGCTGACTCTTGACTATAGAGAGTATCTTATATTTCTGAAGTCGAACCATTTCTCATGTGTTCCTGGTATTTTAATTCATATTTATCCTGTTATCTATAAATGCCTGAATCCTTAATCTTTGAGAAAATTGATTTGATCTGATTTGATTTGATCTGAACAGCACCTAGGTTCGAAAATTCTGATAATATATACATATCACATTCAGAAGCTTACCAAAACTTTTTACCGACAGGTATTTTAAAAATCAAAATAAAATGATGTCAAATAAATTACGTAAGTGTTCGTAAGGGCGGAATGGGGAATGTTGTTAACATAAAGTGATCGTGAAACCCAACCAGTGACAGGTCATAAGTCCTGTAAAACGCCTCGACTACCATATACTGTTTCCAAAAAAAAATACGTATTCGTCTCTATTGAGATAAAATTAATCCTTAAAGTAGTACTTCATACAAAATATGGCTGAGACGTTTTCATTACACGTAGAACCGTTCTAGAAGAATATTAATACAAATTCAAGTTCACTGACTGATGTCCTAGTTAAACGTATTAAATATTTATATATGCATCACAAGAATTCGTTCATAGAGGACCGTTTTATTGCATTTCACTTGATTTGAGTTATGAACGACGTCGCCGATTTATGCCCCATACGAATACCAAAGGCAAATAATTCTATACAAATTCCAATAACTACCCGTTTTGAATCACGACTTTTATCATATATTCCGTATTCATTTATTTACTTACATATGCCGGCTTGAATAGCTAATAAATTCGTATTTATTCTCGTGTAAATGTCAGTCGCAGTGATTTATCGCCAGTGTCCTATGAATAATATTTTCGCTGGCTATGACTACCTTACTGCTTTCTCGTAGCGGTCGGGAAGTTTTCTTAGAACGCCAATATCAAAGGCAAAAATATTCGTCTTCCTAAAATTAATAGCTTAAGTAACATTTAAAAACGCGATCAGCAAACAAGTTTCATACATGGACACCGTTAATTTTATGTTCTTTCTAACTAACTATCACGCCGTCTCCCCGAAAGGGTAGGCAGAAATAATGGAATGTCACACTTTTACTGATGCGGCACTCCATCCTTCTCTTTTCACTCCGCGGGAGACGCGGTGTGATGGGTTGCGAACCTCATCGCCACCAATAGGCATCTCCCGCGCACACTTCGATCGTCCAACACCCACAAAACAAATCTAAAACAAATAATATAAAATACAATGATATAAAATAAAATAACAAAATAAAAATAATTTAACACAAAATGTTCTTTTTAGATGGTGCACATATTGTCTATTTAATTTATGTTCCACGAATCCACCGTTTTTTTAATTTAGCACATAATGTAATAACACATAATGTTTTTTTCGATGTTGCACATGTTGACATGGACGATCCGGACTTTTGTGTTTATTTAATTTATGTTACACGTATCCACCGTTTTTTAAATTAGCTGTGATTAGGCACTTAACCAGCAAGAACTTAAAAATAATATTGAAGAAATTATCCAAATAATAAAAATATTCTTTCTATATTGGATATATCCGTGTGTCGTAGTGTCCTCTTCAACCGACGTTTCGGAAATCATTACAAACTCTATCATCATACGTAAACGTGTTTAAATGATCTACGAATTATTGATCAAAGAGGACACCACGAGTCCGAACATCCATGATCCTAAGAATTCACAAAAATATAGGTATGTTCTTCTTATAAAAATATATGTTGTTTTCGTGGAAACACATTTGAATAAATTTTGAGACACATTATATATTTACAACACCTTATTGCACTTGTAGAATGTAGATCTTCTTCTTCAGTGTAAACAAATAATATTAAAAAAATATTAAATCATTACTTATAACTATTATTATTATTATTGAATGTCGGCCACGTGAGGAGTCAGAGAAATCGACGCGCGTGCTTGACATGATTTATGAATGTTGAGGAAGCGAGAGAAATATGCCAGGAAAGAAAAGTGTGGCAGTCCATTCATTCTGCCTACCGTGATGCGTGATGGTTAGTTAGTTAGTACGACGGCGTGATGGTTAGTTAGTTAGTTTTTTATTATTATTTTATTGAATCGGTATTTACATCATTACAGCGCAAGCCAAATCGATGTAAGGAGTAAAGCTATCATTTCGATTCACGTGACATGTGATAGGTAGTAAATATATCACCATTCTATTGTCATGTTAATTCTGCACCAGACTAAAGACATTTTAAAAATCCCACTACCAACGGCAGTAATCGAACCCAGGACCTTCGGCATGGCAGTCAGAGCTCTTAACACTCGACGCCGAAGGTCGAAAAGGGGAAGAAGTTGACATTTAGTTTAAGTAAAATTGCCAAATTCATTCTGTGTGTGCAAGTGTACAGATGTTTGTAATTTTACAATAGGTAGGTGGGTACATGCCCCTAGATAAAAAAATCGTGAGTCATTTGCTCTATACTATTATAATGATTAACTTCATTATTATTTTCCGATCTGCTTTCTTGTTCGCTTTCCTCTCACTAATCCATCACTTATCTTTACATCTGTGGCCGGCATTTTATGAACACGGAGATGCCCGAGATACAGTTTGCCCGCGGAGCAGTCTAGAAACGGGATCCAATACCCGCCAACGAAATTCACAATTTTCAATTCTAATACCGTTGCATGAAATACCGTTTGCGTTTAAGACCTCCCACTTTGAGTTATTTTGTCTATTTTTTCGCAATACCACTATCCAGAAATATATCAACGAAGTCTAAAGAACAACAAATAAATTTGTACCACTTTGTACATTTCCAGTTAGGATTGTGTTTACACTATTGCCACTGCATTGTTGAAAACTTGATATCAAATCAGTCAATGAAATTTAAAATATAAAGAGCTTGTCCAGAATTTATTATACAATCCAATGTGAGCAGAAACAATAGCTCATTATTATAATCATTTCTTTTCGTTTCTCATGTTTCGCCTTACCGGAATAAAATAAATGTACTTATTGAAAGTCAAGGCATTAACACTGTGGAATTCCATAGTAATCTACTTTGGGAATTAAAAAAACATTGTTTAGACCACTTTTTTAATAAAAAAAACATTAAAATACACGACATGTTTCAGAGGATACCTCCATCTTCAGGTGTAAAAAATGCAAATTAATCATTTATTTATTAATTTCTAGAAATAGAGCTAGAAATAATGATAGAAATAGAGGAAGGCCAAGGAAACGTGGCACGATCAAATCAAATCATAATTGTTCAAGAATCAAATCAAATTAGTTTCTTTTCTCAAAAGATATTACAAACAATTTTTATAGTTTAAGACATCTATTGAGAACAGGTAAAATATAATAAATACATAATACCAGGAACGCATGAGAGATGGTTCGACATTAGGAATACAGGATACTCTCCAAAGTCAAGAGTATACAATAAACAATAAATATGATTATCACTCCTTTGATAAGTAGGTACCAATGTATGGCCTAACTATTTATAAAATTGGTTTCTTTAAAACAGTAAAAATAGCAAGTACCTACCTAAATACCTGCCGTAATATTTTAAGTGCGCGTTTATTTCATGTCGTGGGAGATTTTCACGTCAGGCAATTTATTGCTTTCCCGTTGACATTCGAAATCCTCGAGACTTGAAATAGGAGACCGCCGATTTCGTGCTATTTTGGGTCCCGTGTTTTTATCTGCATAAAAAACACCTCTTTGACCTCTGCTCCTCGGATGTGTAAAGGAACCTTTAAAAATTAAAACTGCGAGGTACGGTTCAAACGTTTCCGAACAAAGATTATTGAAACTGTACGTTTTTATGATAATGTATTTTATTCATTTATAAAACAAACAAACACACCATCACGCCGTTTCCCCGCAGGGGTAGGCAGAGAGAATAAACCGCCACACTACTCTATCCTGGTAAACCTCTCTAGATTCCTCCACATTCATACAACGAGTCATACACGCATGTCGATTCCTTCGACTTCTAACATGACCAACCCTTAAAATTTGATTAATTTGGTCATGCCATGTTTTCCTCGGTTTGCCTCGAATCCGTACCCCATTTACATCCTTAACGTATACTTTCTTTACCTTTCTTTCTCCATCCATGCGTTCCATATGTCCGAACCAACGCAGCGATCATTTCATAATTTTATTCATAATACCTTCTTCCGCTCTACATTTCTTTCTTATATCAGCATTTGAGATTCTGTCGTATATCGTTCTACCACACATACGTTTTAGGAACCTCATCTCTACCGCATTTATTCTGCTCTCATCCTTCTTCTGCCAGTTCCATGCTTCGCTTCCATACATTAGTGTCTTACATCTATAAAAAAATCTAAAACCTTATTTTTAAACTACCTACGGCATTGTGTAAAATTAAGTACGCCTAAGGCGTTCTAAGAATATATCGACTAATCAGTGGAGTCTTAATTTGATTTCAAATATAACTAACATACTAACTAACCATCACGCCGTTTACCGAAGGGGTATGCAGAAATAATGAACTGCCACACTTTTCTTTCCTGACATATTTCTCTCGCTTCCTCAACATTCATATATCGTGTCATGCACGCGCGTCGATTTCTTTGACTCTTCACGTGGCTGACATTTAATATTTAATTTATTTGATTGCCACCTTTTCCTCGGTCTTTCTCTATTTCTGGTTCCATTTACATATTTTTTTACCATTCTTTCTTCATTATTCTTTCCTTATGTCCAAACCATCTTAATGATCCTTTCATTATTTTGTCCATAACACCATTATTTCAAATATATTTAATATGAATATCTATAATATATATAGATATCAAAACCTACATATTATTTTTTAATGTATCTTAAACAATGTAAAACTAAGCTTCATTATATTTTATTCGAATGACATATTTCACATCTTAAACAATGTAAAACTAAGCTTCATTATATTTTATTGGAATGACATATTTCACCCTGCTAAGTCGAAACATGTCATTCCCCATAATAGTTATATAATTCTACAAAATTTTACTTATAAAAAAATATCATTATTTTCATTTGGCAAGCCACACTACCATTAAAATGTTGCCGATCTCCAAAGTTTTGCGATTAACTTATATTTTTTATCTACCAACCAGGATAACCATTGGCAAATTAATTATACACCATCGTTTATAAAACTATCCATGCTGTGTAAACATTTATCATCCAGAATTACTAACTGCGCCGATCAACTTATTGAAAGAACACAAACGGATGAAGCTCCCCTTTCACAAATATTGATGTCCCAATATCCCTATGAAGAGGTCCGTCGGAACTATTCACTGGTAAAATTCAATCGCCCTGAGATAAAATAGCACATAACCGTTTTTTTTTAATATACCTAATATAAAGATCTTGATCATGGACTATTTATTGTTTGTAAATATATTACTTAACCTAGCGATTTTTAATAATCGAAATGGAAAATATCTCAAAAGAACCCCTTGGATGCAGATTATCCTTAAATGTCAGAATGCTGGAACAGGTTGCAAAGTTTAAATATCTGGGAGTGGATCTGCTCAGTCAAAATGATCTTGTCAGTAAAATAATAGGACAAGTCAACAAGGCTTCGGCGGTATCAGGTTGTCTCAAGGATATAATATGGAAAAACAAGTATATGAGAACTGACAGTAATGTCAGAATATATAAAACCTGCGTAAGGCCTATACTGACATATACCATTGAGACCAGAGCGGATACCACAAGAACGAAGGCTAAAGTACGGGTGGCAGAGATGAGGACGCTGAAAATGATAGCAGGAAGGACTATTTGAGATAGGGTGAGAAACACGGCTATCCGCGAGATCTGCAAGGTGGAGGATGTCGTGAGATGGGGCAGACAACGCAGAGGATATTGATGGATCCCACCAGAATACCACACGCTGTGGTGCATCAAATCATTTCTCGTCGACGTATTTTGAATAAAAAGTCTCTTCTGAGACGATATTTTCTCACAAAATATCAGTATCTTCCTCGAATATCAAATAATCAATCAATCAAACCAATTAATCAAATCAGTTTATTTTCTCAAAATATATTACAAACAATTATTATATAATAGTTTAAGACATCTATTGAGAACAGGTAAAATATAATTAATACCAGGAACGCAGGGGAGATGGTTCGACATTAGGAATACAAGATACTCAACAAGGTCAAGAGTTTTTGTCTTCTGAACGTACTTTCAGCAATATGAAAGACATCGATCTCCGAAGCGATCATGTTCAGCAGTTTGATTGCTCTCCCCACCGGCATCACCAGAGCAGGTTGGTTCTGCATGCTGGGAGATAAAACAGTTTGTGCTGACGCTGTCGAAGATAACCATACGGAACAAAAATATGGATAGCCTCCAAGAAGACAATGAACACATGCTCGAAATCCTGATACGTACGACTGATTAATCTGACTAAAGTCAGTCGTAGCAGAAAAAGAGTTAAAAATCACAATTAATAAATATGTTTTGGAATTCTGAATAATTCCGTGTCTCGTGATATCCTCTTGGACCAACGTTTCAGAGATTGTTGAAGACTCCACCTTCAGGGTAGTTATTAAAAAAAATATCACGTCATAGTTTATTGCTAACTATTTTATTATTATGATTATATTTTCTGTTAACTGTACATCACTATGACTTCTCGCTGTAAAACCTATCAACCTGTTTCTGACGTACTGGCAGTAATAATAATTGTGTATTCTTTAACAAAATAACGAAGCCCTTTCACCAATTTAAAACGACCAATCATAAAGCAGTTATGGCTCCCAAAACTGCATTTCTCTTCTCGGAATTTCGCTACAAAAGACTGCATCTCCACGGGCCGGATCGGCTTTGTACACGAGTCGTCAATACGCGTCCCTCTCTAGTGCATTCGTGTCGGTGGGCATTAAAGGGAGATAACCGTTTGTACCTAGGTGATTTTAATGGCTGCCTCCCATTGTTGTATAGGGCGTTTCTACTCTGCGTGCATGAGACAGATTATTGATTTATTACAAAGAATTAATTTTTATTTTTAATTTTATTTTATAATACACAGACACCAAATATTAACTCTAATTTATCAAAGTTTTTTAATCTTTAATTTGAATATTTTTTGTAGTTTTTTTTTTCTTCAATAGGTATATTTGCAAATACATTAGCAATATTGACATAGACTAAACAAAACATATCGCCGTTTCATCGGAGTGGTAGACAGAGAGGATGTACCGCCAAACTGTTCTATCCTGACATAACTCTCGCGCAACTTCTACATTCACACACCGTGACACGCACGCTCGTCGATTGTTCTTACTTTGAACATGGCCGCCTTTAAGTATTTGATTTATTTGGTCATGCTATATCTTTCTTGGTCTTCCTCGACTTCTTTTTCCAATCACACTACTTGCATTGGTACGTCTTTATAACAATTTTTCCCTCATCCATTCATTCGATATATCATCTTAGTGACCCTTTTTTAATTTTATTTAGGACGCATTCAGCCGTCTTATATTCCGTTCTAACTTCTTCATTGGGTATTCTTTCATATATTGTTTTTCATATTGTTCATACATTATTCTAAGTGATCTCATTTCTACATTACTTATCCTTCTTCTGCTAACTCCAAGTTTCACTTCCATACATAAGGGTCGGCACTAGAACCCCATTGTGTGCTGTTATTTTTGCTTCAGTCGATATACTTATATTTGCAGTGATGGCTTTGTGTGCCCCATTTTTTTTTTCCACAACCATCCCTTCTTTCGATGTCTTTCTCAATTTCTCCATCTCTTGTAAACGTGCTACTTAGGTAAATAAAATCGGTAACCAATAAAAATACCAGTTTGCTAATGTCATAATTTTGTTCATAATACCTTCTTCCGCTCTACATTCCTTTCTTATATCAGCTTTTGAGATTCTGTCGAATATCGTTCTACCACACATACGTCTTAGGGACCTCATCTCTACCCTATTTATTGTGCTATCATCCTTCTTCTGCCAGTTCCATGCTTCGCTTCCATAAATTACGGTTGGGACCAGAACTCCATTGTAAATAGGCGTTTCCGCTTTCATTACTTTTCTCATTTCAATAAAATATATATGTTTTAATACCCAAATGGAAAATAAATGTAATGGCGAAAAATAATGATTGTCAATTTATAATAGAAAAATATGATTGGTGGAAAGATATGGAATTGACGACCTTCGTGGCCGAGTGGTAAGTGCATTGACTGCCGCCCCGAAGGTTCCGGGTTCGATTCCCGGTGAAGGCAGTGTGTTTGTCACACTGTCTATGGTCTGGTGTAGAATTCACGTGACAATAAAATGGCGATAGATTAGCTACCTATCACATGTCACGAGAATCACTATAATAGCTATAATAATACCCTTTACATCGATTTGGCTCATGCTGTCATAATGTAAAGAGCGATTCAACAAAATAATATAATAATAATAATAATATATTCATTAAGATTGTAATGCTGCATGTATATAATTGTGTTTCGAAATAATAACTAAAATATTTAAACATACCTATTAATATTATTTTTAATAGCACTGTGTGTATGGATAATACCTATACAATATTATGTCTATCACATGCGTAAGTATACACAAACATAAATATCGATTGAATCTTCGTACAGCCTATAGGCGAACCTTAGCTCCATACAGCTAACTATGCAAGGAATATCTAATGGCGTACTGTACCTCTATCAGAGATAAAGCGCTCCTTACCGTCTACAAGCGTTCCTATCAACGTTATCAATATTGCGAATAAACACAGACATTAACTTTGTTGTTAGAGCATGACAACATCTCCATGGGTGGAATTAACGACTTCTATTCGCCTGTAGTTGTCTCGAGTACCGGGCTTAGCGTTATCAGTGCCAGCCCTCACCTGCAAAACCGTGTACGGATAGAGCGGCGTTGGTGTGTTAGTTAGTGAGCAAAATTTGATGCAGGGTTGTCCAAAATGCTTTCGGTATTTAAAAAAAAAGGTCAGTTTTGTTTTGTTAAAATAACACTTCGTTGTACTTTAAATCATATGATTCACCATTGTACAATAAAGCATATTTATTTATAGCAATTATTTTTCTAATTAATAAACTGTATTTTAAAAGTCCATTGTTTTGGCCAAAACACTATGATACTTCAGCATTATTACTTTTAAAATTTATAACACTGTTATAATAATAAACTCTTTTTAATTCAACATTATCATTTTTATGTTTACATATTTGTATAAAATAAGAGAGATTTTAATCGTATATTTTTATAAATAGTTTTTTAATCTATAATAATATAAGAAAATAATATTTAAACAAAAATTTATATCATAAGTAGATCTTTTTTTTTTTTTTTAACAATGATGTAAAACTCTAGAAGTTTTATTATATTTTATGAGAATGACATGTTTTGCCCATCTAAGGCTTTATCAAATGTCACATTTGATAATATAATTAATGTTTTTAATTGAAATTTATTGGTAGAAGTTCATTTTAAATAATGAAAACAAAAAAAAAATTATACAAAATTTATTTTAATGTGCTTCCTCTTGAGTTTATGTTCGATCGGTTTCGGCAGCTTGCTGCCATCTTCTGGTGGCCAAACCGGTCGAACATAAACACAAGTGGAAGCACACTAAAGTCATAATAATAAAGAAATCATTTATCAATTTTTTTGTTGTTTTATAATTAGTTATATAATTTATAGAAAAATATTATTTTCTATAGACTTAAAACATAACAAGTAATCTATTGAGGATTGGAAGATAGGTACTTGTTTAAAATAATAGTATCCAAACGTAAACAAGAAATATTGAACAGATACCGACATGAATCCCCCGGCAAATCGAGCGCTGCGAATATTTATATACCACCCTCGGCTGCCCCTGCGAGGGTTGCTATCTTTCTAATTACAGTAAATCACCCGCCCCGCCGAGATACGGGGAGGGGGTAGCACCAACTACCAACCCTCCTTCGTGAACAAACGGGGTTGTGTAGTACGCTGGCTGCGGGCGATTTTCAGTTATACAGGTGTATCCCGCTTTATTCGATCCTGGATAATTCGAAGCTTGATTTTAACGAAAACAATTACATACATCTTACGATTTGGTAACAAATAAAATAAGAAGATAATTAAAAAATATTCTAGAAATTTTATTAGTTCGCATATCATTTCGAAACTTTCTTACAAAAAATCTAGAAAACAGAAATACTCTTTCGTATTGATTTTTTAAAACGGAGTTTCACTTCTTTGTAAAAAAAGCAATAAATAAAACAAATTCATAAAAATTATATTAAATATATCTGATATCTTAATTAGTATTAATGGTCGTTCATTGTGTCTTAAACAATGGTGTAAAACTCCATTTAAAAATATTAATACGATTTGAATAAATATTCGACTTCGAAGTTTTATAAAAAAAAATTACACTTTTACAAACATGTTTCGGTTATGACTCAATATTTTTCGATGTAGGTACATTTTTTTTTTTAAATTCTGTACATCGAAAAAGGTTGCGTCACAACCGAAACATGTCTGTGAAAAATGTAATAAAATGTTTTGTAAAAATACGAAGTGCAGCTTTATTAATTCAAATATGAATGCACAACACAAAGTGAAGGCGAATATAGAAGAAAAAAATATTAATACAAATTTATACGTTCTAAGATATTATCAATTGTTTGATAATGCCATTCAACAGTGAAACTTGTCGTTCCCATAAAATAAAATAAGACTTCTAGAAAACATACGTTTTCATTCGTATCAATTAGTATCAATCAATTCGGATCAATGGGTGAAAAATGAAAACTTGGGACCTCTTCTTTATGGTTACATGATACAACTAATGCTTATTCAAAAGATTGCGAGACTTCTTAAAGTCGGCAAAAGATAAATTAGCTTAATTCTTTATAAAAATCAAAATAAAAAGGACCTTAAAAGTCACGAAAACAAGTATAATTTTTGTTTATATTTTATTGGTTTAATTGACATTTAAAAAAGTAAACACCAAATAAAACGAGTTGCTACAATTTATATTCTTGCTAGTGCTTGCATATGATAATTATATTTCCATAAAACGCGTTCACAATTCTATAAATTTATTAAAATTTATCTATTAAAACGCGATATTCAAATTTCATTCAAACAAGTAAATAAGAACCATTAAAAGTTTATTTATGGCCAAATGTTTGGTTGCAAAAATAAAGACATTTTCTTATATTTATGATAAGCAGAAATAAAATCTGCTTTTTAAATTAGAAAATATAATGTTAACCATTTAGCAACCAAATATATATTCTATCATAAAGATCAACCATTCACAAATCCACATAGATGTTCAACGTATTGAGTTTTGGTGATTCTAGTAAATACCTGAAGGCAATACAAATAATATAATTTAAGATATGATATTAAAAGTAATCAAAAGTGGACGCAATGAGCCAAGGAAAGACAAATGTTTGATGTGAGTTTAAGAAACTGACTAAAAAATAAAAAAATAAGACGAGGAACTAGATTTGTCGACATCGTGGATCGTATAGCAATATTAAAGTGGCAATGGGCAAGACACGCAACGAGACAACATAACAATAGGTTAATCAGATGGAGACCATGGGAAAATAAAATATGTATCGTAAGGCCGCAGAAGAGATGGACCGACGATGTAGCCTCAATAACATAGATAGATTAGCTAATAAATAATAATTTTAGATAAACTTAAGGCGTTAACACTGTGGAATTCCATAATGATGAATTTTTATGAATTAAAACACTGTTTTTCCACTTTTGAGTTTATTTTATTTTTCTCGACATGTTTCGAAGCCTTACTACACTTTCATCATTGTGAGAACGATATAATCGTGTAGGTGTAAGCCTTCGAAACACGTCGAGAAAAATAAACTCAAAAGTGGAAAAACAGTGTTTTAATTCATAAAAATTCATCATTATGGAATTCCACAGTGTTACAGTGTATTCATAAAAATTCGTAATAAATAATACAAATAAAAACATTTGTTTTAAAGAAGTTTAATTATATTTTATGTGAATAACATGTTTCGCTTTGCCAAGGCTCAAATGTGATTTGATATTTTTTTAGCAGGGCGAAACAAGCCATTTCCGTAAAATAAAATAAAACTTCTCAAAAACATACGTTTTTACTTAAATAAATTATCTTTATTTTATATACTTAGGAAATCAAAAATAACTGATAATCTAATCCAAATAATTTTGAATAAAATATTAAAAAACACGACATGTTCGGAGGATACCTCCATCTTCAGGTGTAAAAATATAATTGTGGATTGAACAAAGTTATTTTCAATATCCTAAGTATATTACTATGCAATTCCACAGTGTTAATGCCTAAGCGCTCAATACATTTATTTATTTTATATTCTATTAATTACTTTATTCTCGTAAATATGTTTCTAAATCTTTAAATATTTAATGTCGGCTGTGTTAGGAGTCGGAAAACTGACACGCTGCATGAATGTTGCGGAGACTAAATAATATATGAAGAGGTTCAGGTGTCCATATATCATATTGTTGGGGTCCATCCTTCTTGCCTAATCCTGGGAATGGCTATGATGGGTAGATGGTAGGTTATTTGGTAGATTTTACTAGAATATTTTTCTCAAGCTTGATAATGTTTTCTATAAAGGTGTGTTATTTTTTTAACACAGGTAGGTAACCTTTCCATACTACAGCGCATAATTGATCGTCGATTTAGAGCCGTTTGCAGTGAGAATGATAAATAACATTGGGTACATAAAAGCAGTCTTTCGGGTTGGTCGTTTCCTTTGACCATTCACCGCTAGGAAAAGAACCAGATTTAAAGGAAAAAAAGAGAAGGAAAAAAATAACAGGTTGTCTACGTTTTTTGTGAGAAATAAAAATACCATTTAGTTAGATACCAGCCTAACGAATGGGCTTAAAAATTAACATTATTCCATGCCCCAGAAATTAAGCCCCGATTGGTCGAACAGTACGTCGATAGGCAAATGGACGGCTGAATCGATTTTATTATTTTTATTTTATGTCTTGCTTCCGTGTGAGTAAGATTTCAAGCTAATTAAATAACTTCACACTGAAATAAAAATGAATATGTGTATTGATATCGGTCAGTTCGATCAAAGCTTATCCGATATTTTTTTTTAAATATAATTTATTGTGTGTAACTAAAAATTATAATTAATGCATTTGCACATAACGACAGTGTGGTAAATTAACTAACTAGTTAACTAACCATCACGCCGTCTCGCCGAAGGGGTAGGCAGAAAGAATGGACTGCCACACTTTTCTTTTCTGACATATTTCTCTCGCTTCCCCAACATTCATACTTCGTGTCATGCGCGCGCGTCGATTTCTCTGACTCCTCACATGGCCGACATTCAATATTTGATTTATTTGATCGTGCCACGTTTTCCTCGGTCTTCCTCTATTTCTGGTTCCATTTACATCGTTAACATATATAATATATTTTTTACCATTCTTTCTTCATTCATTCTTTCCGTATGTCCAAACCATCTTAATGATCCTTTCATTATTTTGTTCATAACACCATCATTCGCACCGCATTCACTTATTATATTTTCATTCGACACTCTATCATACACAGAGTTTCCACACATTCGTCTAAGATATCTCATTTCTACTGCATTTATTCTACTTTCATCCTTATTTTGGCAGTTCCATGTTTCGCCATAATTATATATTATATATTTTTTAAATCTTATACTATTTATGTATAAAGTAAAATATATACATTTTATCAATATTTGAATAAAAACAATTTTTTTAAAAATTTTAACTTGAGAGCTTTTCACTACATGTTTTGCCCTACTGGTGAGATGAAAATGAAGTAAAATATACCTGTTTAAAACGCAAATATTAACATTTTAATTATTATTTTGGTGAATACATATTAAAATTATTACGGACAACCTTTGTGGCAGAGTAGGAAGAGCTATGACTGATACACCGAAGGTCCCGGATTCGATTCCCGGCGATGGCTTTGCGATTCTTACACTGTCTTCAGTCTGATGTAGAATTCACGTGACAATAAAAATGGCGATAGTGAATAATAGATAAAATTCGCTGTAGCTGCAACTAAAAGTGTATTTTTTTAATGCCACCTCTTTGACAAGACTAAATTGCCTTCAATACATGAGTATTTTGAAGTGCTTCTGTGCAGCAATTTAGGGCATATAATAAGATATGCCCCCTTGCTCTACTGTACTTGTACGGAACGTTTAGATTTCGTTTCCTTCTGTGTTTCTGGGTTGTAAAAAAATCCGGATAAGGATAAAACAAAAGCTTTTCTAGATAATCATATGAACCACTTCAATAGTGTTAGTCCACAGCGTCCCCCGCGTTGGCGAAAAGAGAAGGATGGAGTGCCGCATCGATTAAAGTGTGGCAGTCCATTCTTTCTGCCTACCCTTTCGGGGAGACGGCGTGATGGTTAGTTAGCTAGTTAGTTTAGTCCACTACTTTATTCAGAACCAGATGATTTTTTATTATCTAAGTAAGATTATTATCTGGCAGATACTGAAATCGCCAGTGTTAGTTTTTATATAATTAATGTTAGTACAAACGTAATTTTCATAAGGTAATTTTTCTGTAAAATATGAAAGAGTATGGAATAGAAGGTACTTGCACACTTTTACATAAAGAGTAACTTATTGATGTAGAAGCAAGTACCTTTGGGTGTATGTATGTATATTTTATGACTTGTAAAGATTATAATTATAACCTAATTGGTGTGCGTAGATAGTATCATTTATAAATATGTAGATTAACCCTTTTCGGGCATATCTAGGTACCTAAGCGGCATTTGAAATGCCAAATCGAGAAATTTATAAGAACATCATAATAAAAATTCATGCCGCGTGTCGTTCCACAAAAAAATACTGTTAAATAAAATTGATGTGATCTCACATTTTCCGGTGCGATTTATTTCACAGAAAACACGAGAATTTCAAATAAACATATGTAAATTTAATGCCTCGAGGTTTGGGGAGTAGGTACTGTGTGGAGAGGCTATCTGACCAGTACTCGGTCCCCACGTCTCGTAGAAAACTGGTTATTAATCACCATAAATATGTCGCTTCGTCCCTTCCCTCTGCGGCGCCCATTATGTAGGGCCCAGTGTGGGGCGACTCTCTGAAAAAACACCCTTTTATGAAAATCGGACAGGAGTGGACTGGCGAAAAGCTAGATACCAGATATAAGGATAAAATAAATATTATATATAATATTTTTCTATAGGTACTTTCGTATAAAGCACAAGCACGAGCACACATTTGTGAAAAATAATTTAAGAACATTTTTTTTTATACCTCTATATTTGTTTTAACGAATCAACCGGCTTTTTTTATTTTTTAACCGGCTTCGCTTCAAAACTTTTGACAACTGTCAAAATGTCCACTTAAACACATTTTTTGACTATCGATTATAATGTTTCTGTTACCTTAACGAAGCTCCGGTTGGTACTTTAAAACAAATAAATTCGTGTAAAAATACAGTAAAAATATAAATATGCTTTATAATATAAAAACACATTTATTAATGTTTCTTTTTTTATATACTTTGTATACAACACTCACATTTATTTAAAAAATAATATAAAAATTAAATATCAAACATGTTTCAGCGAATATATAAATGTCAGTTTTTAAACATTTGTCAAAACTGACCATATTTGTACACAATTTTTTAATATTTTAAATATTTATATAATATCACTGATGAAGAGCTGGTTAGTCCGAAACATGTTTGATATTTTTTATTTTTTTTAATAAATGTGATTCTTGTTTACAAAGTAGGCATATAAAAAAGAAACATTGAACATCTACAACACAAAGTTATGGCGAAAATAGAAGATATATTTATTATTTAATATTTCGTCTTATATATTATAATATTTTTTTAATAGAGAATCACAAATATGTCAATAATAGCTATATAGTCTATGCATCAAAAGCAGCAACTGAAACTCAACAGGATTTTAAATTTATTCTATCAAGATCGTCAATGGTAGCATTTTGAATCGTTAATGAAGAGAAGTATGCTATGATATAACAATAATAATAATAATAATAATAATATGCTAACTTTTAAAGCGCCGTTTTTGTGATGTAATCACCTCAAGGGCGCATTAAGACGTGTTTTAAATCTTAAAAATCTAAATGTGACCGCTTAAAAAACGATCAGTTTGAAAGTATAGTAGAACAAAGTATAAATGTTTAAATTGGGTATGAAATATGAAAAAGATGGGTTTTCAATTTAGATCTGAAATCTGTCGGATCATTTATGCATCTAAGGTGTGAAGGGAGATTGTTCTTTGAGATGTTGTGTTATATGAGACTTTTTTGGAATGCCTTTAATGAGCCTTGCTGCTGCATTGAACAATGTGGAGGTTCACCCTCTCTGCCTAAGGAAAACTACGAGATAGTCTGATTAACAAAACCACAAACCTTTGGCGGAGTTATTTCACAATATTGTTAAATTTTATATTCATTTATACATAATAGTAACTAAAAATTCGGTCCTGAGTACCTTCGTTATATTAAAGTTGCATAAGTAAGCAACAAAAAATGCTTACGTTTACACGCGCTTTCTAAATACCGAAAAAGCTTAGTGGGAGGAGATTACTTATAATGCTTTCGAACATATATCATTTAAATTTCAGAGTGTTGAATAGGCACCATTTTTTTAATAGTTCGGGGGTAGGTACAACGCTAGAGGGAGGGTGCCTAACAACACTTATATATTTTTTTCCTTTCCCAAAGAGCGTGAAATTAAAAACGCCATGAGAAACGAGAGAAAGAAAGAGATAATGAGTTTTCTTTGGGAGTGTTCCGCGCCGTGCCGTAAGAAGGGTAGAAAATTATTCGACGTACGTAATGCGCTCCCCGGGGAGTCGAAGGCATTTAGATTGCCCGCCTCCTCACTTCCCAGTTGCTGTGATTTGTAGCCAATTTTTCACAACAAGAGCGCAAATGGGTTTTAAATTTAAATCCCTCTTTGTACAAGGGCAGAAACATATCCAAAGTATATACTATCCAAAAATGCCTTCTCAGTTATACATGTATTTGTATTATTGGAATTGTTATTTTTCATATATTATTTTCTAACCGATCGAATATATCAGATGCAGCATTCATATTTAGATTTTTAGATTTAAAACATATATTGACGCTAACTAATTAACTAACCATCACTTCGTTTCCGTGGAGGGGTAGACAGAGAGAAAATACCGCCACACTAATCTATCACGTAACACGCATGCTCAGTTTTTTTCCGATTTTTAACATGGCCGGCTTTAAATAATTTATTAATTTAGACATGTTTTCGTCGGTCTTTATTAAGTTCTTTTTCCATTAACATTACTAGAATAATTATTTTTAACTATCTTAACTTTCTAGTCGAATACGCAGGGTGATTTCTCTGATTCACACTGCTGACATTTAAAATTAAATTAATTTGATTAAGTCACATTTTACATCGTCTTCCAATCATTATTACTCGTTAACGTATACATTTTTATCCATTTATTCCACGTGTTTTAACCATATTGATAATTATTTTATTATTTTGCATATAAAGCTTTCATTTGCACTGCATTTGATTCTTATATATCCATTTGGCACGCTATCATATAAAGATTTATATATATTTTCCTATAAAATCTTATTTTTACCAGTCATTCTACATACATCCTTCCCTTGCAAGTTCCATGCTTCACTTCCATACAAAAGAGCCCCATTGCACACTGCTATCTTAATTTTCTTGAATAAAATTCAATTTGCGAAGACAGCTTCATGCGCACAATTTAATTTGTTGTCTGCCCTAACGTCTTTTTGTAGACATATTCCGAAAATATTCAAATTCATCCACTTTTTCCAAAATACCACGCACCGTTCACTGTTATACCAATCCTACAATTTTTTTTTACAATTTTGCATATGTATATCTCAAATAATTATCCTACCTTTAAATAACCAATGAAACCCCTAAAGCAGCTACCCCGTCACACTTTTAATGTATATATTTTTAATAATAGTTTTACGAGAAAATAATTTATTTAATGTTCAACCTTAAATATATTCACATAGTGCCAAAACCGGTCGACAGTTAAATGTTTTTAGTATAAGACTATTTAAAAGAATTGGTGTAGTTTTTATTGTAGTACCTATTTCATACTCACCTGATGGTTACTGATCACTGGTCACACAGCAATTGTACTGTCAGTATTATGAATTTGGTGTACCTACACATCTAATTGAAGTGTCTAATATTCTTATTGGTGGTTGAGGTATAATCTTAGCTGTAAATTTACCTATCACTCATCATTAGTTCTAAGAAAAACATAGAAAAAATTATTTAACAACTCAAAAATTTGCATTAGGTATATACTTTCTCACCCACCCTTTTCCACCCAGATTTCTAAATTCCATATAAGGACACACTGTTTGGCGATTAGGTTCAGTTTGAGAATGCCCTCGCAAGGCGAAACAAATTTGTCGCAATTTATATAAATTAAATTCAAGCAAAACCACCTGTTATAAATTAAAATCTAATATTCTATTAATTGTATTTTTTCTCTATATCTAGATGGAGAATAGCAGTACATAACGGTGTGCAAGACTTTGAAGTACAGTGAAGAGATGACTACGTATAGAAGATGAGAAGAAGAAAGGAAAGACCATCGGGAGATGGTGGCGGTTCCACTTCCAACGTCTTAACCTGCTCTAGATCCGGAGTATGTGAGTCCAGGATGGGTTTCTATAGCCATATAAGGGCCCACATGCGCCAATGACAGTCTTCCTCGGATTCAGCCAAAGATTGATTGAATTTTAAGGGTAATCTTATGTTTAACTTAATAAAGCCTAAAATAAAACATAAGATTTTTTTATTATGATATATGAACAAAGGAAAATATGCATCAAGAAAAATAGTGATAAATTAGAATAATTTCGTATTTAAGGAGTTGTACACAGTTGTGTACACTGCCGGCTTAGGAGTTAAAGTGTTTAAGTGGGTGTACACAAACGTGTGAAGAAGGCATAAATATATATTTTTTAAATAAGAGTAGCCCATTGTTTTGACCGAAAGACTATGATACCTTAACATTATAAACGGTTAAATTAAATAACTTTATTTTATACACCTGATGATGTCAACATAGGTTGACGAAATAGCTGTAGCTTAGAATTAAATACAATTGTGATACATAAAACAATGTTATTTAATTTAACAGTTTATAATTTTTTTATTACTTTATAAGAACAAAGTAAATGATTCACTGAAGAAAATAGTGATAAATTTGAATAATGTCATGTTTAAAGAGGTGTACTGTTGTGTATATTGGGCGATTTATGAGTTAAACAGTCCAATGCGGGTGTACACAAACGTGTACAGAAAGAATTAATAGGTTAAATTAGGTAGCATGAGTATTCTCGAAATTTCGCCAAATTATTTATTTTATCGCAGTCATGGCACTGCTACGGTATTCCGGAGTACACTCATTCGTCGGGAAATTAGAAGCTCACGCGTTTCGCGTACACTTCTCGCTCGAAACTGCGATAACTAACATAACGCGAGTTCGCGAGGGAAACTTCCCCGGCCCGAGCCATTAGGAGTAACGTGGAAGGTCTGGAAAACTCTCCAAAGTTATCGAAAGAATCGTTTGCACGTGGGTACTCTGAGGTGGGGTGAATTAAGAGGCGCAAGTATCTGCGAAGGTTTTAACTCCTCGGTAGCAGTGTCGGCACCTTTATACACGAGAAGGTTACATAGTTCACGCATTACAATACAAAGAGCATTGACGCTTCAACACTTTCGGTAAAAAATGTGTGAAAAACTCATTTACGGTTATCCTCAATACAAAAATATAAATACTTTAGTAGTATTGTGAAATAGAAAATCGTTTTAAACGATTCCTTTTTTTTTAAATAGTCCATTGTTTTGGCCGAAACACTATGATACTTGAACATTATAAACTGTTAAATTAAAAAACTTTGTTTTATGTATCACAATTTTATTCTTATTTTTCGCGACAGCTGTTTCGTCAAAACTTTGTTATATTCATACGTTATTAAGTAAACCTTTCTCAATTTTGTTTTAAATATACGATTATCAACCGATATATAATATATAATTCTATATATCAACCGATATATAATATATAGTTTCTTCCACCTAAGACGATTAAAATCCGTCAAAAGGAGTAATCCCTATGACACTTTCAAAACTCTTATAAATTCCTTCGTTGTGTCACGACTTGATTATTGTAATGGAATTTATGCAAACATTCCAAAACAACAAATAAACAAACTTCAATCTGCGTTCAATGCAGCAGCAAGGCTCATTAAAGGCATTCCAAAAAAGTTTCATATAACACAACATCTCAAAGAACTTCACTGGCTTAAAAGTCCAGAAAGAATCCAGTATAAACTCTGCTGGACAGTCTTCAAAGCGCTACATGGAATGGCACCAAGTTATATATGTGAACTCTGTATAACGGACAGCCTAAATTCAAGGAAATCCACACTTCGCTCGGCGAGCTCCTCAGCAATAGGAAGATTAGTTGAGCCGAAGCGTTGCACCAGTACGAATTTCGGGGATCGAGCGTTAGCGGTAGCCGGTCCATCAGCTTGGAACAATCTCCCTTCACACCTTAGATGCATAAATGATCCGACAGATTTCAGATCGAAATTGAAAACCCATCTTTTTCATATTTCATACCCAAGTTAAACATTTATACTTTGTTCTACTATACTTTTAAACCGATCGCTTTTTAAGCGGTCACATTTAGATTTTTAGATTTAAAACACGTCTTAATGCGCCCTTGAGGTGATTACATCACAAAAACGGCGCTTTAAAAGTTAGCATATTAATATTATTATTTATTATTATAATAAGCATGAGTGAAAGTGCGTTCAGAAGGCAAATACTCTTAATTCTGGAGAGTATCCTGTTTTCCTAATGTTGAACCATCTCTCATGCGTTTCAGGTAGTATACTATACATAATATATTATTTTACTTGTTCTCAATAGATGCCTTAAAAATTAATATTGTAATGTCTGTTGATGAAATAAACTGATTTTATTTGATTTGATTATTGGCATAGCTAACTGCAGAGCAATTTACACAATAACTGTATTCGATTTATACTTAGGAAATTTAAAATAACTTTATTTAATCCACAACATATTTTAAAAAATATTAAAAAACACGACATGTTTCGGAGGATACCTCCATCTTCGGGTGTAAAAATTTAATAAAAACTAAACAAAAAAAGTCTAATATAAAAACGCTTTTAAAATTCGATACAATAATTCAAATTTAAAAATTAACCTGGGCTATTAGTTATTATTATTACCGAAACATTTCATTTTTTAAAAATATTTTCTTAATATTTTGTGGATTAAATACAGTTATTTTTAATTTCCTAAGTATATTACTATGGAATTCCACAGTATTAATGGCTTAGCATTCAATAAGTTGCATTCGATATATTATGTATCTTTGAGATGATAACATCATAAAACGACACTTTAAATGTTATCATATTATTATTATTATTATTATTATTATTATTATTAATTTTATTATTATTATTATTATTAATATTTATGACCAATACCACATCAAAACGTTGTTTGTTTCACTTCTATATGTACATATATATTTATTTAGAATGTAGTGTGGTAAAATATCGTCCGATCGTTTTTAAAATACTCGTAATTACAAAAAAAAATCGTCTAAAAATAAGTTGTTTTTTTTCAAAATATTTTTTATTTACGAATTATTTTCTAAACATGTCGTTTTTGATTAAGTAAGTTACAGTTGCTTTCTTTTTCATTACATCCCTTAATTGTTGTAAAATGTTTCGTTTGTTCCTAAGTAAATACAACATTGTGTTCAATGTGCCTACTAACTGGCAACTCCACCAACTCCTGCTATATAAAATACACCGGTGCATACTGTGTTCTCATTAAGGGAGATTTCGGTCCATTCTAAAGGCAAGGGAGGAATACAATTTATAGTATTTATGTAGTGGTGCATAGGGTGATCAAAAATATTCTTTAAATGAAACATTTGTATTTGTAATAAAATATATTATTTGTTACATATCTAACATTTATTTGGTGCGCACACATTATGATTATGGCTAGTTATTACAAAGACGAAAAAAATGTCAGATAAGCCAAATGCTTTTTCAATTTTTCAAAGAGAATACTACAACTAACTAACCATAACGCCGTCTCCCCGAAGGGGTAGACAGAAAGAATGGACTGCCACACTTTTCATTTCTGACATATTTCTCTCGCTTCCTCAACATTCATACATCGTGTCATGCACGCGCGTCGATTTCTCTGACTCCTCACATGGCTGACATTCAATATTTGATTTATTTGATCGTGCCATTTCTACTGCATTTATTCTATAATACTTTCATCCTTCTTTTGCCAGTTCCATGCAAAAAACTGTTTTGTAACATATATCGTGTTATACAGGTGGCACCTTTAGGGTGATGTTTAAAATACATCATATTATTCAATCACTTTGCACCTTTATGTTTAACACCAATTGGGATCAAAAAATTAACTGGCATTTTGGTCAGCCATCAATTATATAAGTCAACCAATTCTTACCAACGTTATCGGTTCGATAATTGAAATAATAATCTCAAAGCAATATTTTCAATAGCAAAGTATTTATTTCACAGAGCTTGGGAAAGTATATAAACAAAATTGTAGCGTAAAATAATCTTATTATTATTATTAATTACATTGTTTTATATGAAAGAATTGTTTCCTTGAAGTTTCATTGAAACCATCACGCCGTCTCTCGAAGGGGTGGGAAGAAAGAATGGACTGCCACACTTTTCTTTCCTGACATACTTCTCTCGCTTTCTCAACATTCATATATCGTGTCATGCACGCACGTCGAGTTATCCGACTCCTCACTTGGCCATTCAATATTTAAAAACATTCAATAATGCCCTAGCAAGTTGACGCACAACACTTCCATAAAATAGAATAAAATATCTAGAAAACAGTCTTTTTCGTTAATAAATCATATGGAGTTTTACATTATTGTTCAAATAACAGAGAAAGCTTGCTACGGAGTGAAACCGGTTGGCGCTACTTTCTCAAATAAAGTGGTTTATAGGTTCTTAGTAAAAAGGTTTGTAATTTTTTAATGTCAAACCACCAAGTAATGGCTTCATTTCAAAGTTTAACAATTAAACTAATGTATTTATGCTTATTTATGCAAGCGTTTTTTTGATTCTCATAAATTCATAGTTATATTGTATTTCATGATTGAGCTTTATAATTCAATCATCGAAACATTCGTTTTCTTGTATAGGGTGAGCATCGTTGTAACGTTGATATTCTAAATTTCTCTTATTACACAATCCAAGGGTCCATTGGCAGTGTAAATCTTTTAAAAATATGATATTCATAAATTTCCGTGTACGCTCGGTCGAAACGCCTGCATAGTTCGGTCACAAAAAGAGAAAATATGTTTTAAAGGGCTGCGGGGATAAATAATATGACAACGGGGAGAGGGAAGATGTGGGGTGGCCCCGGGCCGCGGGGGAGGGTGCGCGGGAGGGCGGGGAGATTGGTTATTTGGGGGTAAACTAAAATTTATTAGACGTCTTCAATAGCCTGTGGAGAATTAGAAAATGGCAGGTTTGTTCCCGAATAATGCTGACTGGGCCATAACTCAGCATTTGTTTTCGACCCGAAAATGCCGCCATCAGGTTTGACTCTCTCGAGGAAACTAAGGGTATTTTGTTTTGATTTAAGTATTATTTTTATATGAAACTACAATACCTATCTACATGTACATTTTAATTAATTTTACAACTACTCATGAGCTTTGCAATAGTAGTATCAAAAATGATACATTGTAAAAATAATAATAAAAAAACTTCAACAAAAAAGTATTGAAAAACACATTCAATGTTGCATTGTTTATGCTAAAACGTTAACATTTTGGGAGGCTTTCATTGAAAAAAAAACCTCTTTATTTATTTTGAAGTCATCAATCGCCGCATTGTTCTATCCTGACATAACTCTCGCGCCTCTTCTACATTCACACATCGTGACATGGACGCTTATTTATTGTTCCTACTTCGAACATGGTGACAACAAAAACAGCAAACCATCACGCCGTTTCCCCGTAGGGGTAGGCAGAGAGAATGGACCGCCACACTACTCTATCCTGGCACACTTCTCTAGCTTCCTCCACATTCATACATCGAGTCATACACGCACGTCGATTCTTCCGGCTTCTGACATGACCAACATGCCATTGGTCATGCCATGTTTTCCTCGGTCTACCTCGACTCCTGACTCCATTTACATTGTTAACGTTTATATTTTTTAACCATTCTTTCTTCACCCATGAGCTCCATATGTCCGAACCAACGCAGCGAACCTTTCAAAATTTTGTTCATAATACCTTCTTTCGCTCTACATTCCTTCCTCAGCATCAGCATTTGAGATTCTGTCGTACATCGTTCTATCACACATACGTCTTAGGGACCTCATCTCTACCGCATTTATTCTGCTCTCATCTTTCTTCTGCCAGTTCCATGCTTCGCTTCCATACATAACATGGTGACCTTTCAGTAATTAATTAATTTGGTAATGCCATGTCTTTCTTGGTCTTCCTCGCCTTTCATTTCCATCACACTACTTGCATATATCTTTTTAACAATTCTCCCCTCATCCATTCGATGCATGTGTCTAAACCATCTTAGTGACTAACTAACTAACTAACTAACCATCACGCCGTTTCACATTGTTCTATCCTGACATAGCTCACGCGCCTCTTCTACATTCACACATCGTGACATGCACGCTCGTCGATTGTTACTACTTCGAACATGGCTGTCTTTCAGTAATTGATTAATTTGGTCATGCCACGTTTTTCTTGGCTGATCTTCGTGATCGTTTCTTAATTTTATTTATCACGCATTCATCCGCCGTATATTCTTTCTTAATTCATCATTAGATATTCTATCATACATTGTTCGTATCATTTCTAAAAAATGTATTTATTTTTATTTCAACTTATGTTAAATAAAAATAAATATTTTTTTGTATTCACATATTCCATGTAGAAATTCACCTTGAGGTTTCAGTAAAAAATATGAAATAAATTAGTTTTACTTATATTGCTACCAGGAGTATTGACAAAATACCTACTTATGATTGTTTAAGAAAATTAGCAAGTTGAATATTCTTTATACATAAAATATATAAATATTTTATTGTTCCGGTATTCAGGATAAATGTTTATGATAGGAAATTATAAAAGGAAGAGGGTCCGATGAAAAGATCTCAGTTTTGTTGACTTTTTTTATTTAGACATACTGTACATGTTACATCATATAGTATTGTTACATACAATTTAATAGGTGTTACTTAATTCATAATTTAAGATCAAGGTCAGAGGGTAATAACATCTGCAGTGGCTTTGCTTTCTCTTTCGTTTGTCTAAAATGTATGAAAAGAACACGCAAAAATACACCGAGCTTAATAATGTATAGAAAATAATAATATAGAAGAAAAACTTTCGTAAACTTACATTCCATCAATAGGTTGTAAATTGCCTTTCCATAGAATGAGCTCAAATATCGATTTTCAAATTAAGAACTATCTGATTGTAAGATTCAAGTTTTCAAAGTGTGCAGTGAGATTTATGATAAATAAGTTTTGGTCATAAGAATATGTTGATACCTATCCAACGGTTAAATTTTATTCATTGATTGTGATTATTTTTTAAATAATACAGTTTAATAAAACTTTGAAGAATATTGCATATTTAAAAAATAAAAAAAATTTGGATGAATAATTTTAAATAAACTGTAATAAATAAATAGAAAGATGTTTTATTTATTTTTGTTTTACATGTGTATAATATACAAAGAGGATAAAATTATTGCTCTGTGGTATCAATCATATTATTTAAAAAAAAATTTACCTATTTAATTAGTTTGGAAATTATTGCTACTATCACTTCAACTGAAATAAAATTCCTGCAAAAATGCATATAGCATCGAACCCGATCAGCAGTGATTGCGATGGCTTGTTTTTAATAGGAATAAACAACTAATTTAAATAAAGCGTGATTACAAAATGAGTGGTTATAAAATCAGAAGGTTTTTATATGCTAATATAAAATTGTTTGGGTTTTGTATAAAAATAATTAAACATTTAGTTAATCATAAAGATCACTGCTCACTGTGTAAACGATTTATGCCAAATTTCTGACAGTAAAGTTGAAGCCAAACTGCCTGGACAAGATACGTGGCCTTAATTTTGTCGAAACAATACGAGTAACGAAGTGATCCGTAAGATTATGAACATAGAAAATCCTTACTTAAGATTTACGTATATTAATATATCATTGTATCTGTAAGACAGTTCCCTATCTAATCTAGTTCTACGTATGTGTTATACTTCTACGGCGATTGTTTAATATTTTCAGCATTTGAAAATTATCCAACGAATTAAGAAAACTTGTTTCCACTATCGATGCAACTAAATTCATATTAATTCTAGTCAAATAAAATACGCAGTATTGCTCGTTTCCTAGGAAATATATTAATACCAAAGTATCTAAAATTTCTTAATCCAGTTTGAATTCACTTCGCAAATGTAAATTTATCGATACCGATAAAATATATCCCAAAGAGAAGATTCGTTCTAATCGAAGTCCTTGGTTTTGTTTTGCTGAATACGTTATAATTTGAATCGCAAATAAAGTGATACTTTGAACCGTTTAACATCAGTTTATTATGTTTAAAAAATAAGAATAAAGGCAAATTTAAATACTGGGTTAACATTGTATGAAAATATATATGTATACGTAACTAAGGAAAATATGTTTTTTTTAAATACGAATTAAAAATTATTGTGAAAGATTTCGAGATGCACAAAACACATTCAAGCTTACTGTGCAGCGACTTATTTATGTATTGTTCAAATAAATAATTGATTATTATTTACTCATGCGTAATCATTTTTATCCCCGTTTCACAATCAACATTTCTTTTGTTAGTGCAGATGACACTATTCAAGAAACTCTTGCTAAATGAATAGTAAATATTTAAAGAGAATAATACAATCCTTTCGGTACTTAATTATAGGTGTAGTCATAATTCGGATGCGAGAAGTTCTCTTTTACGTAACTTATATTCTTAACACCTAAAAACAGGCGACAATAAATCAAAAATACAGGACGTGTCGCGACAAATGGTATATACATTGAGGGGTTAATTTGCATTGAATTAAAATGTACCGTGTTTATTTTATAACTATTTCAACTGTTTTACTGTTAATTGGATTACTCATTATTTAAAGAAACTAATTTCTTATTTTTAATTTCTTTATTTATTTTAGCCATTGGTCAATATTGATGTTAATAAAAAGTTGATCAAAATATAAGAATGTTCACAAATAATCTATTTATTTATGAAGTTGGAAGCGTTATATGACGCGTGTCATAAATTTTACAATACGTTTATTTTTATAAAATTCCGTGGTGTAGATTACATAACCTTGGTAATCTGTCCTTTAAAATATATATCATTTGCCGTGGTACATCCTGTATAAGATATCGCTTACATGCACGTAAAAATCAAATAAAAAATCTTTTATTTTAAATACCAAAATACAAAAATCAAACTATGTTAATTTGTCTACGAAAGAAACAAAATATCAAACTTGAATAACTTTTTATTATATTATAAAAAAAAATACTAAAAACTTCTGGAAGACGAACAATCAAATGAAATAATGCTTGAAAGCGTATTGCTAAAATGTTTAAACGAATATGAAAAGAACTTGTTATCTATCACAGGCTTAAAAATGCTTAATTTCTACCGGAAACGCAAAGCTTAAATGTGATGAAGAAGAGCAAAGTAAACAACGTTATAAAAATATTACGTGATCCATATACGGTATGTCAAGTTATCGACACGTTTTGTAGTAAACTTATAATATGGCAAGAATATTTTTAATATTAAGAGTTATCATTTTTATTTATTTAGAAAAAAAAACTAATACTTTACTTTCGATTATTGTGATTTTGTTTTGAAGGAATTAAAAAGACCGGAATTAATAATAATAATAATAAATCTTAATAACTAATAAATACATAATCTCAGTTCACCAAAATGATAATTAAAAACAAAATAATATAACGGTACTTAACTACGTTAAAAAATCTACTTCAATTAAAGAAAAATTCAAGGTAAAACACGGTAATAACTAAAATAAACAATATGGTAAACAATGTTTTGAGAATATGAAAATATACGTGTGTAGACAGATAGGTACATAATATTTCATAATACATACAATATAACAAAGTCGGCATTTAGTGCCTAGAAATGTATAGTTTTTTTCCGTATACGTTTCGAATAATAAAGAACTTTCGTTTAGAAGTCAAATAAAAAAGTTACAATACTATAGTCACAACTGAGGGATACAAAATAAAAACATTAATTAACAAAACAATTTTTTTATAATAAAAAAAATATTATTTAAAAAAAAGAATAATTAAAACATGAAAGAAATAATACGATAATTTATAATTTTCTTCGTATTATCATATTGAAATAAGCATTTTGTATAAATACGTTTTAAGCTTTATTTCAAAATAATTTGAATTACATACATGACACTGGGCACAGAGATCGAAATTGTTTTTATTTTATATAATGTAACTAATAAAATAAAAACATAAAAAACGAGTACAATTTTCACAATACAATAAATTTTAAAAAAAGCTTGTCGATAGAAATTTTTATTTAAATTACCAAGCCTGTTTACCTATGAAATAGCTTTCGTTATTAAAGTTTAATGATAGGTTAATGTACATACAATATTAAGACAGAGGTTAAATTCACAAGTAGCCTAAGTTACTTCTACCCTGACATCAATTTACGTATAAGATTGAATAAGTGAAAAACACTGCCCAAAAATTCTTTTCTCCACAATTTGAACTTTTACATTAAATCTACAAAGACTTCGCGTTTAAATGATACCTTATATAACATTGAAACAAAAGAGTCATCCGTTTACAAAGAACGCGAATATTTTCAAAATAATCCTAACAATCGGTTAGGAATATCTATTACATAAGTGCTTGTGTAATAAAACTACGAGATTTTGAAATATGAAAAAAAAATCCGTTCAAAATATTCAAAACTTTACGATTAATGTCTTTTGTCTTGTCAAAACTGTAACACCTTATAAATTGCACTGGCAGAGAATCGGCGTTGTCACAACATAAAAAACGCAAACACTTAACTTATCATCAAAGTAATAATATAGACAGTGCCAATGTGAATAAGCCACAGCTGAGCCAGTAGCGTTTATTACGAAGAGGCCCAAGATTTTGTATGACAATGAAATAACATCATCATCAACACAACGTTTAATAACTTACTAACAATCACGTCTTATCATCATCTCCCGGAAGGGGTATTGGAATGCCACACTGTTCTTTCCTGGTTTACTTCTCTCGTTCCTCAATATTCATTCATCGTCTCATGTAAGTCAATTTCTCCGATATGGCCGACATTTAATAATTATTGATTTGATCGTACAATGTTTTCCTTTCTTTTCTATATTTCTTGTTCCATTTGCATCGTTAAAATACACTATCTTTACCATTTTTTCGTCATTCTAATTTTCATGTGTCCAGACCATCTAATAACCTTTTAATTATTTTGTTCGTAACACTTTCATTTGCGCTGCATTCACTTCTTATATTTTCATTTGTCACTATCGAGTAAGGAGGATCCTATTGACTCTTAGAGCAGTGCATGGTGATGTTAATGCTACGCTGGAGGATTGATCTGATCCCAAGTATTTATCCACACCTCCGACTTTGGTCTCCCCTGGAAACTATGCGAAATGTTAGAGATCGAGTAACCAACCTCGGTGGATGATATTGATTCATAGACCAACGTGGAAGGACACCTCGCCAACTCGTCTGGCAAGCGTGGCGTTGTAATGCCAACCACCCCCCGTAGGAATATGGGGGAGGTCTATGTCTACCAGTGGACAACAACGGCTGTCTAAGTGAAGTGATATGTAGATTTGTCACACATCGTCTAAGAGATCTCATTTCTACTGCATTTATTCAGCTTTCATCCTCCAGAAACGTGGGCCCCGTAACACTCGCTACTTCTGCTGTATGGCTAATCCGGCACTTGTAATAGAGGTTCGGAAACAAAAAGTAATAAAAATGAACAACGATAAAAGGGGCTGCTTTACTGACGCGGGCATGAACGAGAGTATTCATTTTACATACAATCAACTATCACAACATAGAAAACATGAACAAACCAAAATCTTAACTACTTACACCTAGATACATCTGTAAATCATTCAGCTTCAAGTAACAAGTAGGTCAACAGTCATCCGCCATAATTCCCTCGTTGGATAAAATATAAAGAACACAAAGTAACAAAAGAATAAGTATCGATATTAAACTAAGGACGAATGTTTAAATTTAATTTAAAACAATACATATTAGAAACACTTTTTGCTGGATTCCACAAACGTTATCGAATGATACTCTTGTTCTTGAATGTCCTTCTGTGGAATGATACAAAAATATTTCAATACGTTTTTTTTTTACAAAATAAAGAATAGAATGATAAACTCGAAAATTTTAATAACTTAAAAATATGATTGATTTATAGACAATAACAAAATATTATAAAAAAATTATTCAAATTAGGAATTGCTGAATATGTGTTATCAATGTGTTTTTTGGGATCTTGGAAAAATCTGTGTAACTCGTCTTTCTGGACCAACGTTTCGGAGGTCGTAAGTTATAACCACCCTGAAAATGGAGACTGCAACGATCTCCGAAATGTTGGTCCGGAAAAACGAATTAGTACAGATTTTTCCAAAGATCCCAAAAAACACATGTGAAAATCTACACAGTTATGTGTTATCAAATCGATTTTTGTAAAAATTGTAATATTTTTTTCAAAAAAGCAGAAAGAACAAACAACCGAACCACGTGTTTCATTAAACATATCTAATTTTCTAATTTATCAATCCTTTCTTATTGTTATTAATACAATTTTGCACTTTACCTAAATCCAGTAACTTTCTGGGTTCAATCATAATAATTAGATAATTTCCTAATTCTACTTATTTTACGTACTTAATCTAGTATTTTGACGTTTATAAACTTAATAACTAGTACGTATTTGAGACGATTTGTGTGTAATATATTGTATTTATACATTAATTAAGACAGTTAACCGTAACGCAATAATTCAAGTGTGGTAATGTTTCGTACGCGCGTACCATAAGAAAACTATTACGGGAAATTAATAAATAGCAGTACACCCCGGCGGAACCTCCAAGCCGGCCGCCGTCCCATCCTCCAAACCAAAAGTATATAAAATGGCAACGAATAAATGCTCGCGCACACCTGCGGCGGGGAGTCCGCCCCGTGATCCGGAATATGATATAATTACACTAATGGATACATTATTTTCTCATCTGTTTTCACTGGGATGTATATTTGATTCACGTAAAAACACGGACGAATTAGGAATTTTCACTGTACGCCGCCGCGGGCGTTCGGTTCACGCGCGTCACTCGATCCCATTAACAAAATGTCCGTCTGTCGCGCGTGCGCCCTCGGGCGCGTAGTGAGGCTGAGAGCTGCCGAGAGGAGGCTATTTACGTCGGGACTTTGTTCACAGCCTTGAGGAGGTCGGAGGAGCCTTTGTCCAAGCCCAGCTTCAGCGGGTCGTGGTGGTGCCCGTGGTGGCCGTGGTGCTCCATCTTGGCCTGCTTCTCCTGCTGCTGCTGCTTCATGCGGTCCTGCTCCTCGCGCTCGCGTCGCGCCTGCTCGTTGATCTCCTTCACGGCGCGCAGCTCCTTCTTCAGCTTCATCCTCCGGTTCTGGAACCAGATCTTGATCTGCCTCTCCGTGAGGCACAGCGCGTGCGCTATCTCTATCCTGCGCCTGCGCGTCAGGTAGTGGTTGAAGTGGAATTCCTTCTCCAGCTCCAAAGTCTGGAAGCGGGTGTAGGTCTGACGTCCTCGCCGCCTCGGACACCCGTTTGGCCCTGAAACAAAATAAACTTTAATTAGATGATTGGAATCTCAAGACATCCTTTTATTTTCTTCCTTGCTCTTCATATGTTTATAGTTTAAAGATAAACATATTTTCTACAGTGAAAACTACTTTAGGATTCTAAATTAAAATGTATAGGTACTATTATCTACTTAACCTGCTTCCTTATAACATCACTTTTAGTAAGTGATATTATTTAAAAGTATGTCGAAGGAATGAAGTCATCAATTTTAAATGCTTTTTTATTTTTTAATATTACTAATAAACTTAAAAAAAAATTTAAGTAACGAAAAATTATTTACAACCTTTTATGAATTAAAAAACGCCTTACCACTTGTTAATAAAGCAATCGAATTAATTTGTGTAACTAAAATAACGGTGAAATTAATATTTTATTTCGTCATAATATTTGGTTACAGATAACATTGAAACATTAAAATGAATCTTGCAAGATAAATGTACGTAGATAAAGCATAGCACGTCTTAAATATTAACCATCATATAAATATTTTAATCCAATAGAATCCTCACCAATCCTTTTCTTCCTAGAATTCTAACTCCAAAAAATGGATTTGAATTCTTTAAAAAAGTAATAAAAAAATCTAATTATGTGAAATGTACTTAAATTTTAGGTAAACGTGCATATTTACAATTGAATTTTGCACTTAATAAAAATTGGCATTTCTGTAAAAGCTGCATTAGACACATTAATATACATTTTTTAAGAAACATTTGCATGTTAAGTAGTAAACGTAATATTGAATATCTAAAATGATATGAAATATTATCAAAAGTCAAATAACTTAACACCTCACCTAACTATGTGTATTTTTTATATAAAAAATAATGTAATATTTAAAGCATTAGACTGTAAAATATTTCAAACGTTTCTTTGGTCACCACGATAGACATTTTTTCACTAAAAAATACTCGGTGTCATAAAAAAGTACACAAGTCATACAACACGTACAAAACAAAACAATAAAAGTGAAATCACCCTAAATCCTAAAGAAAGGGGTTTCTTACAATCTATTCGCAAAAGGGTTTGCGAATTGTGCAAGAACTTTCTAATTTTACAACTTTAAGGTGAAAGCTATTGAACGTTTTTTTTACTTGTTATTGTGTAAGAAATCTCTTTCTTTTTTTCTGTCGTTTCCCATTGAAAACAAATGTTTTTAGCAAAAATGTAAAGGTAAATAAAATAACGGAATTTATCAATTGTCTATTATTTTCACAAATTTACCCCAATCTATTTTTAGTTGAACTGCGTATTTGTTAAAAAGTTAACAAGATATGTGTTATAATTTTTTATAAATTGTTTCTTGAACACAATTGTAGCACTCCTCATTCAATAATTAATACGAACATATTTGATAATGCCTTAGACAGGCGAAAAATGTCAAAACAGATGTTTTCAATTATTTTTTAAATTTTATAAGTGCGTTCGAAACTTTAAGAATAAGAACGCAACTAATATAATGTGATTATATACATGTGTTCAAATTTATTTTTAATTAATTCGTATTTCGAATGATATTTTCGAACATACCACTTTTATTTACTACTTTAAAAATACGTTCGAAATCTGAAGATTTACAACCGAACGCTTCAATTAGTACGTGACTATATTTTAATGTATGAGTGATGATATTATAAATAAATATTTTGTGTTTCGAATAATATCTTCGATCAATGAATTTCCGCTTCAAAAAAATAATAGGCACTTTATAAATGCTTATTACTACCTTCATAATATAACGGTTACAGCTTGAAGTTAAAGTACTGCATTCTAATTATTAGATCATGTATATGTTAATATGATTTTTTTTTTCATTATGTATTTTTCAATTGATACAATAGTATACAGAACGGTATTTTAAAAACAATGTATTGTTTGCCAAACTGTATTTTCAAATGTCACATGTGACCACAGAGAATAGACGAAGGGCGATTGTCCGTAAGATTCAAGAGGCAATGTATCAAGGCCACATAATGCATTGGGTAAGTACTGAAAGAGGACGATGTGTATTTTAGTATTTTACTTGCGTGAAGGATTAGCATAACGTTTCAGGGGAATATCAAATCATTTCCAGAGAAACCTGCCGCGAGTACAAAAGGTGGGTACCTACCCGCCGCTCTACCTACCTACCCACTCCCTCCGAATAATTTTTGAAAGGAATTCCGACAGATCTGATGTACCGATTCTTTATTATTCTCCCCTGGTACTCTACCCAAACAATGGCGGCTGCGAGCGTTGCCATGGTAACGCGAACCCTCCCCCCTCTACCATCGCGGTCTCCCCGCCCCGCGCAGCGCTCCCCCGACTACGCCCTTTAAACCTCGGTCCTAACGGTGTTGAATCGTGCGTTAACTGCGACCGTGGAGAAAGGAAGAAACCATTTCTAATCGAATCATTTCAGTCACATACGCTTTAAATTATTAATTCTAGTAATTCACATATTCGGCTATTTATGTTAATTGAATTCCAATAAATTCATGTATCCTAACAATCTAAACAAAATAATTTTTAGTTTTGTTTTAAGTATATCTTTTACATCGACTCATAAATATATAAAGTGTTTTTTTAACTAACATAACAGAGCGCACAAAAAATACATGTTAAAAGGCGTTAGGATAAGAAAAACTGTGAAAATGAAAACTGTTATCGGTACGCTAATTCTCTTTCTCTATTCGTATATTGCATTCAGTAGAATTAAATATTTCAATAAAAATTTAATTAACGTTATACAGTGTTGCTGTTATTAAAAATAACCGTTTCTTTTAGTAGGTACTAAGTACCGTAAATTTTAAATTTCCTTTAAAGTTGCACAGCCTATGTTTTTTGCGCATATAACCTTCGGAAAATTAAAAATAACATTTATCATGTCTGACAATAAACCCTTATGTATGGAAGCGAAGCATGGAACTAGCAAAAGAAGGATGAAAGTAGAATAAGTGCCGTAGAAATGAGATCTCTTAGACGAATGTGTGGATACTCTGTCGACTGAAAATATAAGAAGTGAATGCGGTGCGAATGATGGTGTCATGAACAAAATAATGAAAGGATCATTAAGATGGTTTGGACATATGGAAAGAATGAATGAAGAAAGAATGGTAAAAATTATATGTTAATGATGTAAATGGTACCAGAAATAGAGGAAGACCGAGGAAAACGTGGCACGATCAAATAAATCAAATATTGAATGTCGGCCATGTGAGGAGTCAGAGAAATCGACGCGCGTGCATGACACGATGTATGAATGTTGAGGAAGCGAGAGAAATATGTCAGGAAAGAAAAGTGTGGCAGTCCATTCTTTCTGCCTACCCCTTCGGGGAGACGGGGTGATGGTTAGTTAGTTAGTTAGTTAGACAATAAACCATAAAATCAAAATGTAATTTTTTATTAGTACGTAAAAATTAGATTCCAACAAAAGATCTAATATCTGTTCTCGGATGACCAAAAATTTATCACATTTATTTACCGGGTCCAATCCAAATCGTTCGCACTTCACAACAACCGAAAGGGTTCTAAGATATATATTTTGTACCTTTATGTAAATTTTTCCTCCCATTTATCAAACCTGACAGCTTACATGCTCTCTTGATATTAAAAAGGGACGGTGGATTCCTCGGATTGTTGGAACATTATTTCATACAAGCCCAGATGTAAATCTAGCCTGCTGTGAGTAAACGTAAGGATGAAAGGGTACATAAGATGCGAGATAAGTAAGTATTCACCTGCTTGTCCCTTGTGATGCTGTAAGTAAGTTTACGAGGTAAGTATAATATCACAGAACAAAGAAAACGAACGAACATTCCAGGGTCGCTATTTATTTCTAATTTAAAAAATATTAATTTTAAGAATAAAATGTTAATGCTTTTAGTAATTCATAGTTTGGGAAAAGCAGCAGCAATACTCGGTATTCAATAAGTATTCCAAAAAAATCTAACATAACACAATATTTAATAGAAGATGACTGGCTTAAAAGTCCAGAAAGAATCCAGTACAATCTCTGTTGGTCAGCGTTTAAAGCGCCACATGGAATGCACCATGTTATATACCTGAATTTTGTATAACAGACAGCCTAAATTCAAGGAAAACCACACTTCGCTCGTCAAACTCCTCTGCGAGGTAAATAAGTTGTGCCGAAGCGTTGCTCTAATACAAAATTTGGAGATCGAGCCTTGCAGTTGTCAGCCCGTCAGCTTGAAACAGTCTCCCTTTATACTTTAGGTGCACAAATGATCCGATAGATTTCACGTCTAAATTAAAAAACCCATATTTCTTACTCAAATTAAATGCCAATTTATATACTTCAACCTTCGTGGGCGAATGTTAAGTGCTTTGATTGCCACCCCGAAGGTCTCAGACTCGATTCCCGGCGATGGCAGTGTGATCGTCACACAGGCTTTGGTCTGGTACAAAATGCACGTGACAATAAAATAGGGATAGATTAGCTACGTGTCACGAGAATCAATTTGATAGCTATACCATTTACATCGATTTGGCTCACGCTGTAATGATGTAAAAAGCGATTCAACAAAAAAAAAAAAAAAAATAATGATATTATTTTCTAACCGATCGCGAATATCAGATGCAGCGTTGATTTTTGATTTCTAGATTTAAAACACGTCTCAATTCAGCCTTAAGGTGATAAAATTATTGTAATCATTTTCCATTTTCCTTAGTTTTTTGTAGCAAACCGTTTTTCTCTGCGATAAACGTTTCAGAAATCGTTGCATACCTACTCCAACTTAAGGGTAGCGAACTACTCACGTATACACGGGTATACTCAAGATCCCAGAGAATATCTCTGGGAAAAATTGTAATAATATTTCGTAATCTGTGAATGACGGTGAAGGCTGGAGAGTGCGGCAAAATGACGAGCTGTACCATATTTACAAAGCTCTCAGTCGCCTCACCCAGGTCAGACTGAATAGACTGAGATGGGCCGGTCACGTGCAGAGGATTCCGTCATTGCGAACCCCAAAAAGATTGCTGGAGTGGCACCCAGGTGGTAGAAGACCAATTGGGAAAAAACAAATGGGAGGATGAAGTTGGGAGAGATGGGGCGAAATTGTTACGAGTGTCAGATTGGATGGTCGAAGCGGAGGAAAGGAGGAGTTGGAGGCGAAGAATACTGGAGGCTAAGGCTCGATATGGGCTGTAGTGCCATCGAAGAAGATGAAGAATATTGCTTCAATGATTTCATGCCATTGATACATTCAAATATACGTATTGTACCATATGTGAGAATTCAAAGCTTAAAAAATCGTTTTTATCAAAGTTTTAACGATTTTTTAAAATATTTTTTTGTTCTAATGGATTGATTACACTTAATCCCTTTTACAAGCTGTTTTTAAATGAAATTTAAGACACGACGTTTTGTATTATTTAAGGTTATCCTGGAATACTATTTTACATCCTATAACGACCGGCTATTGTTCTATACACACATGGGCATGCAGTACGGATGTACGCAGGTAGAAAGATACCCGCCACCCCGCCCGTGGCTGATTTACGCGTAGACTAAGTTCAACCTTTTTCCTTCACGCTCTCTACATAAATCTATCGACCTTCGGCCGCGTGTATTTTATTTCTTTCTTTTTCGGTTTTGACTGCCCGCGTTATTTATGTTTTCGGTGATATATAATGTAATCATTGTATTGTGTCGATATACATAATGGCCCGTGAGAACATAAACAAACTATTCATTTTTACATAAACTTTTATTATTTATAGTCATCGCCCTAGTGGTCCCCTGTTTACTTTGTGAAAGGCAAACATTGTTATGATGATAAATAGTGTAACGCATAGTGAAATAAGCTTACTTACTTTGCGTTGCATAAGTAAGGTTACTAACTTGTGTTACGGTAAAAAATATCGTGTGTTTTTTTATGAACATTTTTTTATTGTACGGAAGTTTAAAAACAACCATAATGCTAGTTATATGTAGAAAAAAAAACTCTCTCTACGTAAAATATAAGGGAGTGGAGTCAATGTATATAATACATATTGATTTGAATTACTTTTTTAAAACATTGTATTTTAAACACATTATTTTGCACTTTTCACATGCACGTTTCGGGATATAGACGTCCTTCCTAAGTGTAGATAATTAAAAAATACGATGTTTTTAGAAGTTATTAGAGTCTGAATCTGCGACACAAAGTCATAGCGAATATAGAAAATAAATTTGATTTTGAAATACGAAATTATTTGAAATATTTCAATAAATATATTGATTCCATCAACATACTTTCTAAAATAATACTCACTGAAAACATCTTCAACATAACCTTAAGAGGGGTATGTGGATCAATCAACGAGGGCGTATTGAAAATATTACTATTAGAGCAAACAATGTATTTACATTTATTATTTATTTAAAGAGTGAAATCTAAAACTTCTTAAAACAAAAAATAAAATAAAAATTAAATTACATTGAAATGTGTTAGAACATAACTGCTATCGTCTCTAAAAAATCTAAAATTACTGTTTAAAAAATATCATAAATATCATTTGACTAGGAATTCATAAGCGTCCTTTTTTTAAAAAAAAGTTTGTCCGTATTCGATATTTAAAGTTTGAATAAAATTAATAAGTAAGCACCCACTGCATGTAAATGAGCTTACGTAAATAAATAGTATTATTCGAATTATTCCAAAATGGTGCATTTGTAAATTAAGCGATTAATTTGTCGGTTTATAGCTGTACTAAGAGACATTGAATTAATTAAGAATACGTATGTTTCTCTGGGTATTAATTTGAATAAGCAATTAAAACCCACTTTTTCGATACACGTATTCAAAAATACTTTGGCTATACATTATGCATACTTTGATGTAGGTAAGTAAATTGCGCATATTTGACTAACGTACCCGTATGATTGAAATACAGAATTTAAAATGCAAATTTGGAGCTACAAACTATTAAATTAATTTTCAATAAGTCGCAGGGAAAGTAACTTAAAAAAAAGATAAATTTTTGCTCTTTTAACCAAGCAAGTCAAGAAAAGAGATTTCCTTTCAATAACTGTATTATTTAAGAAGAGTGCCATTGTGAAATTTTTCCTTCTTCTTCCTCCCTTTCTCACCAGTTATTGTGACTACATCATCGGCCTTCTAAAACTATTACACGAAAATATTTTTTTAGCAACTGTATCGTTTTTGACCTTACCAAAATTAGAATTCTCTATTTTCAATTTTCATTATTAATTAAAAGTAAATAATTTTCTATTTTTTCGAACCTTAACTTGCGAACGTAGACAATAATATGCTCACTTTTAAAGCGCTGTTTTTTTTTTATGTCGTCACCTTCAGGGCGCATTGAGACGTGTTTTAAATCTATAAATCTTAATATGAACGCTGCATTTGATATTCGCGATTGGTTAGAAAATAATATGACAAAAGATATATAAATTTATTCCATATTCGCCCTCACATTCTTATTTTCTATATCTTTTTGGAAACATTGTATTATCACAATACTTTTTTGCACTTTTCAAACATGTTTTAGAACACAAACTTCTCTACTTTAGTGTATGAATTTTAAAATTTTAAAATTCATGCACTGAAGAAGGGAAGTTTGTGTCCCAAAAAGTTATTCCAATGTTCCCAAAAAGTTATTCAGATATATACATATTAAGTTTTTATTTGGGTTTATTTAATACATTATTATTAGTTTTCATTTTATAATAATAGTGTAATAATATAATAATTTTGATGAATTATGGAGCGCCATTTTTATGATAAAGTTATATCAAGTCTAGTTTGAAGTAAAATGTTTTCTTTTGTTTTTTTACTAGTGTAGTGTGTTGTAGCTTGTCGTTTTTATTTATTTTAAAATTATTTAACAGTCCACGAAGAATTTACTACGCAAAATTTTCCCTTGCTTGTCAACAACTGAAAACAATGGTGACAGTTTGAGAAAACAGTCGCATTAATTATTTTTCGTTGACAGCTTTCGTGTTCGGACATACGCATGTTTACAAAACAAAATGAAAAAGTTTGCATACAACGCAGTGCGTATTTACGTTCGCGTGAGAACTTTATGTTCCGAGAAACAAAAGCGCGTTCCTATTCTAAAATTCAAATTGCATTTAATGCGTCTCGAGAGCCATTTGCTCTCGATCACTGACACGAAGGTTTGGTTTTAAATAACGATTTTAGGAAGTTTAGAAATCAACATTCCACGTTACAAGTCACACAGATAAATCACGTGGAAAATTTTCGTTTAATAACAAGTCGGAGTACAATACGGTGCACGTATACAGCTGCTGAAACATTACTATTCTTGGATAAGAAAATTCCATACGCAGGAAACCATTTGTTCATATTATTGTGCTATGAGGGGATGAGATTACCATTGCATTGAGACAAATTAAAAATAATAATTAATATATGGAAGTGGACATAGAAAAAATACATTGTAATATAAACTTTTGAATATGGTTTGGAATTATGGAACGAATAAATTAGGGAAGAATGGTTAAAAGGTAAATATTAGTTGTGTGAATGGAAAAATAAGTCGAAGAAGGTCAATAAATATATGGCACGTGTCACAGTGAATAAATGTAGAAGAGGTGCGAGATGTATGTCAGGATAGAACAGTGTGGCAGTCCATCCTCTCTGCCTACCTCTCCAAGGAAACGCCGTGACGGTTAGTTAGTTTAAATTAGTTTATTTTATTTTCAAAATACCTTGTCCAAATAGGATGCGATAGATTTCGATGAAATATTTCTATTAAATTTCGTATAAAATATGTTGTATAAGAGAGAAAAGAGATAAAATTATATATTTATTTTACTAACTAACTAACTAGCCATCACGTCATTTCCCCGGAGGATGAGGCAGAGAGGATGGATCGCCACAATGCTCTGTCCTGGCATACCTCTCGGGATTCCTCTACATTCATACATCGTACTATGCACGCACGTCGATTATTCCGACTTGCTCGATTATTCACGCTGCTTGTATACAACTTTTTAACCGTTCTACTCTCATCCATTCGTTCCATATGTCCAAACCATCTCAGGGATCCTTTTTTAATTTTATCCATGATGCAGTCATCTGCATTTCTCTTTTATTTCATCGTTCGGTATTCTATCATACAACGTTTTCCCGCACATTCTTCTTAGTGATATTCTTCTTTTGCCAGCTTCAAGCTTCACTTCTATACATGAGGGTTGGCACTAGAACTTCGTTGTGTACTGCCATTTATTTTACAATTGCACGTATATTATATCAATTGTAAAAGTGATTTCGTTCAAACAGTAAATTAGTAATTCGAATGTCGAAATCCAGAACAAATTGTTTTCATATACTTATTTTTTATATAATGTTATATAGACAATGTAATACATTTACTATATCATCATCATCCTAAGCTCGACAGCCCTGGGTGGGCCTTGGCTGAATCCAGGAGCTTCCTCCATTCTTGTCTGTTTGATGCCCTTATTCTCCAATTTCTCACTTGCAACACCGATGCATCCGTGTTGACACTGTCCATCCATCGCATTTTGGGCCTTCCTGGTCTTCTACGTCCCTGTGGTACTGAGAGCGTGAGGCGTTTTGTAGGGTTGTCGTCGTCCATTCTGATTATGTGACCAGCCCATCTCAAGCGCCCTACCTTGATGGATCTGATCACATCGGGCTCTTTATAGATATCATATAGCTCTCGGTTATATCGACGACATTTACTATATACGTGCACTAAAATAATAACAATTTGAAATTATAAGCATTAAACATTCATAAAAATATTGATTAAAATATCATAAACGACGTAATACAGAAGTTATAATTAAGCACAAAAACCCGTTATTTTCTCAATTTCCAGTCTTGTTACTTCATTTTACGGATCATTAAAACAAAATTTATAATAAGAAACCTCACCAAAACGGATGCAAGGAAACTTTTAAATGATAAGGCTCAAAACAAAAATATGTACTCATTATTTTTTAAATAATGAAATCATTTTATAAATAATTGGTCGAAGGGCCTGAGTTCAACGAAAAGCCGAAAAAAACGTAGATTATATCTGACACTTCCCCAAACATGGTGTGAACACCAAAGCTGATGCAATAAATAAGATGATTTTGTAACGTATTCAACATGTTCTCAGTACTTTGGTGTATCCACAACAAAATAACCAATTAAGCGACTTCCAGGCTCATTAAGGTGCTCATAATGCGATAAAGGAAATATACGCTCATAAGCTTCGGTTCAAATGTAAAGAGTAACATATTAATAACTTTTTTCTTCTTCAAATAGTAAGAATTCTTCAAGCTTTGGGTAAGCAGATTTGATTCATTTAAATTATTTTGAATTTATTTTCATAAACTTATTGGTTGCGCACAAACTAAACTTTGTTAAATTTTATTTAAACTACACATCAGTGGCACAAATATAAATATATATTTTTAGAAAATAACATTGATTTAACACGTGAGAGAATTTCGTACTATTCTTTAAGTATAAACTTTCATTATTACTGTTAAAATTTTAAACATTGTTACAATATCACAATTTCTTTTTATTCACTGAGAGTGTTGCGATAGCTGTTTCGCCAGCCGATGTTGGCATCATCAGGTGTTACAATAAACTTATTCTAACACCTGATGATGCCAACATCGGCTGGCGAAACAGCTGTCGCAACACTCTCTCAGTGAATCAAATGAAATTGTGATATTGTAACAGTGTTTTAAATTTTAACAATAATAATGTTGAAGTGTCATAGTGTTTCGGCCAAAACAATGGACTATTTTAGTAACTTTCAGTTTATATTTATATTCTAATCACGTTTTGCAATAGTTAAGATTAAATGGTTCTTCGTCAAATTATAAACATAAAATGTATATGCTTGTTAAAACAAATTTTAACTAAAATGATTTTACAGGCAGATACTTGAGAGAAAGCGTTGGATGGACTGGATGCTGGATTTTCAAGATCGTGATGCACGAGACTCCAGAGGGCCGTTGACCACTATAAAGATGAAGATAATGTTGAACGTCTTTATCACCGGACTAAAATTGATATCCTGTCTGAATAAATCTTCTAAAGATCTACAGAAAAAAAAAATAAGAAGAAGATTTTACAAACACGCAATAAGAATTAACAATGTAAATTCAATGAACTTAATCATGTAAAAATATTGTTAATTTTTAATACAGAAAATTTAAATTTATCTACCGTTGCATAATGTAATCTGTGTGTTCTTCAAACTAGTTTTAAAATTCAAATATAATATAATAAATAAACAAGATTGTTCTATACCGAGATGAAGCTTAAACTTTGTAGTCAATTTGCATAAATAAATAAATATTAGATCAACAAAGGGCTGTTTACTTTCCTTTGATGAAATTCGCTTTATCTCCGAGAAGAGTACATAAGCGAGGAGAAATGTAGGGAACATAATGGACAGGTAGAAGAAAATTGTCGGTAAAGATAAGAAAAGCGGAGCTCGTTGCCTTTTATAACAGTGCCTTTAGAGGCTGGCAAACATTTTCGGGAACTCAAATACTCCCATTAATTTTATTCATTACCCCTTCATAACACAATTTCCCATTTAGAAAAGGATCTTAATAATTTATCGAATGGTCTGAGGAGTATCTCCTTACAACTAGATAGGCAATAAGTAGGCTTGAGAGCTCCTCCAAAATACGTATTTTTTACATTGCAAATGGATTCTTGTACAAGAAATATTTCTTGCCTCTCTAAATAAGAGCAGGTTAAAACATTTGTAAAGATCTAAAATATATTTATTCTAAGAGTACCTATATTCGCTTTGAAAATTATCATTCGTTTAATAATGGTAGCAGTTTCGAGTAATAGAAACATAACATTAAATTACTTTGATATCTGAGATATTACAAAAACCATTAAAAACAAATTCTCTAGGTTTAATTCAAACATCATAATTATTATTTAAATTATTTTCACGGGCTTTTATATTTGTGACATTCTCTCATTCGAGGATTTATAATATTATAGAATGAGATGGCTTTGCTATTTAAATATTGATTAATTTGATTTTATTAATTTATACCTAACTTATTTACCATAATACCGCTTCTCCGAAGTGATACGCATGTTTAAATTTCTTTTACAATTATTTTTATATAAAAATTGTCTAGCTAGCATGCCACGCTGTATGAATTTCATCAATTATTGAATTATAAGCAGGAACTTAAAATTTCACATTCCATCTTCTTCAATTTTTAAAGAAGATGGAATGTGAAATTTTTCTTAATTTTTCTCCATTGTCAGATATAACCCGCTTCTAAACTCTTCCAATATTTTCTATCTTTGGCTATCTGTTGCCTCCTTTGACCCGCAAGTTGGATATAATCATATTTCATTCCCAAACTAAATCCAATTTTTGTTTTTATTTTTTTGTATTATTTTCTAACCGATTGCAAATATCAAATGCAGCGCTCATATTTTTTTTTAGATTTAATTTTTATTTTATTTTAATACGCCATTGAGGTGATTACATGATGAAAACGGCGTTTGAAAAGTTTTAATATTTTTATTATTATTAGTATTAAGAGCAAATAATGAAGGAAATGCCAATGTTCCTAACAATCGGACATTTACTAAAAACACAGGAAAGAAGGTCACGAAAGCTCAATTAGCAATCCGCTGCTACAAGTGTCATGCACCTCAAGATTGACGAATGCGCCGTACTGTCAACGGGTCGGACAGGTATGCAACTTTGTAACGTGTCGTAATAAACACCGAGATTCATTGCAGGCTGCACCGCGAGGGAAACGTGGAACACGCGAGTGGTTAAGTTTCTCTCCGAGAGATGGAGTTGATTGCGGATATTTTCATGTCAGCCGTGATTAAAATAATGTTGATTGGAGCCAGTATAGCTACTAGAATTCACGTATGCCGACAGCAATATTTCACTACTTAAATAGATGTTCATATAATAAGCTAAATATTTTTACTGGATTTTTACAAAAAAAAAAACATTTATCCAAGATATCTAACATATCTATAATAGAATTAACAGAAATAACATCACTGTTTTTATTCCACTTTTATTTATTAAATATTTTTTATAGAATAAGAATATCAATCACAACATGTTTCGGAGGTGACCTCCATCCTTAGGTGTCAATACACAACTAACTGAGGATGGAGGTCACTTCTGAAATAATTAGTGGTTGATATTTGTATTCTATAAAGATATTCAATTAATAAAAATATATAACGAATTTTTATGAATTAAAACAATGTTTTCCACATTTGAGTTTATTTTTCTCGACATGTTTCGAAAGCCAACGAACCTTCATCATCAGGAGAACGATATATCGTTTATATCGTTCTCCCGATGATGAAGGTGTAAGCCTTCGGTCGAGAAAAATAATCTCAAAAGTGGAAAAAACAGTGTTTTCGTCATTATGGAATTCCACAGTGTTAACGCCTTAAGTTTTTTCTAAATATGTATTATAATAAATACTCAAAAAATGAAATTGTACACAAAATATTCTGTTTTATTCTTAATTTTAACAATTGTGTTTCTATTATAGTTAAAAATAAGAATCACTATTTAATATTTGAGTTAGTACGAGTTGTTGCTTGTATGTGTGGACTTACGCAAATGCAAGAACATTTGACTAACTACTAATAATGCACTTTAACCTGCTCTCAACGTGTTTACTATTCCATTAAACTAATAAATGCATTAAGATATCAATGCAGGCTACCTTAGCATACGATAAATGTAAAATCATGAATATCTTACATCAAGTTTGCATTAGGTGGCTGTAAACTCCGACATACTTAATGGTTACATTAAGTATTCTAAGAAAATCGTACGTAAATGCTATGAAAACGACCGTTAACATAAGTGTTTGCACTTCTGGGCCCGATTCCACAAATCGATTGATAATAATAAATTTTGTGAAATTATTAAACTAAATATATTTTTAAGTATTCATACATCAAATTATTTTAAATACGCACTTTAAAGACATGTATATTTACGAGTATTTATTTCCTCAGGAACAATGATGTAAAACTCAATATCAAATAATTAATAAGAATGAAAACGTCTGTTTTCTAGAAGCTTTATTATATTTTATGAGAATTAAATGTTTCCCTTGAGTTAATAAAAACTAATTTTCAAATGTTATTTGATAATGCTTTAGTAAGGTGATACATGTCAGTCTCATAAAATATATAAAAATTTCTATAAAACAGGCGTTTTCATTACATATATTTATGGTAATAACGTTTTTCTATGTAATTATGATAGCCAATATTGTATGCAAGAAGTGCGAATAGAATAATACATTGAGAAAGGAAACGATAAACATTGCATAATCAAAATAATAATTACTCAGAAGCGGTCGTTCAGATAAAATTGAAAAATTTCGAGTCAGAGAAGTACCTACCTACGTATATCTCAAGATAGAACAGTGTAGAGGTTCATCCTTTCTGTCTACCCATTCTTCCAAAATCGTGACGGCTTTTTAGTTGGTAGACTATAGTTATAATAAGATGAAAATATGAAAACTTTATAATAATCGTACATTAATAATATTTTTAACGCAAGATATAAAATGCTTCACCGGCAATAATTCTATAAACGTTTTTAGATTTATTTACACGAATTTAATACATATGGTAGAAACCAGTGCAAACTGCAAAACACTTATGTTAAAAATGAATATTTTTTAGTAGAACAGTTTTATAAAAATCACGCTTAATCATTTTCTCAGTGTGGCTTCATTGATTTTTATCACAGCAGCTGGATTAGAGCCTGGAGACATAATCATATTTTTTGTTTAACACATTCCTGTTTTACAATGAATTTTCTTATGTTTAGAAATGTGCTCAATTTCTCGTTTCGTCTACCGTATCGCTAATAAATTTAATATTCCGCTTAAAATGCAATTCAACGACTTGTTGATAGTATTATTAGTCAATATCATAACATTTGTTTTTAGTTATATATCCATTATAGTTTATAAATTATCGATTATTTTATCAATTTCTTAACCTTTTGCCCCTTCAGTATTCCTAAGTAAATACACAAGAAATTATTCGTAAGTATTTTGTTATTGATATTTTATTATCTAGTTATATTAGCATCACCTAACAACGAAGTATTAACCAATAAAATATTTATAGTACATATGTAGTGTGAAGTAAATACAAATAGAAGAGAAAAATATTTTTGGAATTTGAATATATATTTTTTAAATAAGATCTTATGAAAATAATAAAAATAAAAATATTTTTTTAAATAATAAAAGTCTTTATGATGAATATTTTACACCGCCATTTTCGTGAGATATTTAGCTAAGGACGCCCTTCGTCTGGAAAGCTTTCCGAGCTTCTAAATGCTCCTTCGTTGTCCCGCGATGCCAGAAGCATGATCCATGAAATTTGAAGCTCCTTGGCGCCGCCGGATAAGAAGTTTGTGTGTTGCTTATTCTTTTGAAGATCGTAGCGTTGACTGCCGAGGGTTCAGATCGAAGCTAATCGATTTGAACTCGCGCAAAGGTGGACGATGTAGTGGGTTATAATATATACTAGGTTTTATTCCATTTGATATTATGCTTCGACCGCTTTCGGCAGCTCGCTGCCATCTTCTGGTGACTCATAATTTACCTGATGGTGATGGCTACGAGCTGCCGAAACCGGTCTGAGCTAAACATCAAGTCGACTTGATTATTGTAATGGAATTTATGCAAACATTACAAAACAACAAATAAACTAACTTTAATCTGCGTTCAATGCAGCAGCAAGACTCATAAAAGGCATTCCAAAAAAGTCCCATATAACACAACATCTCAAAGAACTTCACTAGCTAAAGATATGGCTGTCAGAGCTCTTGCCATTCTGCCACGGAGATAGTCTTTTAATTTTATATTCATAATATACCTAGAGTTAACACCAATAATTTTAATTAGCATTATTAAGATATGTTCTTAAAATATTTTACTTAAATAAATAAATATATTTCTAATAACATATAATGTATTCACAGGTATTACGTCTGAAACCCTTTCCCTTAAATTAAAAGTATAGGTAAGATTTCAAAAGAAAATACATAATACTAGTCGTTTAATATTTACGCCACATTACATAGTGCAGAAGTGCCGCTATGAATAATGAAATTCATTTGTTTCCGAACGAGCGGAGAGTTCGATTTTCGATTCGCGGTCTTTTCAAGTGTCGCGGTTCCCGCCAAAAGTTTAGTTCAAGCCATTACCGAGTCGCCGGCCCCTCGCGGGACAAACAAAACGGCCATAGAAAAGTCTGCGAATCTGGGACATAGTTTGCCACGAATGCTGAGCGGGAAATTGGAGCGGTGCCCATATCATTTTATTTGCCAACGCAGTGCAGTGAAGCTTAAAAAACATTACTTCTACGGGAGAAAGGTACCTTGACGTCTTCATTGATAGTTACTACTGCCAATACACTTCAAACTTGGTACTTATTTTATTAAGGGTTAAAAGCGGTAAAGTACGTGGTTGAACCTAGTTTTTAAGGAGACGTTTAAGACACAATTTTGAATATCGAATCAAATGTTAAAAACGAAAACAAAAAACATTTAATGATGATAATTATAATGATGAAAAATTCTTTAATAATAAGGTATATATTTTGTTTTATTTCACTTTATTTTTAACATACAATTATACAAGTTTTGGTAGGTCACTTCTCTGGTTAACCATTAAAATAAAAAAGACCATTACTTGAATAAATACTCCGAGAAAAATAGATAATTAGTACTAAAACTGGTTTCCAAATATGCAAAATTTAAATCAGATGTTATTATCAAGACAATGAATAAAATTCAATTAATCGCATTATTTTTATTGTTTCATGAACAACGATGTAAAACTCTACATGAACATTTAATATTGATGACAATATATATTTTTTATTGACATTGATTTTGTTTCTTGAACAATGTAATATGATGGCATATTTCGCCTTGCTATGACATTATCATTTGATAATGTCTTAGTAAGGCGACACATGTCGGTGTTATTCAGGTGTTATTATCAAGACAATGAATAAAATTCAATTAATCGCAATTTTTTTATTGTTTCTTGAACAATGATGTAAAACTCTACATGAACATTTAATATTGATGACAATATATTTTTTTTATTGACATTGATTTTGTTTCTTGAACAATGTAATATGTATGGGAATGGTATATTTCGCCTTGCTATGACATTATCATTTGATGATGTCTTAGTCAGGCGAAACATGTCATTCACATAAAACATATATTTTTTTTTAGAAAATAGACGTTATCGTTAGTATTCATTAGATATTTGATATTACCTTAGCTAGACGAAACATGGTATTAATATATTTTAAATTTGAGAAAACTTGTTTGATCATGAATCTTAATATCATTTATATGCAATTATTAATCTAAAATAAATAATCAATGAATTATAATTTTATAATAAGTGCTTAATTGTTGTCTAAATATATAACTAATACCTAACCTATCTTACGTCTAGCAATTTGTATTCCGCGTGCATTAGATCGCAGAACTAATCCAGAATCAGTTCAGCCAGTCCATAGCCAGCAGCAAATGCATTCGGTGCTTCCAATTGCACGTAAACACAAATGGAATAGGGAATGAAGATAACAGCGCCGTTTCTGAATACATTTGCGTTGGCTTATATGGGAAATGCATGCACTATGAAAGTCCATTGCATTCCACAGACACATTCCGCACGACTCAACTATCGAGGCATACTGAGTGGAAATAATTTTCCAGCATACTCGGAGTTTCTGCAACGATTGCAATTGGTATTCGCGATCATGGCCCAGGAATAATTATTCACTACTTAATTATGAATCGGTAGAAAATATCTACAAAACAAAATATAAAGTATTTTATATACGTTCTTTGACGAAAAAATACATGAATAAATTTTTAATTAAGCTTAAAATATAACTTTTTTTTTAAACCATAAAATGTAAATCAAAAAATGTTGTGTTATAAACGAAACATTTAGATATTACAATTTCATTCTAAATAATGGAAATAAAAAAATGGTTGTGAAAAATCTTTTTAAAATATAGACCGAGGAAAATATGGCATGACCAAATTAATCAAATTTTATACGTTGGTCATGATAGAAGCCGAAAGAATCGACGTGCGTGTATCACTCGCTGTATGAATGTGGAGAAATCTAGAGAGGTATATCAGGATAGAGTAGTGTGGCGGTCCATTCTCTCTGCCTACCCCTGTGGAGGTTGGTTGTTGTTGTTGTCAAAGGGGACTTGGGTTCCAGCCTGGACACAACCCGATTGCTTCATCATAATAATGATCTATTTGTACTCAATTTCATGATTGTACAATAATTTCTAATATCATTGATTGAAGTATTTGGTATTTTTTTTTTTAATTAATATATTGTACATATATTTGGAAAAGATTTTTTTTTATTTTTTTTTATTTTTTACTTTTTGTTTTAACCACGGGCAGGCTCCATTTATCACGACTTCCAGTTATGAGGAAATGCAGAAAAAAGAAGAAGCATAAGACATGATGATGAGAATGATTTCAATAATAAAAATAACAATATTTTATTTTTCTTGTTTTAATTGAATATTAGATATATTTTTGCCGCGACTGAAAACAAGTAATAAATATTTACAGCCTACCATTGAATATTAATATTGATGTGTTATCTAAAAAGTGCAAACAATAAAATGTTAATACAATCCGGAATGATGCTCTAAAACGCCTAATGAGGTACCGAGAATGCCTGCTCAGTAAATTGCCAATTTCGAATCGGCATAAAAGCGAGCCAACATTGTTTTAACTCCGTTAAATAATAATTAAATCGGTTTTACGCTTTGAACCAAATGGATACTGGTATGCAAAGTTTTACAACCGGATAAATAATAAGTTTTCTTCATGTGCGTTATTTTGATACTTGGATAATTGCGTATTGTGGAAAACGCTGGCCTCCGTGCGACGAAGCTAGTACAAAATAGTCTTAACATCAAACCACCGTGACCACAAGCACACCGCAATACGTTATGAATAATTACGTTGAAATAAGAAAATTGCGCTTGCGAAGCATCAACTTGATTTATTAATAATGAAAACATTAATTATCATTGTGTATGATACAATGGATACCGCTTTGTGATTATTCCTCCTTAATTATATTTTAAATTGAGTTTACAATGAACGGCGTTCCGTTAAAGTATTCGAGACGCAACGATGCGTCTAGGAGAACCCCAGCATTTGACTGAAATACACATGTAACTTTAATTAGTACCAAAATGGCGACTATTCTAGAAATAAAATTGTTTTTCTTCGAATACACAATAAATGGTTGTTTAATGGCGTTATAAAAATTAACGTAAATTGCAAACTTGAATGAATTCGAACAAAAATATAACATTTCTATACAAAATAGGTGTTAATATGTATTATACAATATAATACGTGTAATACGGTACTGAGAACTTTATAAAGGGGTGTTGAAGCTGGCAAAAGAAGGATGAAAGCAGGAAAAACGCCGTAGAAATGAGATCATGTGCGGGAAAACGTTGTATGATAGAATACCGAACGATGAAATAAGAAAAAAATGTAAGGCAAATGACTGCATCATGGATAAAATTAAAAAAGGATCCCTGAAATAGTTTGGACATATGGAACGAATGGATGAGAGTAATGTGAATGGAAAGTGAATGGAAAAAGAAGCCAAGGACGACCGAGGAAAACATGGCTTGACTAAATTAATCAATTACTAAAAGGCGGCCACATTCGAAGTCGGGATAATCGACGTGCGTGCATGGTACGATGTATGAATGTAGAGGAAGCCCGAGAGGTATGCCAGGACTGAGCATTGTGGCGATCCATTCTCTCTGCCTGCCCCTCCAGGGAAATAGCGTGATGGTTAGTTAGTTAGTAAGTTAGAATTTTAATAACGTCATTATTGTGAGAGATTCACTTCAAGGGCGCTTTCCTTCAGGTAAACTCTTATTATAAATGAGACAATTTTTTAAGCGAATTTAAGAAAGCTCCTGAAAACTCCTTCTTTATCTGTATTGCGAATGTTATACAGCAGCTTATTCTACGCTGCCTGTCCTGCGATGACAAACACCACGATATAGCGAGATTTTAAGCTCCTGGGCATCATGGGGAAAAAGTATATCGCCTGATTTTTCTATTGCAGATAACAAGAAGCTCACGCGAATCAATGAGTTTATAAATAACTTTAAGGTGGTGGATTGCTTAACCAAATAGGACTTTCATATAATATAACCGTGATTCATCAAATGACGAGCATTTGATAATCACTTAGCAACCAAAACACGTCATTCTCACAAAATAAAAATAAACTTCAAGATAAGAGATGGCTTCATTAATTATATAATATGAAGTTTTATATCGTTGTTCAAAAACCACAAATTAATCGGATAGTTTGAGTATACAAAACGAATAAATAAAAAAATATGTATACTCGTACAGTGAACATGTAGAGCATCAATATAAAAGTTTCTTTCTATTTCTTTATCCTGTTCATTTGATCTATAATACTCGTAGAATGATCTGAGAAAATATGATTTAACCAAATCACTAAAACCTTCAAAGGCCAATACGATAGTTGGACAGAAAAAGTAGTAGTCCATCGTTTCTAGGTACTTTTACGAAGAAACCGCATGTTGATTAGTTGGTTGTACTGAGTCGTTTTGTAATTTCAGATAAGTTACTTCACAAACGTTAGAAAAATGTTTATTTTTATAAAGTATTTGTTTATATACAAAGTGGAGAGCACGAGGAGAAATACCACATTTCGCTTGATATTAAATAATAAACAGCGAGGTTTACATTACCTTCTCATTTCTTTTATATGCGACGGAAGAGATCAAAAACTTACGTGCATTCTCGGTACATATCATCACTACATAATTCACGCATATTTTTTTTGAATTGCAAACAAATTCTATTCAACAATTTTAATGTTGATACACATATTATAATTTGTATAATCGAACGCTTATATCGTTGGTCTACATTTCTTCTTAAAAAGAATCCTGACTTTGGTGATACGAATAGAAATAGCAGTCAAGTTTTTATATTTTATGGTATTCTTAAAATCTGTACAGCGGCGATAGTACGGCAAAACCTATTTTTCTTCATAACTGTTTTTTTCAGTAGTTTTTTTTGTTTGTAATTTTGAAAAACAACTGTTAATTCAAATATAAGCGGACTGCGTGGAAGAAGACTTGTAAAATATGGATAGAGTTGGGGAATGGAGAAAGTGATGGTCAGGGACAGAAGCCAGTGAAGTGTGGAATAGGCCAAGTCACACACTGGGATGTAGCGCCGAGAAATTGTATTAGAAGTAGAAGTAGTAGTGGTAGTAGTAGTAGTAGTATTAGTATTAGTAGTAGAAGTACTTGTAGTATAAGTAGTAGTAGTAGTAGTAGTAGAAGTACTAGTAGTATTAGTAATAGTAGTAGTAGTGTAGTAGTCGTAGTAGTAGTGTAGTAGTCGTAGTAGTAGTAGTAATAGTAGATGTGGAATCTCATAGTATTAGTAGTAGTAGTAGTAGAAGTAGTAGTAGAACTATGAGGTGAAAGTACATATTAAATAATAAATACTTCTGTTCTCTAGATGTTTTATTATATTTTATGGGATTGTTTTAAGTGCCTAATTAAAATGAAAACAGTGGAATAAAAAATTAAATAAACACAAATGTCCGGATCGTCCAGCTGACGACAAGTGCACCATCTAAAAGAACATTATGTGTTAAATTATTTTTATATGTTATTTTATTTTATATCATTGTATTTTGTATAATTTGTTTTAGATTTATTATGTAGACGTTGAATGATTGAAGTGTGCACGGGAGATGCTTATTGGTGGCGATGAGGTTCGCAACCCATCGCACCGCGTCTCTCGCGTTGGCGAAAAGAGAAGAATGGAGTGCAGCATCGATTAAAGTGTTGCAGTTCATTCTTTCTGTCTACCCTTTCGGGGAAACGGCGTGATGGTTTGTTTGTTGTGTTGTTGTTATGGGAATGATATATTTCGCCATGCTCGTAAACTTCTCTTACCTAGTGAATCTCTTACAAAAATGGAGCTATGCAAATACTCATTAGAAAATTATGTGAAGAATTTATATGTATTAATTTTGTGAAAAAAGAATCTTCTATATGTTTTAAACTTTGTGGTGACATATTCAATAAGTATAAATAAGCACAAATAACTTAGTTAACACCACTTTATTATGAGTATATTTATTTGTCTACATGTTTCGAAAGCAATGCTTTCATCTTCAGGAACAACAGTATACTGTTGTTCCTGAAGATGAAACCATTGCTTTCGAAATATGTAGACAAATAAATATATAATACTTATAATAAAGTGGTGTTAACTAAGTTATTTGTGCTTATTTATACTAATTTATATGTTTTTATTGGTAAGCTAATTTTTAAAACGAGATTGATGATATAAAACAAGTAGTTCAAATCACCGATAATAATATTAAAGATTCAATTTGTTCATTCGATCAAAACAGTTTACATTTTAAATTGTTTTTTGTGCGTTATTGTTTATTTAATCACACACCGAATCGATGTGTATATCGCATAACTTATAAAATTGTTTTCTCACACTAACCATTTTAATATTTAAACAAATTGCATGCACGGGTTGTACGAATGTATTCAATTATAAAAGAAAAACAAATGCAATCCCTATTTTATTACACTCCGAGCCGCAGACTCCGTGTACAGTCCTACGTAGAAACTTATTATGTTGGTATGTGAAAAGGGGTCGAGGTATAGTTGTCTACATGGAGCATTAAAATGATAATGCGAAGTCACATTCAATGGGGAAAAAACACTTATTACACCTCATATTATTGTTTTTATTGTAGTCATTAAAAAATTATTAATCCTGTAAGGGAAAATAAAATATATTTAGGTATATATAAAATAAATTTATATAAACAAAATATTACTTGTTAGGGATCATTTTCCAAATCTTTTGGTTTAAAACACTGCGCATAAAGTGGGTTTCAGGTTGAATTCCATCATTAATTTGTTGAAATTACTGTTTGTTGAAATTAATTGTCTGAATATGTTGATCAATGCAATTTTCTGATTTCTGAACTGACAACATCTATTAAAACTGATTAAATTTATTTTAAAAGATAAAGAAAATATTTTAGAAAGTAAGATTTCACGATGCAAATATCTGCATGAAATTTAAAATAAAATAATTGATTTGAATTAATAAATAATTATTAACAATTAAATCATTTTAAAAATATGTTTATAATGGTTTTACCACCTTTAAGTTTATTTTTCAAGATATGTATCAAAGATCAAAGTGTGCGTGGGAGATGCCTATTGGTGGCGATGAGGTTCGCAACACATCACACCGCGTCTTCCGCGGAGGCGAAAATAGAAGGATAGAAGGCCGCAACGGTTAAAGTGTGCCAGTCCATCTTTTCTGCCTACCCCTTCAAAGATTTTCACTTTTGTCATTGGGAAAACATTATAAACATGTTTAGAAAAATAAACTCAAATGTGGAAAAACAGTATTTTAAGTTAGATTAAAAAAATCGTCATTACGGAATTCCGCGGTGGTATTGCATTGAATTTATAAAAAATACTCAAAAACCAACAAATATAATATAATATAAACAATCGAGCTGTCGTAAATGCTTCATAAAAATGTGAAATGCTCCCGGCAGTAATATCGTTTCTCCGCCAGTATGTGCGAGAGTTCGTTTGTGTGTATGTACACATTATGTATGAATGTATTTATGTACATTTGTATCCCAGTACCATGCACCTAAATGCGCTATTCGGAGAATATACGGTAATCACCGGCTGTGCGGGATGTTGCAGAGGGTTTGTACGAATTAAAAGGGGATGAAAACATTTCGCTGAAATCCAGGCATCTATCTCTATAGAGAAAATTAGTTTAGAAAGCATTGTTCACTCTCTATGGATGCTTGTTGGGTAGGTATTACTATAATTATATTATTTGGTATAATATTTTATAATTAAGTTGTTATATTTATAAGATAATTATTTTATGATCACATCGAGTAGAAATATAACAACTTCATGTTGTTCTATAACATAATTTTTTAAAATAATTAATTATAGTGTTTGACAAATAACTCAAGTAAGGCGTTTTTACCGGCAATCAGCATAACACTTGATGCATAGTTACATTTGATATTAATATTTCATTTTAGAAAAGAATTTTAGGTTACACATTTTGCTATCGATCATACTAATATTTTATATCAGCCGGCTAAGGATGCAATTCTAAGAGCTACATCAATAAAACCAAAAGCTGTATGTTTTGAAACCGGTCAATACAATTACTAAAATAATTCTAAATCAAAAATTTTAACTCAATATTAGTAAATCTTTTTGTGTTTTACATACCTAAGGTATAAGTTGTTTCAAAGATACATATTGTTAATTGAAAAATGATAGAATATTCTGCTTTAAATGTATAATATTAATTAAAATATCTGCTTTCTAGAAGTAATATTATATTTTCTTCACATAGAAAGTGATGTGTTTCACCTTAAAGTAACGCGTTTTCGAATATATATATTGACACTTGATAACACCCTAACAAGGCAAAACATATCACTATCATAAACTTATTGAACGCCAGGGCATTAATACTGTGGAATTTCATAGTAATATACTTAGGAAATTGTAAATAACTTTGTTTAATCCACTAAATATTTACAAAATATTAAAAAAATACGACATGTTTCGGAGGATACCTCCATTTTCAGGTGTAAAAATATAATAAAAACTAAACAAAGAAAGACTATTATAAAAACGCATTTAAAATTCGACACAATAATAAAAAAATTTAAATTAACCTGGGCTATTTGCTATATGTAAGTACTAATAATTATTTGTTTAACAGTAAAAAACTAATAAATAATATTATATAATAAAAATACTTGATGATAATATAAAAAATATATAAAAATTGTAATTTAAAAATCTCCGAAACATGTCGTGTTTTTTTTTAAATATATTTTTTTAATTAATATTGGACTTCACAAAGTTATTTTCAATTTCCTAATTATGTATATCACTTTATTAATATATATAAGAAAACTCTTAGTTTTCATCAGTATTCAACATGATGTCTAAAAACTTATTTTCTTAATGTATTATATTAGGTGACAAGGTGAGCTTTAGATTTCTACACGCCTATTACAGGAATTAGTACTTTGAGGTGAATGGAGGAGATTCAGAAGATCATAGCGTAACAGTCTGTACGTATATTCAAATGTATGTACGCCATTATACTGTAGAATTAATGGTATCACAGCCCCTTTCCCCCACATGGATATTACAGGTTGATATGTAGCTATTTGGTAGCTATAAGTCTCCATGCGCAATGATAATATGCAGCGTAGATTGGGTACTAAAGTCCAATTAGGCGAATGCACTAGCCCGCAGTTCGGAACATACGTTCGAGAGAGCAGATTGCAATGGAATTAACGGCCGAAATCCAATTAGTCGAATTTAAAATTTAAACCCTCGAATACGATTGGTTGAGCCGTACGAAATAGGTTTCGGAAAACTACTGTTTCGTATCAAAAGCTTTATTAACTGTGAATTAGGTATCCATTTTTACGCGTTATACACATTGAATAATATATTCACAATTTTTTTTTATCGATACCATTATTTGAATTAATTTTTACATATTTAGATTACTTTCATAACACTTACTAGGATATATATTTTTTTTTGAACATGTAAAACCCCATATTAGTTAATTAAATACGAGAAGAGAATATCGAGAAGAGTTTGTCTGGACAAAAGAGTGCGGTGGTCCATTCTTTCTGAATACCCCTCCGGAAAACGGTGTGATGGTTAGTTAGTTAGTTTCATTATAGTAATGCTTTGTTGTGTAATCTGTTTATGAGCATGTTTGAAAAATCAGTAGAAAAGAATTTTAATGGGTCTGTTATCCAGAATAAAGAAGACACTTCACGGACATTTTCCCATTAATTATGAAAGGCGAGCTAGTTTTAACGTGGCATTGTACACGCAAATAAATTTTTAGCTCTTATCTTGATGACGGTTGGTCTCGTATTAAAGAATTTTAGTATAAACGTAATTGCTTTTATTGCGCCATTGAGATAATGGTATCACGAGTGTCAAGTGACCTTTGTTTGTACGCCATTTTGAATGCACAGTTTTTATGGCAACACACAAAACGAAACTTCTCGTAAAGCATAATCGGATGCCAAGTGCCCGCATAACTGTGATATCACATACATCAAGAATGACTCGCACCTCCTCCGCTACTGGCAACCTCATAGATATGAAACATTTTTCACACTTTTGTGTGTCATTTTAGTTAAATGATAATCGATGCAATAAATAAAGCTCTTAAATAGATTGAAATTGACTGTTTAAAAATAAATGGTTTCCGTTTATAATGAAAGAATATATGAACGGTGTGAAAGCGATACAAAATAGACAACGAGGACTAAGAAAAACATGATAATAAAAAACAATGTTTTTTTAACTACTTCCACTTTTGTCTTTATTTCGATAGCGAGCCGGGCGAAACCGGTCGCTGTCGAAATAAAGACATAACTAGAAGTAGTTAAAAAAAACATCGTTTTATTTTATTATTATTTAAAATGAACTTCTATCGCGATATTGCAGTAAAATTATTTGATTATCTTAAAAATCTGATTAAAAAATCAATCGTAAAAAAATCTGAAACCTAAAATTATTTAACTTTCTAACGTTTTTAAGCATATTATGAACCACAAAGAATAAAAAACATTTAGTATTTTTTAATTAATTAATACACTATTTTGTCAATTTTTTTTTCAAGATTTTACATTTTCATTCTCTGTTTCTCATCTTAAAAAATGTTGAGAAGAAAAAAAAATCAGAAGTGGAAAAAAAGTTTTTTAATTCGTAAAAAAATCATTGTTTTGAAATTCCACCATGAACTTAATTTATCAAAAAAGTTTAACCTTGTGGTTTAAGCAGACACATTTATTTAACAACAATAACCAATATCCATTTTGACCAATCATAAGAATGTTTTATTGGATATCAATGGATTTCACAGATAATTGCGGTCATCGTTCACTGAATCATATAAAGTTTATGCTCACTATTTAATTATAGACATAAATAATGCTTAATTGACAAAATGATATTTTTAATGAGCTTAAAATATTAATAAAGATAAAACATATTTTAATCGTATAAATAGTGTATTACAGTGTTTTTATTGCTGATTCACGACACATATCCATTTTCATGTTATAAATGGTATATATAAATAGTATAATTTTTATTTTATTTGGTTTTAGTTTTACTCCACCTTGTTAACCGAATATGATCTACGTGATGGAAAAATACAGAGATTACAAATGAAATAACTGTTAATATAATATATACCTATTTTTAAAATAAAACGTTTACTCGTATTAATTATTTAATACCTATTATTTAGTAATATACGTACACATAATTAAATTAACGTTATTCTTTAAAAATATTAAAAATAAATATAATTTTTTTTTTTATTAGATAATGTGTTCATTTTGTAAAATCAACGTTAGGGGCCAGTTTTTTACAAATAAAATTGTAAAATAAAAATGCTTTTTTTTTTAAAGAACAATAGTTTCCATATTACTATTAAGTATGAGGCTAGTGACGTTAAATATAATAAACTTCTAACGAATGCACTGTTCGGTCAGTCTTTTCCTAGTGCACTCTTAGAGTAATTGATTTTACAAAAACGGCGCACTTAAAATATAAAAAATATAAATAATAACAATATTAATAATATTTTAATAATATATATTTCAATGGGTGAACAACAATGTGCAAATTACTGTAATGTGCAAGTAGTAGATAAAGTAACTCTTATTTGTCATGTTCTATATAAAATCTTGCGATTAAGAATCGTAATATTAAATTACAATATTATGAAATACCAATTCCAACCAATATCTCAATAAATAAATCGATGATTTTCTGTATTTCTTATTACGCAGCACTCGGTTATAAAGCAATTCAAGTATCAGCGCCGAGCGAGGCCAACTTTAGGTCCCACGTGCAATAATTTGAAAGCGAGAAAAGTTCAAATGTAAACAATATGCTCGAATCCAGTAGCGGGGTGCAACGGATTCCAGCCATAAAAATCCTCTGGACATACAGTCGTAAAAGAACTCGTAAAAGTAATTGGGCTTTATTCAAATAAGTGACATTTATCGCCAATGCAACGAACGTTTGAATTATCAACGGCGCTACACAATCTAAAAACGATTTTCTAAGAGAATCGGTTCGCGAAAATAAATATTAGGCGCTTAAACGACTTGTTTGAACGTTAAATTGTACCGTTCCTTTTATTGACGGGGGCAAAATGGGTGAATTGAATATAATAAAGGATAGTCGGATTTTACTACCGACTTTATGTGTGAGCGGATGACTTCATTGCAAGGTGATGATTTGAGCGAGATGTGCTGAATGAAGACAATCAAATCGTAAACGCTAGTGTGTGCACTTAAGTGTACTTATGAATTAATGCATTTAACGAATGCAGTTTTATTCTCGAAATGATAAATGCCAGTTTAGTTTTACACGTTATTACCAACCCGTTAAAATGCACCGTGAAAATAATGGCGATGCTTAACAATTCATAAAGATTAGAAGAAAAGACGTGAATTTTTAATAAACGAGAAATTTTACTGAAATTCTGGAGAAGTTGCGTTTTATGAGTAACTATTGCGAAAAGCATTATTTTTACAACGGTCGTAAACGGCGTCGAAGAAATTCAAAAAAAGTAAGGCGAGTTCCTCGCGTTCTTTAAGCTCCAAGTACGGGTTCAAGATTAAGTAAACATCTATATTTATACAGTCTGATGGTGCTCATAACTACATAGTATGTTAGGAGTCTAGTTAACTTTTCATTCTTCTTGTTACGTCGTTCGGCGCAACTTTGAAAACCTTGTTAAAAACTGGCCCCGTTTGCATGCAAATTTCACACGTAATTTTACTTTCATTTATAATTCACGGATGGGAACATCGAGAACATCCCTCAATATCTGATGCTGGAAGATTTAAAGGGAATATTTTTGCAGGAATTTTGAAATATTAGGGCCGCTACTATATGACGATGATGTACGCAGATCCCACATAGAATAATTTATGTACTTTTTCTAGTATAGAGTAAAAGCAACTAGGAAAATCCAAAAATTGTTACAGCGTAATATGTGCGCTGCTAAAAACTTTTGAAGGAAATTATTAAAAATATAAATTCTATATTATAATAGAACTCATACGTAATATTGTATACCATAATAATAATCATGTGTTATTTGTTCATATAAAGGACTTTGTGGTAAGAAAATTAATATTTTTTTTTTTTTTTTTACGTATACAACAGGTTGCTTGAACCCAATTACAGTATACATTTTGATTTTAAGCTGATATATTGATTCTCGTGACATGTGACAGGTAGCCAATCTATCGCCATTTTATTGTCACGAAAATTCTACGCCAGACCAAAGACAGTGTGACAATCACACTGCCATCGCCGGGAATCGAACCCAGAACCTTCGGAATGGGAATCAGAGCTCTTACCACTCTGCCACGAAGGTCGTCAATATTATTGCATACACAAAATAAAATAATACTTTGCATATTAACCACGGAATTGAAACTACCCCAACTATTTTTCTTGTACCCTTGCTTGATTAGGGCAATATAAAAATTAAATAATAATGCAGATTTATATGAATAAATAGACGTTGGTGTATAAGTGGACTTAAAGCAGCAGTATATTAATAAAAATCTATATATTTAATTTAGCATTTATTTTGATAAAGCTTGTGTACAAGCAAAACTAGTTGGCGTCATTACAACTCAGTGGTTATACAAAGCGTTTTTCTGTTTTAAATATATAATAACTTGAATTATATATGGATGAATATGTCTGTTTTATTAATTATAGTTTATGAGAATTACATCTTTCGCCTTTTAAGGCAATATCAAATGTTGTAATTTTTGTAAATTTTTAAACAACAAGCCATTTTATAATGCCTAAGAAATGCGAATCATGTCATTCACATAAACTTTAATTAATCTTTTAGAAAACAGAAGTTTTCATTCTTATAAAAAATTGAATACGGAGTTTTAAAATATTGTTCAAGAAATAATAAATGAATCATACGTATTTAAAAGTTCTTATTTACCTAAGCATATAGTAGAAAAACTTTCATATGTTTTTAGATAGGTACGTCATCGGAATGTTTGTTTCCAAACCATACATGCCTACAAGAGATAAAATTGAATTTATATCAAAACAACCAATGAAGTTGGAGATTTGATAATAAAAATTTTACGATCTTGAAATAGTAACTAAACACGTTCCACCTTACCTGATCTATTGGCTAAGAGATAGTCGAGTCAAGTCTCAATGTCTTTTTGAGGTTCCGCCTAGATAATTAAAGGTAGCATTTGGGCTCTTGTTAAATTTTATGGCGCAATAAGAATGCGGGTACAAGGCGAATGTCTATCTGGCTCTCGGGGCAGTTTTAAATCACCACAGTACTTAATTGTATCATTACCTGATGATAGATGGGACGTGGGTTGGTGGCAGAGGAAATCAAAAATAAAGATATCAGACAACTGGATGGAGAGGAACATAAAGGAGACGTTAATTCTAAAAGTCGAAAATAACTTTTATTTAAATTTAACAATGCTATTACTCTATATCTGAACCTTAATAAATAAAGAAGCTACAGTGTAAAATAATGTATGACAGAATGACGACCTGCGTGGTCGAGTGGTAAGTGAATTGACTGCCACCCAGAAGGTTTCGGGTTCAAGTCCCGGCAAGGGCAGTGTGATTGTCACACTTTCTTTGGTCTGGTGTAGAATTCACGTGACAATAAAATGGCGATAGATAAGCTACCTATCAACTGTCACGAGAATCACTATGATAGCTATAATACCCTTTACATCGATTTGGCTCATGCTGTCATGATGTAAAGAGCGATTTAACAAAATAATAATAATAATAATACCTACCTAATGTGAAGGAAGAAAGGAACTTAAGTCCGATGAATCCGTCCTAAATAAAATTAAAAAAGGGTCACTAAGAAGGTTTGGACATATGGAACGAATGACTGAGGGAAGAATAGATAAAATATATACCTACAAGTAGTCTGAATAGAAAGTCGAGGAAGACATGGCATGAGCGTGTATGTAAAGATGTGTGAATGTAGAAGAGGCGCGAGAGTTATGTCAGGATAGAACAGTGTGGCGGTCTATCTGCCTACCATTCCCCCTCAGAGAAACGGCGTGATGGTTAGTTAGTTAGGTAGTTACAGTGTAATATTTTTAAATAAAAATAATTTTTATATTATATAAAACATATTCTTATTATATATTATAAATACACCTGTGTAATATATATTTTTGTTATATTTATTGGCATGTCGTGGTTTCATTGATCTTCATTTTAATATAACATCCTTTAAAAAACAAAGACATTTCATAACTGAATTTCAAAATAGGTGATTTAAAATAAAACTAATTGTATTTTAAAATAAATGTGCATGACAAGATGTTTTACTCAATCACTCACTATGTCATTTATGTATATCGGAAATCAATTACGCATTTAAGATGTTTTTTTTTAACAGTGATGTAAAACTCAATATTTAATAATTAATACGATTAAAAAGTCTGTTTTATTTTATTTTATGTGAATGACATATTTCGCCTGTCCAATATACGAGATCTAAGTCATTATCAAATCTCAACATTTGATAATGCCTTAGACAGGCGAAACAAGTCATTTATATTTTTTTAATAAGACTTCAAGAATACAGAAGTGTTCATTGTTATTAATTATCACGTAATTGTTTTTTTTAAATCATTTTAAGATTTATGTTCATATAAAGAGTATATGGGCGAAAAACCGAATAGAGTTTTACAAATGAAATTAAGTGAGATAAATAATAAAGCCATATTCTGAAAGGGCGCTTGAATTTAGTCAAAACAGCAGCGCCATAAAATGCACGCGTTGTTTACTGCACATAATTGCCGCCGTTACTCATATAACATACCAATCAAATTAGAAAATCCTCCCCAAGAATTGCCATTTTTCTAAACGTGCTAAGCTATTATATTTGCATTCTTGAATAATGGCTGAGCTTAGAAAATTTCCATTTCACGAATCCTCCAAGGAAGCGCAGATGTACTACAAAGGGGTGAACTTAATTCGCAGGGAGGCGAGGCTCTGGAGGGTTTGTACATAATTTACACTCCCACCCCGATGCCCCGTTGGGCCGCTAAATGTATCTAGTAAACTAATAATTTCAAACATACGCCCCATTGCGCGGCTGTTGTGGAAGCCTTCCCGCTGGAAAATGCAAATTCCGCCCCCCGCAAGGGTGGCTGCGTCCGACAATCTAAATTACGTCTGCATGTATAATAATTTATTAAACATTTCACCCCTGCAGATGCAGTCTAGGGGTGAATGAATATACATTTTTCAGGATGAATCTAGATTATTGGAAAATCGAAATTAAATTAAAAATTTAATAACTTGAAGTTATGTTCGATATTACATATAGGGGATGTAATAGAATTTATTAGGTAATCTTTTGACAATGTATATAAAATGTTAGATTCTTTTGAGTTATTCAAACTAGATTACTAACTGTTTAAATATAAAACGCTATTTATGGTATCACCTTTTTTTTCGCGACAGCTGTTTCTTCAACCTATGTTGACATCATCAGGTGTTAGTCATTTTTTCACCTGTTAAAATTAATTTTCGTTGAATTCATTTAACTGGATTACAATAAAACTTGTATTTATCTAATTTTTTTCGTTTATTCCTTGCTCTATCCTTATTCGATTTCAGATGTTGTGTAAGCCTCGAGAATAAAACTCGGAGCTACTCGAATGATCTCTGCCATCCACTAAATCAATATTTCAAAATTTAATAAGGACTAAAAGTTATAAAAACTGTCAACACCTGAGCACCCGTTCGGCTTGTGGCGTGGTCAGTGGCAGTGTGTGAATTTTTATGCAAGCACACTCTTAATTTTTTTAAATGCATTTTCACTATGAATAGAAATGCACGTCTGTTAGGTAAATTCTAAATTTGACGAATCGACAATGGTACAATATAAAAATATCGTTTTAGCTAAGATTTTTTATCTCTTATGTATAATCTTTCCACTTGTTTATTTTTATTTCACAATAAAACAAATTTTATTCACTAGTCGTTTTTTAATCGATTTTTTATATTCCCCATTTTTTAATATGTGTGAAATTGTTTTTCTCCTAATAAATAGGTGAACGTATATATGCTATTATTCAAAGCCACATGTATTTATTTGTATATATTACGAATGAAAGCGTCTGTATTATAACAGTTTTATTTTATTTTGTAGGAATTGTTAAACCATGGCGAAATATTTCATTCCCATAATATAAATAGAAATTTATTCGTTTTCATTTGTACTAATTATTAAATATAGAGTTTTACCATTGTTCAATCAAATATAAAAATGTCTATTCTTAATACAAATAGTCAATAAGCGTAGACTTTACTACGTAATAAGTATTTATTTATTCAACACTATCCCACTGACCATAGCGGAGAGGCGCGCGACATGGATTGGTCATGTGTTGCGACACGAATATTTCCTGCACGGTGTATTAGAGGGAATGGTCAAGGGATCGATTGGCAGAGGACAACCTCGCCAGGAGTACCTAGACCAGATTTGCCGAGATATGGGCTACACCTCCTATGCGGAGACAAAGAGAGTTGCCGAGGACCGAGCTGAGTGGAAAAGGAGATGCATCGCCTTGCTGCAGACCAATCTTTAGATTGAGAACGGAGAAGAAGATCCCACTGATTGAATCTATAAATTAATTTTTCAAATAATAATTAAATAAAACGATGTTTTTTAACTACTTCCACTTTTGTCTTTATTTAGACAGCGACCGGTTTCGCCAGGCTCGCTGGCATCGACAGACTGGTAACACTATTGTAAACTTAGTCCTTTATATACATACAGATCAGGGGTGGTTAACATGATTCTATACAAGAATACCTGTAATATGTAATAGTTAAATTCAGAAAAATTTTACATAAATATTTGAAGATTATTTTTGTATAGAATCATGTTTACCACCCCTGATCTGTATGTATATAAAGGACTAAGTTTACAATAGTGTTACCAGTCTGTCGATGCCAGCGAGCCTGGCGAAACCGGTCGCTGTCTAAATAAAGACAAAAGTGGAAGTAGTTAAAAAACATCGTTTTATTTAATTATTATTTAAAATGAAGTTCCATCAAGAGATTTCAGTAAAATCATTTGATAATTTTTCAAAGAAATCTTCTGGCTACCACTGAACGCGATATTCCGAGAAAATGCATTTTGATTAGCTCCGGTAGTAAATCCTTCAGATTCTGTCACATGCCCACGAAGGTAAATCACCAGATCATAACGGCCTGTTTTATGGCCGATTTGTCCGGCAGAACGACATGGCGGATTTTTTTAAGAGTCGTAGAAAATATACATAATGTTCTCCCAACATTTATAGCCGCGAAGCGGAAATGTTTAGAATACGATGAACGAGTTATTAATGACGAAATTAAAATTTCGAATACTTATTTATAATTAAGCGACTCGAAAGAAATCATTGAAGATTATGCGTCCTGTTAATCACTCGTGTAATCTGAATACTGTACCAATTGGATTGGCAAAGTTTATCTGATAGAAATTGATCAATCCACTAAGCGAAAGAACGAATTGTTCATTATTTCATAAACCTTTGCAAGCCATTTAATTTATCCCCTGATGTTGATGCTAAGATCTGATAGAGAATAATTATTAATCCTCAAGTCTTTCAAATTAAATAGTTAAAACTTATAATCAATCAATCATCCAATCATATCAGTTAATTTCATCAATAGACATTACACAATTATTTTTAAGGCATCTATTGAGAACAGGTAAAATAATATATTGCGTATAGTATACTACCAGAAACGCATGAGAGATGGTTCAACATAAAGAAGACATGATATTCTCCAGTCTATTGAGAACAGGTAAAATGATATATTGCGTATAGTAATACTACCAGAAACGCATGAGAGATGGTTCAACATAAGGAAGACATGATACTCTCCAGAATTAAGAAAATTTGCCTTCTGAACGTACTTACACTAATATGAAAGACGTCGATCTCCGAGGAGACCGCGTTCAGCAGATTATTTGTACTTTCTCACTGGTGTCACCAGAGGTAGATTTGTTCTAGCGGCCGGTAGGTAAAACAATCTATGCTGTAGCTGTCGGAGATATCTATCAGGGACCAAAAGCCGAACACCCTCCAGCACGGCCGAGTTCTCGAAATATCTCCTGAGTAATCTAAATAAATGGGTTATGAGATTCCCATCTCTTCGAAACTGCAGAGAGTTGGTCCCAAAGATTCTCAAAAGAAATGCCGTGGGATAGAGCTACGGATAGCTACCATACTCCCTCATGTAGAGATACCTCAGAATTTTTCAGAACCCTCTCCAGCATAACGGAATATGTCGTGTCGTGAGGACTCCATGAATGAATTCAATTTTTTGACGTATACAACAGGTCGCTTGAACCCAATTACAGTATACAATTTGTTTTTTAAGCTGATATATTGATTCTCGTGACATGTGACAGGTAGCCAATCTATCGCCATTTTATTGTCACGAGAATACTACGTCAGACCAAGTTTTATATTTGTTTGTGTAAATTTTCTATTTCATCGTAATGATTAAACACATATGCATAAATATTTCCTTTAAATCAATTTAAATTGTATATTTGGATAAATAAAATTAAAAAAAAAACATAAAAAAGACATGGACAAAAGATAGACACGAGGTGTTTATAATTTCTCTTTATTTTCAAAATATTTAATGTAACCCATTCTAATTTTTTTGTTACATTGAAATGCAAATTTTAATACTTTTTTATCCTCAAGATATTTTGACAAAATAAAAATATTTTACACTACATGTTACGGAGAAGACCTTCTCTATTCTCAGGTGTAAATATAACTTAAATCAAGCTTAAGAAATACTTAAACTTTTAAGTTAAGTTATATTTACACCTGATGATGGAGGAAAAGATCACAAGAAACATGTCGTGTATAATATTTTTGTTTGGTAAAAATATTTCATAAATGTATTTAATAAAATGGCATTATAATTTCTCAATCAGTGTGGTTAATATACATTTTAAAAATTCAAAAATATGTATGTAAAATATTTCCATACACAAATCTCACGTTTTTATTTTTTCAGCTCGCGTGTTAATGGAAAAGTGCCTCTGACCTAGTCAAAACACGACCAAAGATGCCTTAATGCTACATAAACATGCGTAAAGTGCTCATTCCATACAACTTTATCGTCATTCCGTGATGCTTTAAGTTGCAATTTCATGCCGCCGCGCTGTGGCTCTAAACACCCACGTTTATAGCTCCCGTCCTGCTCCCGCACACGGCACGGCCGCATGCGCGGTGCGAGGGAGAGGCCGCTCCGATGAAACGTCAATTATTTCGTTCGAGTAAACTCACCGGAATTAGGCAAATGTTTAGGTGTAAGATCCCCCGGAAGATAGAGGAGCGGCGAAACGCTTAGGATATCTTAGAGTTTATTAAGATAGACTAAATGGCTTGAGCAATGTCCTGCATGTCATTGAATTGCGTATTACGCAGTTAACCTGTTAGAATTTAACATCACTGGTACTAAATTTTAATATCAAAAGCATATTTTATTTAAATATTACATTTAGATATTGTATGTATGCTTACACAGAACTTATTTAGAATTATTGGTGTTTTATCAACTTATACAAAATGAAAATATTTTTCAAAGCATGTTTCCAATGTAACCTCCTCAATTCTTAGCAAGCAAAAAATTAGGAAATATTTTTTATGTTACGACGTAAATGAAACTAGAAATAGAAGAATACCTATACAACGTGTCACGATCAAATTGGTGGCGATGAGGTTCGCAACCCATCATACCACGTCTCTCGCGGGGGCGAAAAGAGAAGGATGGAGTGCCGCTTTAAAGTGTGGCAGTCCATTTTTTCTGCCTACCCTTTCGGGGAGACGGCGTGATGGTTAGTTAGTTTTTTTTTAATGTCGGTCACGTGAGGCTCGGAGAAATCGATGTGCGTGCATGTCACGATGTAAGAATGAAGAGGAAGTGAGAGAAATTTGATATGAGAGAACAATATGGCGGTCTATCCAGAGAGACGGCGTGATGGTTAGTTGATTATAATAATATATTAGCGAAATTGAAAAAAATATAGCCAATTGGTACTTATTTATTGTTTTTTGAACAATGATATTCTATATTGAATTATTTATACGAACAAATACGTATATATTCTAGAAACTTTATTATATTTTACAAAAATGACATGTTTTGCCCTATCAAATGACATGTCTTTTCATTATGCCTTAGAAAGGAGAAAAAAGTCATTCCCATAAAATATAATAAATTTTTTAGGAAGCATACGTTTTAATTCGTATTAATTATCCAACTGATACTGCTGTATTGTAAATAGTTAGTTAAATAAAACATAAACGAATTATCTATTTGATATACTATGTGTTTACATAATACTCCCTTATATCTGGGCAGCTTTTACCCCACCCTATTAGCCCGTCCACCCCTGGTGTCGCAATTGCAAATTTGTGGTACAATTTATGATCATGCTTGTCGCATATTATTTTGGCTACACTGGATGGTCTCAAATGGCGTTATTGGCGTTTTGGCCGACTCTGTTCGTCCATTTACAACATCACAGGACATCGCATCTCCATTCTGTTGCCCGGGAATCTAGGCTCTATTCCCCTACGCATTCGGACCACTCTGGTCGTTCATCTTACTTTAGACTTACGATCAGTGCTCCAGGGATGGTCGTCCATTCTTGTAAAGGGGTGTTTCACACCCACAGAGGCAATATACATACATTACTGATAAAATAGGGAGAATCTCTGAGCTGATGTCTAGGAAAATCATTTCTACGTTCGAGCAGAGGGACACCTACGCAAAAGGTGTAACCTTTCTCGAAGATATTTGGCAAAGTTGAGAATAAAACTTACGAGCAACCTTAATATTGATATCCATGCAAGCATATAAGGGAATTTTATGAATCTCAAGTAAGGGAAATATGTAAAGGCATGAGGGTTCTTTGCTATTTATGTAGGGAGGTACGTCAAGAATATTTTCCTTCCCTTCACGGAACTTTAAGCCTCAGAGTGCAGGAAAGCTTTACAAATGGATATTTTATTCCAGTAAGCCTTATTGGAATGATCGGATAAATGTTTCTTGTTTTACATTGATTTTATCTTAATCTAAAATAGTATGGTGCAATGTACTAGAACCAGCAATATATGTCTTCTATACACCATTACATAATTATTTAAATGAATTGAAAATATATTAAAATCTTAATTTATCTATTAAATACCTACGCGTATTTAAATCCTTAGGAATATAACAAAAACAAAACATTTTTTTTATAATTATTATAAATTAATATAACTTGGTGACAACGCACATAAATACAAATATTTTTATATTAATCCTTCGATTATGTTTATTTGTTTAAATGATGAATAACTTGGTTTGTTTTAATTAATAGGTACTGAAGAAATACTCCAAATTATTATAATGTCTATTTAATATTGAAAAATAATAGTGAATTTAAATGTTAAGATAAAAAAATGAAAGGTTCGCTTTAAAACGGTTTGAACACATCGAAAAAATAAATTAATAAAGTAACTAACGATGTGAATAGAATATCAAACGGAGGTAGACCGAGAAAAATGTGGCAAGGTCAAATTAATTTGAATTACTAACAAAAACAGTGCTCTGGTCTAAGTATTATATTATATTATTATTGTCATTATCAAACATATAGACGAAGAATAGTCACAAAAATCGAACCTCCGAATGCCAAAAAAAAACAAGTGCAGGGTTTTATAAAAATGTGCATTATTTTATATACGAGTATATCATATATCATGATATTATGAAGTTTATTGGGCTTCAACAAATGGTATAACAACTATTTTCACTTGGGAACGTATAAAAATAATTCAAGATTGCACCCTATCTGAGAGGCTCTCTTAAATTTCTAAAGATCTAGCTTCACGGGGAGTTTTTACATAAAGGGGGATGAACGATATTGTTATGATATTTCCATTCTATTTAAAGATGATAAAACAGGTTTCCTTTATACAGCAATGGCCGCCCTACAGTATACCCAGGGCGCGCGCTTTTCTCTATTGCCAACTTTGCCCACTTGCTTATAGGACGGAATGGACAGTATCGTAAACGAGTCTCTGGGGAGTGGTATCCTAAATTGAGTATTGTAACAACGCGTCGGGGTGTAAGTTGATAGGGTCATACTAATTCCTTATAACACCGAATGTGTTATGAAATGATCTGAAATGTAGAAAACGTTTTGCTTTCCCCCAAATAGTAGATAACACTTAATTCAGAAATGGATATTGTTAAAAATATGTATCTGCTATCGACATAGTTATAACGTTTTAGTTTGAACGAGATGAAACACACCATTGTCTATTGAGAAAGAACAATAGTTATTATGGAACTTTTTAATACATGGACGCACTTAACTTTTATTCAGTTACTTTTGGAGTATTTTATACAATATTTGCATAAGTATTTTTAGCTATACGCTTGCTTTCAACATCTTCTTCATTATCATCGCAGAGAATTTTCATTACAATAACAATTTTCTGAGATAGTTAATATGCATTGTTTCAACTCGAAGATTAACATTTTGCGCTAATAGAAGTTTTGTAATTAGTTTTCATTACGAACCCTTTCTAAGGCTAATAGTATCTTTTTCTCATTTACATTTCGCGCGGGCGTTATGAGAAGCTAGGGGGAGAGAGAATTCTCTGCGCAGAATTTCAATCGAAAATGATCAGCGCCATTTTTCCTTAGGGTCGGCCATTACGGAGGAGAAAAGGTTGGGAGAAGCTTTGCTGCCATTGTTGCTCAGACAGGGTGATGGGCTTTTTCTTTAACTCGTTTTACGTGACTATTCGGTTACCTCTTCTATTTCTTTTACGGAAATACGTAAGAACAGGTTGAATCTGTGATATTTTTCGTTTATACTTATCTATGAATCTAAAACTCGAGCTGAGATTTAATCTACATTACATATTCACTTTACAAAAAGCCTTTATACGAGTACATTAATATTAATTTAAATTATTCGTTATGTTCAAAATCACAAAATCTTAAATTATTTATTTGATAAATTCAATTCCAGTACGCAATTGTAACGAAATAAGTCAAATAATTTGTTGGTATTGTTTTAAAGTCGCACAATTTTGTATTTATTCATTTTAAGGTTTATCATAAAGGTATCTCCTCAAAAAAGAGCTCTATTAAAATAAGGCAATTTGATTATTACTGATTACAGAATTTAAAGAAAAACCCATAGGTTAAACAATAGTTTTGCCTTATTTCGAATTTGAATTTCGAATCACCAATTTATCGATTTAAAGAAATGAGTATTTTGATACCTTACGTATATTGATTTTAACCTACATACTAGTAAATACATATGTATATGTATATGTATATTGTATACATACATATAAATATTTCCATTCTACCTCTCTCATAGGTCATAGCTTCCTATTTAATAATCAAAGTAAAAGACAGAAAGTACACGCGAACGCTAGTCTGTCTCTTGGTACACTGGCAGGGGTAGTAAAATAGGGAATTTATTGTCATCGCATAAATGCATAGATTTAGATCAACACGCAGGGCCTCTCAACATTTTTTTATGGCGTAGCACACAAAATAACAACACGATGAAGGGAACTGAAGGTTACGCTTTTATATAAAACACGAAAAAAAAGTTATTTTTGTTAGAATATTTTTATACAGTATTGTTCATGTTTTCTTATTTTTTCTCTTGTAGTAGATACAAGGATTTGTTTGTTTCATAGAAGTCTCATGAGACATCGAACTCCTACAGTCTCGCCACTTCATCGCTAAACTTCCGGGTTAGTAGCTTCCCTCTGGCATGTTATTTGCTACTACTATGGAAGTATTTTGGTGTCCATTCCTTCCACCTGGTCACGTTAGAATCCTATCACTTTACTGCCCCATTTTACAATATCTTCCGCTTTGCATGCTTCAAATATGGCAGTGTTTCTGATTATATCTGCTCTGTCCTGGCATATCTCTCGGGCTTCCTCTACATTCATACATCGTACCATGCACGCACGTCGATCATTCCGACTTCGAATGTGGCCGCCTTTTAGTAATTGATTAATTTGGTCAAGCCATGTTTTCTTCGGTCGTCCTTGGCTTTTTTTCCATTCACTTTGCTTGTGTACAACTTTTTAACCATTCTACTCTCATCCATTCGTTCTAAACCATCTCAGAGATCCTTTTTTAATTTCATCCATGATGCAGTCATCTGCCTTACATTTTTCTGTTATTTCATCATTCGGTATTCTATCATACAACATTTTCCCGCACATTCTTCTTAGTGATCTCATTTCTATGGCGTTTATCCTGCTTTCATCCTTCTTTTGCTAGCTCCAAGCTTCACTTCTATACATGAAGGTTGGCACTAGAACTCTATATATATATATATATAGAAGAGAGTATATATAGAAGATATATATATATATATATATATATATATATATATATATATATATATATAGTATATATATATATATATATATATATATATATATATATATATATATATATATATATATATATACTATATATATATATATATATATATATATATATATATATATATATATAGCAGTATATATATATATATATATATATATATATATATATATATATATATATATATATATATATATATATATATATATGTATATATATATATATATATATATATATATATATATATATATATATATATATATAGATATATATATATATATATATATATATATATATATATATATATGTATATATATATATATATATATATATATATATATATATATATATATATATATATATATATATATATTATATATATATATATATATGCTATATATATATATATATATATATATATATATACATATAGAGTTATATATATATACATATATATATATATATATATATAGTTTTTCTATAGTTTTTCCTAACAGTAAGGTTCCTGTATTTTGCGTAAATGTCTGAATTGTCTTGATACCTACTTGAAGTTGAAGTTTGTGAAAGCTATGGAGGCATTATGTTATTACAGTAGGGGCAAAACTCGAGTGTAAACTTTTTGGTCGATGATTTCTCAACGGGATTGTGATATTTTCGCGAAAACTTTTCTTACAAAACTTACCGTAAGTGGGCACAGTATATCGGCATTAGACCTCTGCTCTACCACATTGAACTTAACATACAGAAAATAACTAGTGGCAATCCAAGTTTTAAGAGAAACATGGATTGTTATTGTGAAAGAAAAAAACAAAATATTCCTACTTTTCGTACAAAACTTAAATATTTTTATTTTTAGGATTTGTTAAATCTGTTGTTATTATTTTTAAACGTTGGCCTCGTTAGGAGTTGGAAAAAATAACGCATATTCATGATGCGATATATAAACAAGAGATGTTTGCTAGAAAAAAACAGCAAATAGTTTAAACGAATATTTAATAAGCAAGGCGTAACATGTCATTTTCATTAAATATACTAAAACTTCTTTAGATAGATTTTAGTCAGTTTAAGTCAGTTCTGGTCCCAACCCTTATCTATGGAAGTGAAGCATGGAACTGGCGGAAGAAAGATGAGAGCAGAATAAATGCGGAAGAGAAGACGTATGTGTGGTAGAACTATGTACGACAGAATCTCAAATGGTGATATTAGAAAGGAATGTAGAGCGAAATAAGGTATTATGAACAAAATTATGAAAGGATCGAAGCATTGGTTCGGACATATGGAGCGCATGGGTGAAGAAAGAATGTTTAAAAAAGTATACGTTAACGATGTAAATGGAGTATGGGATCGAGGTAGACCGAGGTAAACATGGCCTGACCAAATTAATCAAATTTTAAAAGTTGGTCATGTCAGAAGCCGGAAGAATCGACTTCAATTATTTGAAAGACATCTTTGAAAAATTAAACATGCTAAATAAATAACTACAAGGAAAAAACCAGACCCTCATCGATGCAAAATCTAATGACAAATTTAGCAAGAAAATTACAGTTGCCATTTCCATCATCATATTTAGTTGAATGCGGTTTTGTTTGATATCACAAACTGTGGAGATTTAAGATTAAAATTTACCGAATTAGTGCCTCACATAAAAATTCTCTGCAGCTCACATCAAGCCCAAGGATTCAACTAATTTTCTTTCGAAAAGTTATGTAACATAATATACATTTTTTTATTTATGAAAATTAAATAAAAATAGTACAAATTGCATATGTGCATTTTTTATTTGAAACGATTAATATTTTTTTCTTCAAAAATGGTTAGTTATATAAAACAATTGGTAGGGGGGGGGCGTGGAGATTTTTGTATCGTTGAAGTGGGGCCTGGTACAAATACGGTTGGGAAACCCTGCATTAAACTGTAAACGTTAAAAATTTTAAAGTTTACATTCCAACGAATACTCGTATTTTATATGTCAATAGTTCTGCCTAATTAGCGTCTAATTCTTTATTGTACCGAAATGTTCAATAATAAAATCATAGCGCAGATCAACATACAAATGAATCTATCCATATAATTGTAAACCGATAAGTAAAGTAGGTAAAAGTAAAAGAACTTGCGTTGAAGATGAATGACAAAAAAAGTAATTTGAATGCTTCACGCGTAGCGACAAAAGTGGAAGCGTATAGATAAGTCGGACGATGTCAGAGCTCATGGCTTAAGATGGTTGGGTCAGACAACTACCGGCATCTTAAAATTGATTATTTCTCGCATTTTAAGTGGTACGGAAGTACCAACATTCGTGCGGAGACGTAGTCACGAGAAGAGGAAGAAAGTGTCAAGTTTGTTATCCATTATATATAATATTATAATATCAGATATGATACAATTTCAGAGACCTCCGGGTAACTGGCACTCAGCCGCCATCGCCGATCCACCCGCCTCCTCCGATACAATATTACAGCGGAAAATATTCAGTCCTCGTCCCACGGTTATGCGAACCCCCATTTATTCGGCTGTTATTGGCACTTCTTCAATGTCAGACGCACCCTGTTCGTTGTTGGCCATTTCGCCCCTCTCCGCGCGGCGCTTGCAACCCCAGCCCCTTAATTCAAACTCCCTCCCCCCGGGATGCCACCGCGGCAGAAGTTCACTCTCCACCATAAATAATACAACATCGCTTCATTCTATGTTTTCGCAGTAATTTATGGAAAATTTTATGCGTTATTGACGAGGGTAGCGTGATTTGGTGTTAATGTTTTTATTACGCATTCTTCGGACCGAAAGAAAAATTCAGCCAATAAAAATTTAAAACGCAGTAAACAATTACTTTAACAATAACAATGATAGATCCATACGGCAGTATTTCTCAAACATTCTGCAATGGAACACTTCGGATGTCCAGAAATTTTAAAAGAACACCAAGCTTATTTTTTAGGTTGCGAAATTAGTTTTAAATAAAAAATTATCACACAATATAAACGTAAAAATATTATTGAATCAAATATTTTGATTTTGAGTCCTTAAATGCATATATTCTTGATGTCAGGTACAATATTGGTAAGTCTGGTCTAGCGACGGTGTACTTGACGTCATAAATATGTATTTGTGGAGATTCATCATCACTCACCTTTCAATGATCTTTAGTAGTTTTAGTAGAAGATCTTTTACATGTGTTGCAAAGTATAAAACCTTTTTGATTCGGCAGAACACTGCTGTTCCGCGAAACATAGTTTGAGAAACTCTGCTATATGGCGATGTTTTTGTGCAAAACTTCACCCCAACGGAGCGTTGAAAGAAGGACTTATGACTGATTATGACTATTAAATAATAAAAGTCTAAAATGCATTTTCTATTAATGACAGTTTTTGGGTTAATATTTAAAAACCGTTTTCATTATATAAATTTACATTAAAGTATTATAAATTAAAGAAATTCTAAAAATTGTACAGTAGCATAAACTTATTAATTTATGAGCTTTAATCAGATTCCTGAAACTGCAACAAAACTAAGCTCATCTGTAGAAAAAAATGTCGTTACGATCTAAAAATATAAAGAACTGTTCAAATTAATCGAAATATATAAAATTAAAATACGGCTAAGATAAGGGCTAAGAAAAACTAAAAGAAGAATTTCGATATTATGATAATATAGAGATCGAATATAATCATAATATTGGGACATGAATGTGTGTGTAAATATAAAATAAACTAAATTATTTTTTATTTTTGTGTATCCCATACTACAGCTATCTATCAGAGCTAGCTGTATAGCAAAGAAATTAAGAAAATATATATAAGATTGCTATGCTAATTTAGCGATGCGATATATTGATAATCAATTCAGTCATGGTATGTTTCGCCTTCAAAGATATTAAATGCTATGTCTGTCTCATTCTAAAAACGTGTTTACTTTTACACTCTTTTTGAATGAACAAAATTGTGTCTCATCGAAAAATAAACGGAAGTGCCGAATGCATTTAGTACCCTTACGTAAAAAAAGCTTTACGACTCAAATTGTATTATTTGAATTCAGAATTGCTTGAAAACTGCAAATAATAATAAAAGCAAACTACCAAATCATTGTCTCTCAGTGTTCCGCTAAGAATCAAAAGCTTCCTGGCGCTTCAAATGCTCTCGATGAGCTTCCGGCTTATACTACTCCGTCCCTTATTGCCTTTACGTACTGGGTCTACAATCCCGTGAAAGTCGTAATGGCACTTAAGTCCTGTTGATTCCATCCCCGTCGCTTTATATTGATCCGGGATGCCGGCTACCAAAGTAGTTCTCGTCTGTACCCACCGTGAGCAAAACCGCACTACGTGAATTCAAAATTGTTCAACTTAGTAACAAGTTTTTGCCTAGTTCAGAAGGAGTATTTCCATCCGATGAACTCAAAAAGAGCCTTTTTACTAAGGAGTGTGCGCTGAGGCAGATACGAATGAAATTGTCTGTCTTCATGAGATCTCTATAGCCAGCCAAATGCGCATGAACAGTTGAACACTCTGACCTGAACGATGCTTTGAGTTCAACAATAGAAACCGCACCATGGATAGAAGCTAACGTAAGACAAGGAAACGTAGCTACGTAACAACGGGTAAATAACAATGAGATTATGCAATTAACGGACGAAAATATAACAAACCAAAACCTTTTTATAATTGATACTTTGTATTCTTATTATTATTTTGATTAATATATTATATATGTCAAATCACAGTTAACACTTTCACCTTTTTAACCATTACAAAAAAAAAATTAAATGTGATCCCGTGGAGATGAGAAGTATATAATATTATGTATACAATTAAGAAGTGCTTCTGTGCGGAAATTCGGAACACAAATTAAGCTAATATTCCTTTGTTCGTTGTAGTTGCATATACTCGTATTAAGTTATCTTGAAATAGTACGATTATAAAATGATCGAATAATCAGGTATGTACTGAAATATTAGGAAACGATGTAAAAATTCTAAACCTTTCCAAGTGGGTATTGAATATACTCGTATAATAAATGAATTCAAACAAAATCTACAAAGAAATTTAAGTGCCAAAAATCGACAGTTTCTTACTATGTAGGTGGGTACCTTTTCGTACTGGTACGATCATGATTTCTGCGTTGCGGATCCGTTGGCGCGGAATAGCCTCCATGTATTAAGTAAAGGATAGAGACGTTAAATTTAAGGAAATACTAAAAACTGCACTGTTCTGTCCGTCTTTTCCTACTGCGCCTTTGAAGAAATTGATTTTACAAAACCGCACATTTAAAATATAAATCATCATAAATAATAGAATAATAAAATTATGTCAATATAAAAATATATCAACATGTCTAGATACGTATTTTAAGCGTAAATTGAAAGTTATAGCTACTAAATGAAGAAAATCGGGTGAGAAATAGAGAAGAGGTTGGGATGGTATTTAATAAATTTAATATTCAAATTTTCTCACTCTCTTAATATTAAAATTAAAAACTGAGTAGGATGCTCTAACGTATTAAGAAAACTATTGTACTTTTATATAAAATTAATAAATGATCGATGCGTTTTTTATGTTTACATTGGTATATGAAAACATTAGGTAAGCAAGTTATCAAGTACCTACCAATTTAGATTTGTATCTTTTAGCGCAATAAAAGGAGCCCTTTATAAATATCATAACGTGAAATTAAAGTAAACAAATGGGTTTAAATGTCCCTATAGGTGGAGTTGCGGGTAAATACCTGCTAAAAGAAATTCAACGGAAAATATTGTGGTGTTTTTACGGTGGAAATAATTCCCTTAAAGTGTATTATGCTCACTAGTCCAACAACTAAGCATAGTTTAGCGTTTTAATGCAGTTGTTAAGTTAATCTTAGTATTAAGCCATTAACATGGTAGACATTACATAAACTAGATTTATGGCCGAGTTAAACATTATACGCCAGGAAAATGGAACGGTATCTACCCACACGGAGTGGGAAATTTATTTCCATAAAAACGGCAGCATGGTTAATTTACGTACTGCACAAGGTACCTATATATTTTTTTACACATTCCAAGATATGAACGAGTACATAATCGTTATACATTTGCAAGTTTTTGTTGAACACGTGTAGTAAGTTCACATGTTTGAAACATAAATGTGTTTTATATCTTTTTTTAGATGGCACAAGGGTTTTTATAAAAAACATTAGCATAGTAATCAGATGCTACGTATTTTCGTTAATTTTAGTTTTAAAAAAATAACAATAGGCACGATTTTATAAAGAATAAAAACAACAAAACAGATATACAGTATAAACAGTTTGAATACTGCACCACACCATCAGAAAGACTTTTTAAAAATAAAATGAGTTAAATGTATGGGACGTAAATTATAATTATAATAATAATAATAATAATAATAATAATAATAATAATAATAATAATAATAATAATAATAATAATAATAATAATAATAATAATAATAATAATAATAATAATAATAATAATAATAATAATAATAATACTTATAATAATATCATAACTTTTAAAGTGTCAAAAAACTAACTAACTATCACGCCATCTCCCCAAAAGGATAGGCTGTCTGGACTGGACTGTCAATGTAAAAATAAAATATAAAAAATATTATAGAGATGCTGTATCAAAAGTCAAAATAGCCATGATATGAAGAGGAAAAAGAAGTTGGAGAAGAACAAAAATTCTCTAACGAACCATTATAAACAGAGTTAAAACATTATAATAAAATATTGTATATCGGCTTCTTTCATATTGAGTTGTGTAAAATAATGTATACAGAAATACAAACAAAACAAAAGTGTGTCACCGCACAATCCCAAAGGGGTACTAAATTCGGGTTTATGCGTTTATGTAGATAAATATGATTATGTTTATGATTCATAGATAATATAGACGTTCATTTGATCACAAGCAACGACATGTTTTCTTCTGCATGTTAAATGATAGAGTGGAGAAGAGAAGGCGTTGCCAGATTCCTACGATAATTCTCTAAGTACCTACTTGTGAATAATAGAAACATAAAACCGATACAAAATATTTCTGGCATGTCTTAGAGAATTTTTAATAAAATTATATCCATGCCCCTCACGTAAGGCGCTCTCCGAGAATTTATTTTATTCAGGCATTGGCTGTGGTAGCCCATGTATTCCTATACCCACAGCTGCGTACACGCCGACCGAACAAGATCGAAATACCGATCTAAACTAAAATGCTACATTTACCATCTCCCTCTCGCTGCAGCGCTTAGATATGAGCGCGATTTTTTTCATTGCTCGACTTTAAACGGTATAGAGCTTTATATGCGATACGTGATGGGACTGGCCATGGCGTCGTTCCAACCGGTCACATGTGCGCCGGTTCTCGCTTATAAATCCCGCCCTGGAAATGTTTATATTTCCCATTGTACCCTTTCGGGATTTATATGCACGACCCGTTGGCGGACAGTTCTCGAGATTGAATTTTGAAAATGCATTGAATTTACAGCGTTCTACGTGCTCAAGAGAATTGAGATGACCGATGGAGCTACGAAACTGAATCGGGTGTAAGTACCTATATACCCACGATATACCTACAACGGTTGCTTAGGACCAAGTCTAAAATAGTGTGTCTAGAATCGATGAAACACGTATTGATTTGTTTCCTTAGTTTCATCTACACCACACACATGTCTATCAATACATGCAAACACAAGAAAAAACAATTGAAAACTTTATTGGATGAGGATTTTCATTTAAAAATCGACTGTTTTAATTCAAATGTCAAAGTAGAAATGTATGTGTTAAAATACAATATATCTGTACATGAGAGCCACAAAGACTTTTGAGCGAAGAGAGTTATGCACATTTTATTTTATCATTGATACAGTTTCCAGTAATTAGTATATCCAGCACACAGTACAAAGTATAGTAAGAAGTCATTTTTAAGGCCGACAATTGTCCTGGATATTCTCAAAACATTACGAGAATCTCATATGACCATCGCTACTCTTTTTTGGCAAAAAATCACTTAAGACATTATTGCTCTCAGGTACAAATATAATTATATTAAAAAAATCTTTTAATTTAACATAAGTGAAACATTCTGCCAACGTAAGCAACGCTGACGAAGCCAGATACAAATTTTATTAACTTGTTAATAATAATAAAATCTTTAAAGTTGTTTTTAATTCCCTACCTATGGTGTTCTAATTTGTATACATTGTCAAATAAATAAAAATAGTATATCATGTGTAGGCACCTAAATTTTTTTTTATTGCTTAATATTTTAACCACAAACTGCATTGAAGCGTCGATTCAGCAGCGCGGGAGAACCGTATTTAACTATGATTTCAAAATGCGAATTCAAATTCTAAATTCAAATTTGAATACCGAAGTGAGTTGTGTAAAGAAATGATTGCGCCGGGACACGAGAGCACTCAATTTAATAAAAAGTTTGTCTTCTCACGCATGGCGTGTAGTCAACATGATATATCACGAATTCAAATGGCCGTTTCATTGGTCGTTTCAGTCGTCTCAATTTGCGGCGTGATGGTCTCTTACATTATACGAATGGCCAATATATTCGTCCGAGCCGGGCTCGCTCGCATCGTGGCGTGCATATACTTCCGGCTAATAAAACGTCAATCAGTGCGCGTTTTGGCGCCGAAAAGCGAAAAAAACGTGGAACGTGACTGAGAAATGAGGTCGTGAACTTTTGCTTTCGGAAGAATGAAAATTTTTGGGCCTTGTTCGATTAACAGATTTTAAATACAGTTACATTTATACAGCTTTTTTGGAATTATATTAAAAACTAGTGAACCCATGAACAATTTGTTTTTTGAATGTATACAAATACTTGTAGACAAATACAGGATTTTACCCATTACGGGTTAATCATTTTTAAGTATTGATTGTATCTCAATAGAGACGAAGATGTATTTTTTTTTTTGAAACAATATGGTAGTCGAGGCGTTTACAGGACTTATGACCTGTCATTGGTTGGGTAAAGCGATCGCTTTATGTTAACAACATTCCCATTCCGCCCTTCTTACGACCACCACGTCGTACAAATTTTTAAAAGATGTATGTACGAGTATGCTACTACGTTACGAACACTTCACATTTTTTTCATAATTCATTTTCATAAGTTCTATAAACGCCTCGACTACCATATTCTGTTTCCAAAAAAAAAACAATTTACATCTTCGTCTATATTGAGATACAATTAATCCTTAAGAACCTTTCAACGCTTCATAGATGAATTAATCAAAATAAAAATTGAATAAAACACTTTGTATATAACCACTTTATTTTTTAAGGAGCGCCAACCGGTTTCACTCTGTAACGAGCTTACAGAGTGAAACCGGTTGTTTAATTTAACAGACCATAATTTAATTAAACATAATTTGAAGATCGATATTAATTCATTTATACCAATCAACGGAACACATGAAGTTTAACAATGAAATCCATTAATGATTTAAATTTTTGTAAAATAAAATAAAATTCTAAATTATACCGCGGGTTGCCATTGTGTGTTCAGGACAAGGTATTCAAGGGGATGTTATAAAAATACAAATAAATGTAATCATTTTTTTATTATTTGGGGTATTTTGTAAAAATCTTAGAAATGTTAGAATACGAGAGCAGTTTTTTTGTAAAATAAAGTTGAAGTATTAAAAAATTTATAAATGTACGTAATAATTTATTCAAGCACAATAGATTTAAAATGATATTTTATCCCAAATGATATTAGAATTATCTATTCAGATGTCAAATTTACATAAAATCTTGAAAGAAAAAAGAGTCTAGCATTGTAAAACCAACCAATGACGCAGAAGTTCATAAAATGTCGATATTTTATTTATAATAATATACAAGTTTCGATGTCTTCATAAGCATGGAGTAGGATGGTAATTGAAATGCTCTTCCATAAATTTCTTGTTATATGCTTTCCTTGGACTTTTCAGGAATATTTTTGAATAAAATATATTGGATTTGGTCTAGTAAATATTTATTTCCAATCATTTTATTTACATATTGTAGTTAAAAATTTATATGAAAATTACAAAATAACCAAATAGTACCTAGTATTTGCTAGTCATATTTTAAGAATACACTGGAAATCTAAATAGGTTTTAACTTTGATCAGGGCGCTATCGGTGTAAGATATCAAAGTTTGTTATTCCTTGTCAATGATAGTTTTGTGTTTGTGGTGATAGGTATATTTGAAAAAAGGTGCGTCCATGATATGTCTACCTCTTTGGAGAAACAGTTTGATGGTTAGTTAGTTAGGTTAAGGTAACGCCGAAGTGTTTTGATGATAAGTTTTCAATCGCGATAGTAAGGTCTGCATTGATTCACTAGGATGTCACCTAGCTCAAAGCGTAGCTTTAAGCACCAAGAGAAGGTTCTACGTGTGTGGCCGTAGCCTTGGTTAGATTAAAGCATGTGTTGACGTTTATAAATATTTTATCATAACAAACGTAACTTATCATTTAGCCACGGCATTCCTTCGCAGCGCATAACGTACCTTGAGATATCTTGCTCAGTTAATGTTATGGCTATAAAGGGTCGCGTTGCGTAAGTGTTTATAAAAAGTTCTGCCGACAAATGTATACCGCATTATAACATGTGCAGACTGGCGACATATCAAAATATCGTAATAAAGCGATAAATTAATCATTCAATGATTAAACAATACGTATTTCGTATACGATTAAAAAACGCAATTATGTTTTCTTGGTAGACATTCAAAATATGACAGATACTTACTCGATTGTACTCAAAAGTCCTATTCCATTAGCACAAAAATGATTTAGTCATGTAGAGATATTTTTAGTATTACTTAGATATTAATATAATATTGATGAAAACGTCGGTTTTCTAGAAGTTTTATTATATTTTATGGGTGGCGTACAATAGTTTGCCTTTCTACGGCATCATTCAATGTTCATGCATTGGTTTAAGGATTCGGTAATGTCCCCGATAAACATATCACACCCATAAAATACAATACGATTTCTATAAAAATTATGAGAAAAAGTACATTCGTTTAATGTAAGAACGTAGTTTATTGTTTCTTGAACAATGATGTAAACTTCCATATTAATTAATTAATTAATACGAATGAAAACGTCAGTTTTCTAGAAGTTTTATTATATTTTATGGGAATGACATGTTTCGCCCTTCTAAGGCATTATCAAATGTCATCACGTCAATGTCACATTTGAAATTCTTTAGAAGGGCGAAATATGTCATTCCCAAAAAAATTAATAAAACTTCTAGAAAAGGAACGTTTTCATTCGTATTAATTAAGAACGTTTTGTTTATATGAATTAGATCTTAATTTATAAAAATGTCCACATATTATTTATATTTTATTAAAAAAATTATTTACTTGAATCGGGACTTTAAAAATTAAAAGTAAAATAAAACAAGATTTTACATCAGGATTTAGCAAATGAATTTATTTACAATATTTAAATTCCACTTTTCTTGACGTTTAAACTTTTTTCTGTCGAGTATGTTTTTTTCAAAAATGATTAATTTTACCATAACGAAATTCTATACACTACGTTACGCCTTGTATTTGGGTTTCTGAGTGCCATAACTTATTTTTATTTAACATTTCAGCGTGTGGCGCCAATGGTTAGTTATGCGATATTGTTTATGTAGACTGTACCTTTTCGAACCAAAATATTTTTATGGGCCAAGTTACAACAAGGGTGCATTGTTTTTTGAAGCCAAATTCTTTATTTTATAACAAGGCACATTCATATAGTTTTCATTATATATAGTAAACTATACAGAAAATTAAAGTACCAATCCAGCACTCCACCCTCCTCTATTCGCCCCCGCGGAAGATACGGCGTGATGGGTTGCGGACCTCTTCGCCACAATATCTAATGATGAATTAAGAAAATAATGTAAGGCAGATAGATTAATGCGTCCTATAGAAAATTAAGAAAGGGTCACTAAGGTGATTTGGACTTATGGAACGAATGGAAGAAGAAAGAATAGTTAAAAAAATATATACAAGTAGTGTGAATAGAAAAGGCGAGGATGGCCGATAAAAGCCCAAGGAAGACATGGCATAAAAAAATAATCAATTACTGAAAGGCAGCCATGTTCGAAGTAGATACAATCGACGAGCGTGCATGTCTCGACGCGTGAATGTGGAAGAGGCACGAAAGTTATGTCATGATAGAACATTGTAGGGGTTCAACTTCTCTTCCTAATCTTCCGGGAAAACGGCGTGATGGTAAGCTAGTTATTATACGAAAAATATGCTATAGTAATATAAAAAATACATCAATCGTATCAATTTTTAAGATCAAAATCCATTGCATGCAGTCTTTTTATAACTGGATATGGAAATTTTATAATTACTTATGTACATATAAGGAGGTGGGTAATATTCACATTTACTTAGGCGAAGTCTTTTTGATGAGTATGCATACGAACAAAGCATTCAAATTAGCAATCAAACCACGATTAAAATAAGAAGAAAAAAAACCTATCGATGGATTTCCTTTCATTTGACATTGAATATTCGATCACGAGTTCCGTTCCAGAAATAAATAAACCGCCTAGGAATTCTTTATGAGAATTTGAATTTCGAATGCTGGTCACCATTTTGTGCAAAGCCGGCAGACGCGACATCAAAATGGTGGTTCAACGTTCTGCGCCGGGCTGGGGTGATTCATTCATGAACAGACAGTGAAAACACAAAAGTCTTTCCGATATAGTATATGCAATACATCTTTATGAAATAAATTATTTAACGCAGATATATGTAGATAATGCAGGGCGGATCAAAACGTTAAAAAATAATGAAAAAGTCGTCTTCATCATGATGGTATGAGAAAATGGAGAGAGAGAAAAAAAATACAAAATATATCGTGGGTATACTGGCAAAAAACGTTAAGTCTAAAATCGCTGTTTTGAGAAATCGAACATTTAAGTTTTCTTTAAATTTGAAACATATAAGTGTCGTTGTCAAAAGTCAATCGAGGGAATTTTTTTCAGCCGAAGACAATAAGTAGAGTTAACGTTTTTTTCCAGTACAAAAATGTTCAACAAGACTCTTCGAAAAATATTAAGTTTTTTGAAGCTTTTAGCCTGTATGAAATACCTTTTGTACGATTTAACGTTAAATTTATTTTTAAAACTAGAGAAAAAATCTGTTTCATTCGACTTCGTGTATTTTGCCAATTTGTAGAGCATTGTAAACTTTACAATACTGCATCACTAAGTCAAAACTGCCAATTTTCGACTTAACGTTTTTTGCCAGTATACCCACGATATGTTATGATATAAAAATATTTTTAAGAATATTGAGATTGCTAATGAAATATGTTGAAAGAGAGTGTGGCAACCTATCCTCTCTGAGTCTCTCATCCAGGAAACGACGTGATTGTAAATAAATAATGAAGAAATAATAACTGTTAGTTTGTTCATTTTGCATTTGTATTAACAATCACTGTATGTACCCTACAATAAATAATTTCATTAATAATTTTAATACATTAATACATTGAGATTAATGTTTTATTAATAATATTTATACATATGCAGAAGGTTTTAATTAATATTCTTACTAAAACAATAATATTAACAAATGTTTCATTGAACCTATATGTACTGTAGGCATATACTCGTATAAACTTATTTATTTATTTTATTTTTATTTTTTATTTTTTATTATCGAGGGTAACAAACAGCAATTACAGTATATGAGTATAAACACATAGAGACAACAAAACAAGGCCAATTACATGCTACCACAAATATTATATAACAACTGACATAAGGTTAAATATATAAGAGTAATAAAGTAACACTTTGATAAGATAAAGAGAAAACTATTAGTAATAATGAATTAAAAATAAAATATAATTTTGAAATGTAAAAAAAAAAAAAAAAAGACAAGAAAAGAAAAAAAAAATAGAATAACTAATTTCATTCGCCCCGAAGGGTTGCTCCAACCATTTTTTAAAATCACTTTCATTAAGATGGAACACATCGATGTTACTAAAGCACTTATTGTACGTGTAGGTACTTATGTGTAATAGATACGTAGGTATATTTTCTATGTAACTTATTAACTAACTAACCATCACGTTGTTCCCGGAGAGGTGGACAGAGAGGAAGGAACGCCACACTGTTCTATCCTGACATCATAACTTTCGCATCTCTTCTTCATTCACCCATCACGACACGCAAGCTTGTCAATTGTTCCCACTTCGAACATGGCCGCCTTTCAGTAATTGATTAATGTGGTCATGCCGTGCCTTCCTTGGCCTTGCACAGCGAGTATATTTGTATAGATTAATGTTATATCTCTATACATACATGTATAGATGTATATATAAGATAAATCGTGAATTGAATGTCATAAAGCTTATAATAAAATACCTATTATTTGGTTTGCTAAAAACCGATTCATTATTCATAGAACGGACAATAAAAATTGCATTTATTGTCATTGCAAGCACATCGTAATAAATCGATAGTAACATTAAATGGGTGCTTATCCAAAAAATACGACCAATTCAGAATACCTATCAAAAGCGTCGTAAAAATATTCGAATATGATAATTTAAAAGATATGATATGACGTTCTTCGACTACGAACTCGAATTATTTACGATGTAGAGTCACTTCTAGTACTTTGAATATATAAATATTTAATATAAATATGTACATACAATGAATCGGCAGACATTATTTTAAAGAGTTCTATCTTTTTTTCTGTAAAGCAAAATGAAAAACATCCGAAACTCTGATATGTTAAAAAAAAATTGTTAATTGTAATCTCAAGATAGAAGAAGTTCATTGTAGAAAATTTGAAAATATGTAGGTATCTATGTATGTTTTTGAAATGCATATTTAGTTAAAATCTACTTATGTGGATTAGTGGATTAGAAGTAACATTTAAATATAATTTTTAAAAAGATTTTTTCATTATTTACCGATATATGTTTATAGCTAAGCTCAACAAAATAGATAAATAACCAAAAAAAAGTATAACTTTGTTTTACTCATCTTATTCATTTCTAATATATTTTAATTTAAAAAGGGATTGCAAGTTAATTGGTCATTACTGTGTGTGATGGAATTGAATAACATTTGAAAAACATTTTATGTTCACAACATTTCAATGTTTTAAGGTCATAATATTGGCTATCACGTTAATGCACTATTTATAAACACGTGGTTAAAAAATTTAAACTGAGGAGGGAAGTCTGCGGTCCTTAACATGATTGTGACTAGTACATACTATTATTTATCTTATTATGTTAATACACATAATGTTCTTTGTTCAAATCTCACGATGATTTGAAAGTTTAATTTTACATGGAATTATGTCTATATTCGTTATTATAGCTATTATACACAGTCTTACAATGTAGATACTTATCGATACAGAACTGACTCTTAAAAAAATTGTCAATAAGTCACCAATAGATATAGGTTATCTATATACGAGTTATGTTTTATTTATTCACCAATAGGAATCGTTTTCCTTCTTATTCAAATTCATAAAAAATCAATTTGACAGTACCAAAATAATGTATTGAGGAAAATGTTGTTATCCCAAGAATATACAAAACAAAAATGTATATAAAAACCATTCCACTGAAATAAAAGTATATTTACAAAAATAGAATAAGTTTTTAATCGTGTTATATAATATTATTATGTAACTTTTTTTTTATTAAACTTTCTTTAAAAGCGTGCATAAACAGACTTAAAAAACCGACATGTATGCATGTAAAAAAAATCATTTTTTGAAAGCTTTATACTGGATAATTAAAACGAACGAAAATATCTATTTTATTTTATCTTATAGGAATGACATGTTTAACATTGCTAAGGCATTATCAAATGTAAGCATTCAATAATGGCTTAGTAAAGCGAAACATGCCATTTCCATAAAATATAATGAAACTTCTAGAAAGCAAACCTTTTCATTCGTACAGATAATAAAATATGGAGTTTTACATCATTGCTAAAAAATATATTTAAAGTGGATATTCTTTCAAACATGGCGTAGGTACCCAAATTCAATGTGGGTATCTTGTTTTACACCTCCATTATTTCACAGCAATGCTGAATTTGAAAATGGAACTTCCAAACGTAGTCTTGCATGATAATGACGTCACACGTTCAAAATGGGCACATGACGGTCCTACTCAATTCACTCAATTCCAGCAACTATCCGTCCACATGTTCTCCGTTTATCATTCGGCCCGCGTCTTGCGTTGTATTATAGTGGCAGTTAAACTTTTATTGGCCTCAAGGTCGCGGCTTTACGACCATTTTTGGGACGTAAAATTTCTAGGTTATGCATTTCGCCCGGGAACACCCTGCTTACGTCAGCGCTCCCGAACATTTACGGCCTAGAATTTGAATCGTTCGATATTCAAGTTTGAAATCAATGGAATATGATTGATATCTAGGGGCTGTGACAAATATTACCCCATAAAATATATTTTTCTTTGGTTATATAAACAGTACAATCGCATTGACTGCTTTTAATAGAAATGTAATGTAGAAGGTATGTATAGTTAAGAATAATATTTTAAATAACGCTGATAACAATTTAAACACATTTACACTAGATAGAGATATGAAACCTTTTTTCCTTGGTAAGCAATAAATAAAAACAATTACATAATTATTTATAAATATGGTAAAGAAGTTAAAAGGTCTTCAAATATTCTGGTCAAATTCTTTGGCATATAGAATGGAATAATACTCCTAGCGGCTTCTAACAATATGTTAGGCGACAGCCTTCGCATTGTGTTAATAAGGTAGTTTGCTAAATGCCGAAAATCATTCTCCATAGATGGCGTTAGTGGGTCGGTTGTATAGGTTAATTCTTGAAATAATTCACAAGTGCAACCAAATCTACATAGATGGCTGACTGAAACTGACACGTGAAGATAAATATGGATTTTGAAGTATATATAGATCTTCCAAAAATTTGTCATGCATGATCACAATAACAAAGGTGGAATGGGGAATGTTGTAATTACATAAAGCGTGCGCTTAACCCAACCAATGACAGGTCATAAGTCCTGTAAACACCTTGATCATCCATGTTCAGTTTCCAGTTTACGTCTTCGTCTCTATTGAGATACAATTAAAAAAAAAGTTTAAAGAAGATAAAATGAGTATGAAAATATACAAAAAACAAGTGATAGAACCAAAGGAAATCGATGACAAAGGCTCGTCATACAAAACTTACACACGCGATTGAGACCACGTGGTAAAGAAAATATTTAAATAACCTTCCCTTTCATTATAAATGAAAACTATCTAAAAATGATTATAATTAAAACTAAATATATGATGAAGTAATACGGGCTTCGAAAACATCGAGAAAAAAATCTTAAAAATAAAAAGGTTATGATTACTTAAAAAATAATATGTTTTTATTTTAACTAACTAACTAATTAACCATCACGCCGTCTCCCCGAAGGGGTAAGTAGAAAGAATGGACTGCCACACTTTTCTTTCCTGACATATTTCTCTCGATTCCTCAACATTCATACATCGTCTCATGCACGCGCGTCGATTTCTCTGACTCCTCACATGGCCGACATTCAATATTTGATTTATTTGATCGTACCACGTTTTCCTCGGTCTTCCTCTATTTCTGGTTCCATTTACATCGTTAACATATACATTTTTTACCATTCTTTCTTCATTTATTCTTTCCATGTGTCCAAACGATCTAAATGATCCTTTCATTATTTTGTTTATAACACCATCATTCGCACCGCATTTACTTCTTATATTTTCATTCGACACTCTCATACAGAGTATCCACACATTCGTCTAAGAGATTTAATCTCTACTGCATTTATTCTACTTTCAACCTTCTTTTGCCAGTTCCATGCTTCGCTTCCATACATAATGGTCGGTAAAAGAACACATTTTTTTTATTTTAAAACAATATAATATATATAGGAAGGATGTTTTTCATTTGTTTAACTTGAGAAATGTGCTGAGCGCGTTATAGTTGTAAAAAAACGGGTGTGGTATTTTTTTCTTCCGCTTACAAAACTAACTTTAATCTATTAATAATCTCCATCTTGCTCCACAGAAAAATTAGGTTAATTCGGACGAGGAATTTACAGTCGACCCTGATAGAGTAAATAAATTCTAATACAGTGGAGCACGGCGGAAATTTTCTTGGTGAGGAATATTTTTTCTTGTCACGCCATTTTAATGCCAGCTTTTACATATTCGTCACATAATATTAATACCCGTGAAGCAGAGAATATGCCGTAGATATCCGATCGAAAATGAAAATAAATTTACTTGTGGTTTAAAAAAAGCTTAATCACACTAAAATATATAGTAAAATTACGTTACTTAATATAAATATCAGATTATAGTCAATTAATTAACTTTTCAAAAATGTTGTATAAATATTTTGGCTTTTCACAAATATATTTCGGATCCCTTCTACAGTATAAATTTTTATGCTGAAGAGCGAAGTTTGCATGTTTTCCAAAAATGTAAAAACGATGTAAAAATACAATGTTATTAAAATTTTATTCATATTTGTATATTATTTATCGTATCAACGAACTAAAAAAAAGGCAAGAAAAGCTGATTCGAAAGTTTGAAGTCGGAAAAATCGAAAAGCTTGAGTGTCGCGGTGTATAAATGTAGAAAAAGCGCGAAAATTTCATCAGGATAAAACAATGTGGCTGTCTACCCCTCCAGATAAACCGTGCAATGCATTGTTAGTTTATTTCTGTTTAATTTTTCACCTACGAATACAAAATTAACTAAGAATTTGCAAAGTAAATAAGTAAGACTATTTCATATCCTACTTTATAGTGTTTTCAACAATAGTTTAAAACTCCATATTAAATATTTAATAAAAATAAAATAGTCTGTGTCTTGGAATTTTTATTATAATTTATGTGAATGACATGTTTCGCCATTATCAAATGTCTATATTCTACATTTGATTAATACCTTAGACAGGCGAAACATAGCTTTCACATAAATTAAAACTTCATTTTCATTCATATCACAGACATTTTCATTCATATTCATATTTTCATTCACAAAATTCTCTATAGAGAATAAGCAAACGCTTCTTTGAAACAAGTGAAACACACAATGTTATATCATTTGTTTACTTTAAGCGACATTGTTTCGAAAGCAAGTAGTATTTTTCTTCAAGAGGATTAGGCGGAGAAATTCATTGCGTTCTTTTATAATTTTGCTTTGTTGTAAATGTCAGTTCAATTGCAAATTGCCCAATGTTATGTTATGTCTACAATTTATTTAATTTGTCGAGGACAAGCTTTGATGTTTACAAACAGTTTTATTTATAATTGGTATTTACGCCCACTAACTTTTATTTTTACTAATTAACTATCATGCAATTTCCTGGAAGTTCTGTTATTTTCTGACATTACCTCGCTCCTTAACATTTATATAATAACATCGTGTCAAGTGCACACGTCAATTTCTACGTAGCTGACATTTAAATTTTGATTTATTTGATCGAGCCATGTTTTCTTTTTCCTTTTTTTTAATACACAATATCTTCTAGCTAAATAATTCATGTTTTTAATTGAAATTTCTCGGTAGAAGTTCATTTTAAATATTGAAAACATAAGAAAAAATTGATATTAAATTTCTTTATTATTATGTATTTAGTGTGCTTCTATTTGTGTTTATGTTCGACCGGTTTCGGCAGTTTGCTGCCATCACCAGAAGCTTTGCTGCCATCATCTTCTAACCATATTAATAAACTAACTAACTTTATACAACCATGGCTCGCTCACTACTCGAATACGTATCTCCCGTTTGGTCTCCTTACTATGCAGCGAGTATTACACATCAATTTCAAAATGTGCGGGTCGTTTACAAATTATAATTATGCCCTTACTTTTTATTCCTTGGACTCTCTCGAAAATAGGCGAACAATAAACGTTATGACGTTGCTTCACAAAATTATACACTTCAAAATAAACAAATCCGCAATTCTTAGCAAATTATTACTGAATACCTCTATGCTTCGCATAAGACACACTGCGAACCAAATATTCCACCTTCCTGCTTATCGGACCAACTACGCTCAGAGCCCGACAATGTACCGGATATGCGACATTTACAATTAGTGCATTGATAATATCGATGTGTTCCAACTTAGTGAAAGTGGTATTTTTTAAATGGTTGGAGCAACCCTTCGGGCGAACGAAACCATGTTAAATAAAATAATAATACACTTTCAGTAATTTGTATTAACACCACTTTATTTGGTAACACCAACCGGTTTCGTCCCGTCGGGGCTTCTTCAGGGTGAGAGAATAAACTTAATATATAAAAAAAAAACTAATGTTACTCTACTCTTAATAAACTAATTTACTCTACTCTTTCTTTTTTCAACATATTTATATTGTATTTCATCATTAATTATTAATTATTATTAATATTACTATTATTCTCTTTGACTCGCTAAAATATTCTTCTTATAAATTTATTAACATATAAAATATGTCAGTTGCTGTACAATATTTGTGGTAGCATGTAATTTGCCTTATTTTGTTGTATCTGTGTGTTTGTATATGTATATTAAAATCGCTGTTTGTTAACCTCAATAAAATAAAATTAAATATTCGTTTTGTAAGTTTTATTTTATTGTTTAACCGATCGCGAATATCAGATGCAGCAATCATATTTAGATTTTTAGATTTAAAATATGCCTTAATGCGTCATTGGGGTGATTACAAATAAACAAATAAAAATATGTGGAAAAGAATAGCACTTATTTGTAGGAACATTGATGATGACCTTTTGCAGGTCAACGAGTTTCACGAATTCGTTAGATTATGTATAATTACTTATGTATGTATGTATGTATACGTATACCAAAAAGGGGCGAAGTTTGTTGATTTCGGTGGTGAACCTCACATCATAACTGAATTAAATATCGATTCGATATGCATGCGATCCGCGTGCGTAATTTGACGATGTAAATTTGAAAGGGTTGGTTGGTCCTTCGAGCTGGACGGGCTCGACTCCACCCCCCAGGGGAGGTGAATTATACAACGCCCACAGAAATTAGCAAACCAAAGCAATTAAGCCAAATGGGATGGAATGGAGTTTAGAAAAACCCCGCCCCCGGGGGTTAAAATTCGGCTGAAACGGCTAACTATGGAAGTAATCGAGGAAAACGTGCGGAATAATAATTATGTACCTAATTATAAAGGTTTTTGTCGGCCATCTTGATTAAAATTCTTCGGGGGTTAAATGTCTTTGAATTAAGAGATTTACTTATTTACTTCACTTCAATATTATGTTTCGCCTTTAATTAAAATATTTACCCCAGTTTAATATAAAGCTAAGCATTTTAACCAAGAACACATTCAAGTTAATACATATCAGCAAACTTGAATAATACCGTATACCGACCGGAGCAGACTCGAACGTGGTTCTGTGATATGAAGTCCTCACGAGGCGAGATATTCCGTTACGCTGGAGAGGGTTCAGAAAAAAATTCTGAGGTATCTCTACATGTGAGAGTATGGTAGCTATCTGTGGCTCTATCCCACAGCATTTTTTTTGGGAATGCTTGGAGACAACTTTCTGCAGCTTCGAAGAGATGGGCATCTCATAACCCATTTTTTTAGATTACTCAGGGGATATTTCGAGAACTCGGCCGTGCTGGAGGGTGTTCGGCTTTTTGTCCCTCATAGATGTCTCCGACAGCGACAGCATAGATTATTTTACCAACCGTCCGCCAAAACCAACCTGCCTCTGGTGACACCGGTGGGAAGAGCGATTAATCTGTTGAACGCGGTCTCCTCGGAGATCGACGTCTTTCATATTAGTGAAAGTGCGTTCAGAAGGCAAATACTCTTAATTCTGGAGAGTGTCCTGTCTTCCTAATGTTGAACCATCTCTCTTGCGTTTCTGGTAGTATACTATACACAATATATTATTTTACCTGTTTTCAATAGTTACCTTAAAAAAATATTTTGTAATGTCTGTTGATGAAATAAACTGATTTGTATGTAACAAGACTTTGAAAGAACAGTTTTTGAAATGAAAAATGGAAAATAGTCGCCATTAATGTTACAATATTACTCCTAGAATATTTCGATACGTATTTGGCAAAAGGTCCCAAACACATACATGCCCCTTTTGCCAAATACGTACCAATATACTGTTTAACCATAAAACATAAAATTAAACTCCATATTATGTATTCCTTCTATATTCGCCTTCACTCTGTGTATTAAACTCATATTTAGCACACACACATATATATAAATATAATTAATATTCAAGTTTAAAGAATATGGTATTTTTTAAAACATTCATTTAAAATTTATATATTTTATGAAACCTGATATGTTTCATCTTTACATACATTAGTTAATATCCTAGCAAGGTGAAATTTCTCACTCTCATGAAATAAAATAATGTTCCTAGAATACTGATGTTTTCCTACAATATTTGATTGTTTCTAGATTTCTTTGAAAAAGACTATTACTATATTGCTTTATAAAATTTAAATAATTAGTTCCACTTTAAATAACTAAATATCCAACTAAAACTTTCGTTTCAAGCCTATAATTTTAAATTATAGAATAACAAGCCAACAGTAGCCCGAAAAACTATAGAAAATATTTAAACAGTTGCCATTATTTCGTCAATGTATTCTGGCTAATCTATTGAGTTGTCACTAGACGCACTTATAGAATTATTCCGAATACATTATCGGCCATCTTAATTACAAAATATTACACTATTTACATACGAAAGAGCTCCGAGTCGCGACGCGGGTAAAATAAGAATTATCTCATGGATGCTGGGCTACAGAGAGAGATAAATCACTCGGACGGCAAACGAAGATACGGCGTCATCCCACGTACACAGTACATAGTGCTCCGCTTATTTACCGGTTCGTGGCTATATACTTAGCGAGACTTTAAACCTAACCAAATGCAAAGGTATTGTATAAAAAACGACTACAAGGTTTCTCAGAGACCATGTGATTTATATGTATTAAGGGTTTTCAAAGTTTATCAACCATTATAAGATCAATTCAAATCTAAGCTGAAAAGTTCAACTTGCATAGGTACTATTGTTTTTAATTATTATCATGTTCTGTTCTAACCGATCGATATCCCATACACCGTTCATTTTAAATTACGTCTTCATTCGTCCTAGAGGTGATTACGTGACAAAAACGACGCATTAAAAATTGGCATATTATTATTATTATTATTATTATATTATAGCCCTTTAACAAATATTTGTCCCTGAAGACAGCACAGATTGTTTTATTTGCCGAGCTGCAGAACCAACCTGCCAATGATTATGCCTGTGGGTAGGGCAATCTTATTGCTTAATCGGGTCGAAGGTCGACATATTTCGTGATAGTGTGAGTTGCCTCAAGGATGCAATATCAATGTTATGATTCTTTCTAATTCTTAATCTTATTTTTTTATGCTTCTCTTATAAATTCTTATAATATAATTGCAAACGATCTGGAATTATGTGTCTGTAATGTTTGTGATTTTTATTAAAATAAATGAAATGAAAAAAAAATATTTTACCAGTAATACAGTACAGAGAACTTAACTAACTAACTAACCATCACACCGTTTCCCCGGAGAGGTATGCAGCAAAGAGGAAGAATCGTCACATTACACATGTAACCATAAAACTCTATATCAATATGAAGGGGGCACGTGAAACTTATTTATCATATAAATTCTAAAGAACAATTAATATGTAATATATTTCTTGGCCCTAAAATCATTTTTCTTGCAATATACATTTCACAAATAATCGCAACATACATTTAAAAAAAAATTTAATAAACTTAAATCGTAACACCAGCTCTAATGACCTCCCCAGAAAAGTAAGGTCACAGGTGGATAGGGCTGCAGCAGTTGCAGACTGCCTGAAAGATGTCATATTGAGAAACAAGGACATGAGGACTGACAGCAAGGTACGCATCTATAAGACCTGTGTGCGACCAATCCTCACATATGGCATTGAATCGAGGGCAGACACTGTCAAGACAAAGAGCATGCTCAGGACAACCGAGATGAAAACACTCCGCGCTATAGCTGGCAAGACCCTACGTGATCGAGTTAGGAATACAGCAATCCGAGAAATCTGCGAGGTCGAAGATGTGATCAGATGGGGACGTCAAAGACGGCGATACTGGCATCAACACGTAGAAAGGATGAGCTCAAATAGAATACCACACATAGCTCTCCATGGAATGCCAAACGGACAACGCCGACCAGGAAGACCCCCGAAAAGGTGGAGAGAAAGCTGGAGTTCAGCGTCTCAAGAGGACCCGCCTGAAATAACAGACTCCTGAGTCTACCAAAAGGGAAGAAGAAGAAGAAGAAATCGTAACACTGCGGAAATCCATAATATCGAAAAAATAAGCTCAAACGTAAAAAAAACAGTGTTTTAATGTTAAAAAAATACACATAATAAGATTAAAAAATAACATTTCCGTTTTTCGGTAGATACTATTTATATAAGAGTATTTAAAATATTTACGATATAATTTATTTTATATTTTAAACATTATTTCTGCCTACCCCTACATAAGACGGTGTGATGGTTATTTAATTAGTTACATTTCAGATATCACTAAACTGTTAATTTTTAGGCGCTGAAACTATATATTTCATTGTGGTAAAGAAATATTTCGATTGTAGTTTTAATTAATAAGATTAATTTAATTTCCATACTTGAGAATCTGTGGGGGGAGCATCTCCACAAGTCAGAATGTTATTTATGCTAATGGCATTACGACCAATGCATTGTTCGCGCGGCTGCGTTACAAACGGAGCTTCGTCCGCGATTCGGGCACATTAAAATAGCCTCTATAGCCATCTGCATAGATACCGATTTCATTCGCGCGCGTTCATGTCATTAACGATGCCAGCAAAGGAATTTAATCATTTATATCCTTCGCTTGTGTCCTATATGTGCGTGTATGTGTTGTGTCTGTATGTGTGTAATCTATCTCACTCTCTAGAGATGAGATGCCCCTAAAGGTCGGCTTACACTACATTATTTCTGAAATATTGTATAAAATTACATTCTGTTTCGAGAGCGTGCATTCATATGGTTTACATCTATGAAGTCGATATTTTTTTAATTCCCAACAATTAAAATATTATATGTAAATAATCTCTTTTGATTTATTGTTTCTTGAACAATGATGTAAAACTCCATATTAAATAATTAATACGAATGAAAACGTCAGTTTTCTAGAAGTTTTATTATATTTAAGATAATCAAATGATTTTACTGAAATCTCTTGATGGAAGTTCATTTTAAATAATAATTAAATAAAACGATGTTTTTTAACTACTTCCACTTTTGTCTTTATTTAGACAGCGACCGGTTTCGCCAGGCTCGCTGGCATCGACAGACTGGTAACACTATTGTAAACTTAGTCCTTTATATACATACAGATCAGGGGTGGTAAACATGATTCTATACAAAAATAATCTTCAAATATTTATGTAAAATTTTTCTGAATTTAACTATTGGTATTACAGGTATTCTTGGAGGTTCGTGTTTAATACAATGGGTTTTAATTTTTATTATTTCTTACATATTCATATATAATTTTTGAAAGAATGGTCGCTGTCTAAATAAAGACAAAAGTGGAAGTAGTTAAAAAACATCGTTTTATTTAATTATTATTTATTATATTTTATGGGAATGACATGTTTCGCCCTTCTAATGCATTATCAAATGTTAACACTAATGAATTTGAAAATGCCTTAGAAGGGCGAAACATGTCATTCCCATAAAATATAATGAAACTTCTAGAAAACTGACGTTTTCATTCGAATTAATCTCTTTTGATACTATCAAGATATTAGTTTTATATAATATAGGGGGACGTCAAATAGTTGATAGAAGGCAGTTGTGCCGGTTGCGAAATATAAGAGCATGGACAGGAATGAGGCAGAGATGCCTTTGCTACAGTGATCGCCAACGTTGAGGGGACCTGTATTGTATTCGTTATTAATTAGTAATATAATCAAATGATTTTACTGAAATCTCTTGATGGAAGTTCATTTTAAATAATAATTAAATAAAACGATGTTTTTTAACTACTTCCACTTTTGTCTTTATTTAGACAGCGACCGGTTTCGCCAGGCTCGCTGGCATCGACAAACCAGTCTGTCGATGCCAGCGAGCCTGGCGAAACCGGTCGCTGTCTAAATAAAGACAAAAGTGGAAGTAGTTAAAAAACATCGTTTTATTTAATTATTAATTAGTAATATATTTATTATTATGTATTTAATGTGCTTCCGTGTTTATGTTTGACCGGTTTCGGAAGATGGCAGCAAGCTGCCGATACCGGTCGAGCATAAACACAAGTGGAAGCACACTAAATAAATAATAATAAAGAAATTTAGATTTTTTTTTTGTTTTCATTATTTAATCGTAAAAATTTTATCCATACTTCCAGAGTTAATCATAACAAGTTTGTGTGAAAAAAAAATACATTAAAGTTTTTTAGACGATAATATAAAACTCCGTGCATAATAATATAGTATATATGAAATGGTATTATTTATATTCATTGATATGACGTGTTTCGCCCAAAAATATATACGTTTTGTCACTCCTATAAAACTTAATAAAACTTCTATTAAACATCCGCTTTCCGAAATATTTTTTTTAAATACCTATATTTCAATTAATAAAAATGTATTGCATTCAAATGAACATTCTATCAGAAAGTTTAAAATCTTTGTTACCTACTTAACTAGCATATTAATGCAAACCTATGATAAAAAATCTCTCGTGGTAATTTATGTTCTGGATAACTGGTGTTTATAGCTCTCGTGAATCGGGGCCGTGTTCTATTAGTTGATTTGATTTTATTTTTAGTATTTTTACACTGACCCTGCTACAACCCATCAGTATTACTTTTATTCTATATTATCAAAGTCAGTCTTATCTTTTGAGAGTTTATAAGACATAATACATAAGCGAGTATCCATCGCATATACACATGAATAATCCTAAAGAAGAAATATAATTCTTAGAACATTTGTCATAAATAAAGAATTGTGGACTGGACAAAGGTGCCAAATATCATAAAAGTCTGAAATGATTTTTGATCACAATTGGTGTTAAACATAACGGCCAATAATTGTGCAAACGTCACGCTAAAGATGCTACTCATGATACATGACATATTTTTATACAATATGTCTTATTTTAACGCAATTATTATATATATACAATTTGTTTTAGCTATTATATTAATTCTCATGACATGTGTTACGTAGCTAATCTATCGCCATTTTTGTTGTCACGTAAATTCTACGCCAGACCAAAGACAGTGTAAGAATCACACTGCCATCGCCGGGAATCAAACCCGGGACCTTCTGTGTGGTAGTCATAGCTCTCCACTCTCGTCACGAAGCTCGTCCTAAGTTATACGTAACAAACAGTTAATATGAAATAATAAACAGTTTTTTAAATTTTTAAATATAATTCAATTTTCAATTTTTCGAATAAATTATTAACACGCAGCGTAAAATAATTATTAATCGTCTGTTTTCTAGAATATTTCTTCTTTAACAAGGTTAAACATGTCTTTTCCATAAAATAAAAAAAACTTCTAAAAATCTAATATTTTCATGCGCATGCGAATAAATACTGCACATAATTTTAACAATATTAGATAGGCACTGTTAATCGAATAATCCAATTTAAATTTCAAATAATATTTAAAATTTTGTCGTAAGTAATAATACAATGGTATTACTAGATAAAAACATAAATGTCTCTAAAAATAAGAACTGAAACCGTTAGTCAAGTTATCAAGGTGAAAGTTTTTTTTTTGCTTTTTATGACTGTTGTGTAATATTTACAGCCCTTAACGGACCCGACCATAAAACCCTTTAAAGTCCAAAGTGAAATCGGCCTTCAACCAACGGGCCGTGCTAACAAAAGGGTTGCGCCGAGTTTCACAATCCGCAACCCTTTTGGAAAACAACGCAATTTGCACAATGCATTTTGAGACACAATGTTAAAAAAAAACTTTCTCTTTGGCGTATATCAATAGAATTAAATCGCTTGTATATTCGTCAAATGTGGCCAAGAACTAATAGCTTAAATAGTTGCACACTTAGCTTAACGAGTTAAAAATAAATGTGACTAGAGCAATAAAGGCACAGTGCCAACAAATTGTCACGTGTTGCACATAATTTATGATCAATTACATCATAAGTATATCTGCACTTAACCGTTTATGGTCTAATTCTACGACGCTTTACTGTTATTTAAGTACGTATAAGACAACACTTAAAAATTAACGAATACTCAAAATGCAAAGCGAAAATCTCACACTCGCCAACGCGTTAAAAACTTCGTAGCACTTTTAAAGATTGTAAGATTAGCGGTAAAAATAAAACATTGTTCATTTTTTGTTAGGAGTCAGTAACCTAATCATGCTAATTCCTGGATTCGGGCATAGACGACTAACGCTACACAGTGATTTATTTATTTGCACATTAGTTTTTATTTTATTCGAAATTTAACTATTATTTCATAATAGTTTTATTGATTTTACATTCATACATTGCTTTCTAGAGAATCTGTACAAGAACAACATTGTAATACTATTATATTAACTTTAATCAACAACAAAATATCTAAATGGTAACTATATGTCGCACCTTCGGGACGAAAACGACTCAACTCGAAAAATCATATTGTTAGGAAATCGCAAAAGAAGAATGTAAATTGTGACACATTCATATTATTTCTTCGATAGTTTCGATTTCTTTAAAGTAATTGCAATGTACTTACCTTAAAGAAATCGAAACAACCGAAGAAATAATACGAAAGTGTCACAATTTACATTCTTCTCTTGCGATTTCCCAACAATATTATTTTTTCGAGTTGAGTCGTTTTCGTCCTGAAGGTGCGATGTACCTACTAGAGCAGTGCTCCGAAACCAGTGTGCTGCGGCACACTGGTGTGCCGCTAGCCGTACGCAAGTGTGCCGCGGCCAAATTAATCTAAATGAAAAAAATATTTAGTTCTAGTCGGAACTCGTGAATTGCGAAAATGTCGATTCATTCGTAAATCAGTTCAGGAGACATTGGTGACTTTTTTTTTGTTTATTTTAGGTCATTCGTGAAAAATCGGTTGCTGGCAAACTCAATTTTTTAAATATTTGTGAAATGTATACTTATATCTGTATACGAATCCTGGATTTTCACCTGTGGGTGGTTAATTTAAATTTTTAATTGTATCTCAATAGAGACGAAGAAACAAACTGGAAACTGAATATGGATGATCAAGGTGTTTACAGGACTTATGACCTGTCATTGGTTGGGTTAAGCGCACGCTTTATGTAATTACAACATTCCCCATTCCACCATTGTTATTATGATCATGCATGATACATTTTTGGAAGTTGTATATATACTCCAAATCCATACCTATCTTCACGTGTCAGTTCCAGTTAGCCATCTATGTAGATTTGATTGTACTAATTAATTTTTTAAGATTAATCTATACAATCCTCCCACTAACGCCATCTATGAAGAATGATTGTTTAGCATTTAGCAAACTACTTTATTAACACAATGCGAAGAGGCTACCGCCTCGTACAATCAAATCTACATAGATGGCTAACTGGAACTGACACGTGAAGATAGGTATGGATTTGGAGTATATATACAACTTCCAAAAATGTATCATGCATGATCATAATAACAATGGTGGAATGGGGAATGTTGTAATTACATAAAGCGTGCGCTTAACCCAATCAATGACAGGTCATAAGTCCTGTAAACACCTTGATCATCCATATTCAATTTTTTAACTTAACAGCGACTTCCGGCCAGTAGAATTCGCGAAAATTTGGTCCTTCTATCTTTCGGGAGGATAAAAAAAACGTAGGTTCCCAATAGTGAGCGCTAGAGCTTAAATGGCGGCATTGAGGCAGTCAAAAGGGGTAGCCATGGCGAATGTAGGTATTTTAATAAATAATTACATCCCATTATTAATTTTAATAATTAATTATTGGAAGCTTTGAAAATACTATTTTCATGAATAAACTATGTATCAAAGTGAGACTTGTGTTGGCAGGCTCCCGTATGATGATTTTTCTTTCTGATAACCTTTCCTCCACGACTGAAACAGGGTGACCAAAAGTCTAAATACACCATGTACCCATAAATGGGAATGTTAGATTTTAATTTGTTATTTTGTTTTATATCATTGTATTTTATATCTAATATTTGTTTTAGATTTATTTTGTGGATTATTGGTGGTTATGAGGTTCGCAACCCATCACTCCGCGTCTTCCGTGGGGCGAAAAGAGAAGGATGGAGTGCCGCATCGGTTAAAGTGTGATAGTCCATTCTTTCTGCCTACCCTTTCGTGATGGTTAGTTAGTTAGTTAGTTTTAACTATGTATCATTTATTGTATCAAATGTATAATTTTTAATTTCAACTTCGTTATTATAAAGATACCTACATAAACTCGTAATGTTTTGATATTTGGTATAACTATTACGAGAGAGAAGGCGTCGGATTTTTTTTTCTTGTAATAGAGGAGGTGGTCTAGAAAAGGTTGTGAACCTATGCACTCGAACAAAGCCTATCTTTAAAGCTAAAGTGATATGAACAACGAAAATTGTATATACTGTGGAAACACGAATATTTTAATTGTATGTATACGTACGTATATAATTTAAGTAATATTACATATCAGTAGTTACTGCTTAAATTTATGAGATAACACATTCAAATCTTGAAGATTTTAGTTTGTTAATTAACTCTGGTATTCTCAACACAATCCTCATTCCCATACAAACTATGCACACCTCAGATCACCCTGAAGATAGAACTAACTGACTGAAAGCGTTAACTTTATTGTTATTTCCTTATTTATATGTCAGTATATAATTTGTTCTGCACACATACATACAAAGGCGCGGAGCCGAAAAAAGAACTGGTTCATAACATGCTAAGATTCGTGCTTGTATTCAGTTTAGTTTTACCGGATTTCGTTCGAAATAGTGGTTTGAGTGGATTTAACTTTAGAGAAATTCTAATATCACACCTATCAAGACTGAAATAACTATCAAGTCGATATTCTAAAGGCGAGAAGAAAATATAGATTTCCGAATTAAAATATAATCCTAATATTATTTTCGATTACTCTTTCTTTAATTCATATACAAAGGATATACAAAGCATGCGTTTGTCCCATCATGACGTATGGAATAGAGGTCAGAGTCGATACCAATAGAACTAAGAACCTTCTTAAAGTAGCAGAAATGCGAATCCTACGCTCCATCGCAGGCAAAACCCTCAGAGATCGGATCAGAAATGAAACGATAAGGTCTGTCTGTGGTGTTGAAGACATAGTGAGATGGGGAAGTAGCAGAAGGCGCTTTTCGATAGACCACGTGGTTTCACGGAGAATAGAAAAATTGCAAAAATTGTTAAAGATGAAAACCCAAGCAGCAAGAGATTACCAGGAAGGCCGCCAAGGAGATGGAGAGATGGCTTGACATCATCATCCCAAGACAGCCCACCGTCACAAACAGGTCATACGACCTAAACTAAGAGGAAGAAGAATAAGTAGATGCATTTTATTGTTGTATTAAGCATTAACTCTAACGCCCGTTTTCTATTTTTCTAGAATATTATATTTTATTCAAGCGACATATTTCTAGGACATTATCAAATCATTAAAAAAGCAAGGAAAAACATGTCAATCTCATAAAATATACTTTGAGAAAATTTTAGTTTTTTTTATAATATTGCAAATGTTGAAAAAACCTGTTCATAATTTACGTTTTAATATTATAGCAGCAAACGACACAGAATCGATGAGCTTGGAGGAAATTAGCAAGGAGACTTAAACTCTTCAAGAGTTGTAAGGCCATAGGAAAGTAAGTAGGTATAAAATTGCAAACTTAACAAACTTCTTCTACAATTTTTAATCTCTCCTCTTCATCTTTTTTCTTTTGTCCGTGACTTGGATTTGATTGATTTGTAATTAACATATTTTCTTCTGTCTTATTTGGTATCGTAATTCGTCCTTCATTCATAGAACTCATATCTACTACAAACGTTCCAGATGCATTATTTATTAAACCACCATGTCTTACTTCTATATAAGGGTCGGTATTAAAATTCTAATATCCAATATTTTATTGATGGTTGAGGTATTAGTTTTGTAAAACTCCATTATTAATTTTTAATAGTAAACATGATTATTTAGTGGTTTTACTTGGATTTAATTTATATAAATTATATAAATTGTGACAAATTTGTTTCGCCTTGCGAGGACATTCTCGAATTTTTTCATGCAATAGTAATTAAATAAATAAGGTCACTTATACCTACCTACCAGCAGATTAATAAGTACCTACCTAATTACTGAAATTTAAATTAAATCTATTACAAATGGAAAATAAAACTATGGTTGTTCATTTTTACTTTTACGGTTGGTTGGCTTTAGCTTTGCCAATTCGAAATATATTACGAATTATTTAATTGAATATTTTAAATACAGAATTGTCACAATCTTTTGTTTTATTTTTAAGATTGTAGATAGCTTATATAATAAGGATTCGAGACCACACGCCATGATGCCACTAACGAGATCAAATGCTTCATTAAACCGGTATTGGACCAATCAGGAACGGCCGGTATCAAGCACATAAAACGTACTTAAATGTATTAATGTTTCCAACATGTGTATAATACCACAAACACGTGATTTAAAAGTATAAAATCTGTCCTTAATGGTGATCTGAATGATAAAATAAAATACAATTATGCAGTACGCAATTTTTTTTTTGTTAGCAAATTTTTTATTTTCAAAGAATGCATTATTAATGGATTCTACATTCTTGTTTTAGTAAAGTGGTATGACATAGTAAACATATTTAATAACTTAATTTTGCTTTGCCGCGTTCATTAAACGAGTGTACCATATAAATATGTGTTTGTACAAATATTTAAAAATATCCAAAATTTTAAAAGTTTATTAATTTTAGATAAACTTAAGGCGTTAACACTGTGGAATTCCATGATGACGAATTTTTATGAATTAAAACACTGTTTTTTCCACTTTTGAGTATATTTTTCTCGACATGTTTCGAAGGCTTACACCTTCATCATCGGGAGAATGATATAAACTTATCGTTTATATCGTTCTTTCGATTGTGAAGGTGTAAGCCTTCAAAACACGTCGAGAAAAATAAACTCAAAGGCGGGAAAAACAGTGTTTTAATTTATAAAAGTTCGTCACACTAGTTTATCATTAACACGCATTTTGAATTTTTTCTGAATCACATGTGGTTGGTTTGCTTTTACATAACGTTCGGGATAACCCCACTTTAATTTCATTAGAGTGTAGGCAATTTCCTCCATCGTTTAACTGGAAGTACAAAAAAAAAACTACATCAGAAGAATAGAACAAATTAAAGAAGCATCGTTAGATAAACTAATAAACGCGGTAAAATTACTACGTACTCGCATCCTTTCTACATTTATTCGTTTGTTACAGCAATTAAATCTAACGATCGTAGTGAAACTCACAACGTTGGCTTTAGAAAGTAACGTAAAGGTACGTTGTAATTATTGTAATTGAAAGTCTGAATCGATGAAAGGAAGAAAAAGGTAAACTTTTTACAACACTAAGTATTGTGTAAAAGCGAAATAGGTATTTAGAGTAGATTTTTTACATTTATTTTTTGTTAAAAACCTTACGTATAATTAATTTTCGGGTGGTGGTCTAGGGGATAGAACGCTTGGCTCCTGATCCAGGGGACATGGGTTCAAGCCTGGACACGACCAGATTCCTTCTTCATAATAATGACCTTTTTCTGCTCACATTGAAGATTGTAAAATAAATTCTAATATCATTGATTAAAATCCTTGGCATGTCTTTTTTAATTAAAAAAAAAAAAATTAAAAAAAAATTATGTCATTCGATATAACTTAAAATGTAGTAAAAGCTTTTGTAAATTTAATTTTAGTTCTAGAATAATTATTATTTTATTATAGAAGAACAATAAGAAATATGAGTTTGCACTTAATTTAAAAAAATGCAAATTTATACTAAACCAACGATTTAATGAAGTGTGAATAGAAATAGATGAAAGGTTAAGATAATATATATTAATTATAAAAAGCGATGTTTGATGTTGGGTAAAATCTAACCTATATTATATATATTAACTTTTAATTAGTGTGAAAACGTTTCTTGTCGTATTTTAAAACCTAATATTTTTTAATCAACTTAAAATTGAGACAGAGGATAGTCAAGTGCTATATTTGGTCCATATTACTATACGGAGTGGAGACCTGGACCCTCAAAGTGAACACAATTAACCGTATAGAAGCACTTGAAATATGGCTCCATCGCAGAATGTTGCGGATCTCGTGGACTGATATGGTCAACAATGAGGTGCTACATAGAGCCAGAATAGGAAGAGAATTGTTGTCTGATGTGAAGTCTATAAAGATGGCATATTTGGGACACATTCTCCGCAACGAGAAATACGATCTGCTTCACCTCATCATGAAAGGGAAGATCGAGGTTAGGCGCGGTGTGGCAAGACCCCAGATGTCCTGGCTCGAGAACGTCAAGGAATGGACCGAAATTCGGGGGGTGGGGGAGTTGTTCCGTCTAGTTCAGGAAAGAGATGCCTACGCCAGGGTGATAGCCGTCGTCGGGGGGACCTGACATGGTACTCGAAGAAGAAGAATAATATTTTTAGCTTTTAAGCATTTAGCTTAAAAAAAACAACGCATTTTCTTAAAAAAATAAAACCTTGCTTATTTCATTTCAGAATTTTCCATATGAGCAGAAAAAAATATAATTACAAAGAACGTGCTGCGTCGTGTCCAGACTATAAACTGTCCCTTGGTTCAGGACCATGCGTTATGTCATATAGACGTCTAGATCACCACCAAGTTCCTATTAATTATAACAAATCCAATCATTCTAATGATCCTTAGCTGTCTTCTTACGTAGGTACAACTATATGCTGGTATATTGAAACCGTTTTTACAATCGAAAATAGTAAATATTATTCAGTTGGCGTATCTTAACAGAATATGACAATTCATTAGACTACACGCCTTCTTTCTGCTCTTGTGAGTCATGTATAGTCTCATACCACAGGTCTAAGCGAAGATAATATATCCTGGATAATGTAGTCTGAAATTTGCTTAAATTTACGTGATTACGTCACGAAAGTTCTTTTATATTTTATAAGTGATTGACGGATTAGAGAATAGTTTATTTTTTTACACATTAAAAATATTCAATTTTTGTATTATTCAAATACATAATAAATTGTAGTCATCCTTACGAGCGAATATAGGGCTATTAAAAAAAATTCTTAATAACTTTCAAGTTATTTTTTAAACCGATATACTTCTATGGTTGCATTTAGGTAGACCACATGTAAAAATAATTATTTAAAATAAAATTTAGTTAATTAATTTTTTTATGAATAACATCGTATAAATCTGAAAATAAAAACACATCCTGTGTAAAATTTACAAAAAAATGAATGTTTCAAAAATTTAAATCGATATACAAACCAACTTAATTTATTATTTCATAATTAAAAACTCAACACATTCAACATAAAATAAAAGAAACTGCTGGTTTTTAATTCTTATGTTTCAAGAACAAAAAATTAACAGTAAATATTATTTATAAATTGAAAAAAATAAACGAACTAAAATTAACATGCAGTTTTATTTAACATAGTCATAGTATATTCTGCAAAATACATTGTTACACACTATAAAATCTACGAAATTATGATTTTATGAAATTCGCATAAATAAATCGATACGCCAATTGAAAAATATTTTTTTATTTGAATAATACGCTTTGTTTAAGGGTTTATTTGTTCTATATATTGTATATAGGTATGCCTTGGTGATTGGGGTGAACTAATAAACTTTTAGAAAAATCTCTACTCACATTGGAGATGTTATAAAAATATTTATATACACCTATCATATTCAAATATGTCGTATGCATATTTTGACTAGTTAAAGGTTTCATTTGATAATTTGCAGAATATTCATGACTAAGTGAAATAAATTAAAATTAACTTAAACCTAAAAAATAAGAAAGTTTCATAAGTACCGTTGAACTCACCGCACACCACGCGGTCGAAGGGACTCATCCAATCTGAAAAGTGGAAATCTGTTATCAATTAGGCAGTATGTTACTTTTCCTGGGAGCTCTAAATCATAACAGCAAAATTCATCAATAGACATTTACTAAGGCATTGGGATAAACACAAACAAATGCATGCGCATAATTATTTTAAAAAGCAATACAAATACATATATTATACAAAATACATAAAGATGGGTTAAGAAGCACGTATGTTGACTCAGTTCTATAGTTTTGATTTAATAATAATGTATATTAAATGTTTCAACAATTAAAATACTTTAAAATATTATATATATTTATTATATATTATTTGTAGGTATAGACGAATGTGTGGACACTCTGCGTACGATAGAGTATCGAATGAAAATATAAGATGTGAATGCGATGCGAATGATGGTGTTATGAACAAAATAATGAAAGAATCATTAAGATGGTTTGGACACATGGAAATAATAAATGAAGAAAGAATGGTAAAAAATATATAAGTTAACGATGTCAATGTAATGATGTCTGAATGCAATGAGCCGGCTGAGATGTGGATATACCGCAGAATGCTCCGTACACCGTGGACCTATAGGGTCAGTAATGCAGACCTACTGCAGAGAGCTAGAGCCAAGAGAGAGGTGTTGTCAAGTGTGAAAATTAGAAAGGTCTCATATTTGGGTCATGTGCTAAGGGGAGAAAAATACCACCTTCTTCGACTGATATTAATGGATAAAGTGGAGGGAAGTCGGGGAGTTGGTAGAAGGCAGCTGTCCTGGCTGCAGAACATCAAAGAGTGGACAGGAATAACAAGAATTCAGAACCTGTTCCAAATAGCGCAGGATAGAGATGCCTTTGCTGTAGTGATCGCCAACTTTGGGGAGACCTGACACGGCACCAAAAGTAGACGAAGAAAAAAAGTTCATGTAAGTGCCTAGTTATCGGAATCATGTTGTTAAATGCGTATAAAGGCTATGTATGGCTTATTAGCAATATCAATGATTTTTATGAGCGAATGTCGTGCCGCATTGAATTGGATAATAAATCACACAGACAATAAAAATGAGTACTAACACCAATAAAATGCACATTGTTCTCCATATTATTGCCAGTTTACTATGTAAATGCAATTACATGACTCCTAAATTACTCATTATTTGCCGTAAAGTAACTAGATTCTTAACATTTTTAAATATTCATAATTAACAACACGTACTCATTTCTTGTTTCTTAAGCAATGCTGTAAAAATCCATGTTAAATAATTAAAACGGATGAAAACGTCTGTTTTTAAAAAGTTCTCTTTTTACCATGCTAGGGAATTTTCAATTGTAAAAATTGATAAACAATTTCACCGCAACGTAAAATACAATTTCACCATAACGTGAAACATGTAAATTTCATATATTATATAATTTCTAGAAAACGGACGATTATATCAATAGATCGTTCTTTAATAAGCATTTATATGTACTGAATATTATATGCATAATACTTCAGTTTTCTTCTTCTCAATCTTTCTCAATTTAAACGCATATTTATTTAACTGTATATCAAGCCGTATCTAAGGCCGAACAGCCTCTCACTTGGCTTTACCGTCGCCTGGTATTGTTACCTATCTCCCGTTTATGGCCTATAAACGTTATATTGAACTGAATGCCCTAACTTGTGTAACTATGAAGGCAATAATACAAAAAAAATACGCACGGCTTACTTTTACGACGGACCATCTTCAGAGTAAAAAAATCAACCCTAGTCTTTAGTAAGCCATAAACGAACTAATCAGATTATAAACGTTTTTTACTCATTCACAATTATATTTCACAATACTGTGTCGTATTACATAAAACATTATTATATAACAAGTAATATTAGATAAAAGGTGTTTAGAAATAAACAATTTGATTTACATAGTTTTAATTATTATGAATTACGTATTAAATTCCAAGGCAAGAATATCGACTAAGCGAACCAAATCATTGCAATATTCCCTTATTCTGAATTTATTTATTATTTATGTACTTTTATTCTTATTGAAAATAATTTATAAGGCCATTAATATAAGTCATTTTGAGTACAATTTATATATTTTTAAACAGTTTTTTGAATCAGTAGGTACTATTTTAAACAGTACTGTTTATATACTTCTAAAATAGTATTTAAATAGTACTATTTATATACTTCTAAAATAGTATTTTAACAGTACTATTTTAGAAGTATAAATATAATCATTTAAATTTTTTGTATCGGCTTGTTTAAAATGTATCTTTCTCCCGTTAAAAGCATTAGAGCTTTCCAAACATTTCGAGATAATAAACTCATACAAATAAAATAAAAAACACAATTTTGCATACGTAAATAAATGTTGCTTTCATTTAAGATTACACATTTTAAGACAAAGTGACGAAATTATAAAATATAACTTATTTTCATGGAACTATTTATTAAATATTTATGTGTCTACGTGTCATGAGTATAGGTATGTTTAGTTTTTAATATGCCCATTGAATAGTGAATAGTGACTGTCTGTGTAGGTTTGTAGGTAAACAAGTCACCAAAAGTAAAATTTTACGACAGCACGATTATACATAAAAATATAATACGTTCGTAGATTTATGTTGCAAACTGAATAACTAATTAAGACCCCAAATTCATAAGCAAGTTTGATGGTAAAGATATGAACAGTATTTTAATGAGATTCAATTTATCACCTACTATAAGGTGATAAAACAATGTATCCACGTATCCACCATCTCATTGAAACTATTGATTTGAAAATCATATTCTAAGTGTATTTTTGTTGTAAAAATTTATTTAAAGTAGAATATTGCTATTTTTTTAATTGATAACTTCACATTAATAGAACTTAAATACATATTTTCTGGTTCAAGTTTTACACGTTCATAAAAAAAATATTATTTAAAATTATTTTTTATTCGTCTTTCCGTTAAAAAAAACACATTATTTAAAATGATTTTTTATTCGTTTTTTTTTTATAACGTACTCGTTATATTTAGCCTTTCATAAATATACTAAATTATTTTCAGCTTCTTAGATAAAATAACTCTTTAATAATGCCCTTGCAAGGCAAAATATATCACTACCATAAAAAATGCTTTGAAGAGTAATGTTTTCATTAATATGAAACTTTATATCGTTGTTAAAAGGAATAAATACATATTGTATGCTTGTTAGGTTTGTAAAGATTATTAGTTTTATGAGACATTATTGAAATTATGAAATTTGTATCATCGACCATGAAAACTTGACCATGTTGTATGATCTTTCTAGGTATTATATATATTTTTTAAAATTGATTTCGGGGGGTATTTACAATCCAGGAATACTGAGAGAACTAAAGCTATACGTTCTCTACAAACTTAGCATAGCAATGGGCTTATTTTATGTTATACCCCAAATTACCGCACATTGAAGGCGATTCGTCTTCTAATCTAAGTAGAATTCAAAAGAGACATCGTGCTATAGTGAATTTATGAACACCCTAATGATAAGAGCAACAAAAATGTACCATCTCATTTCCATTTAAATGGTTCTATGCATAATTTTTTTGATAATATTTTTTCCACTTTTCACGTCAATTTGATTTACGCTGTAATTATGGAAAGAGTTATTAAACAAAAATTTAATTAAATCCAAAAGATTATATATGAATATCGTAGACAGACATCGGACCACGAACTTTGTGCCAAGACAAAGTAATTGACATCTTGTTTGTGAGAATTTTCTGGGTCACTTCAGTTAACTATGAAAATTCGTCCAGTGCTCATACGTACAAAGGTACGTTTTACATACATTACGTGCACAATACACATCTGTGTATGTATGTCAATTACTGATTATCTTATGCTCAGCACATGTGAGTGGGATCACTATATTCTAGCATATACATACGTAGCAACTACCTATTTAATATGTAATTTTTCAGAAGTACCAAAGCACAATTTTTATGTCCATGACAATCAATGGAGCACAAAGCGTTCTCTATTGAATGGTTTGGTCTGCGTAGATTTAAATTGGCCATTATTATGGTCGTTGCTATTATTTTTGTGCGTATGAATTTGAATGGCATAAATAATGCAGTTAGACTGATTTCCAGTACCTAACAATGTAATAAATAACTAAATTACCAATCCATCTCCTAATCAAACCTTAAACCAACCATCGTGTTTTTCTTATTAACAACAATTAACCATCACGCCGTTTCCCCGACCATTACTACCAAACAAACTACTTAAGTTTCCTTCACAATCATACAACGAGACACGCAAGTCGTTTCTTCTAACTTCAAACATAGCCGACCTTTAAAATGTGATAAAATTGGTCATATCATATTTTACTGTACTTTATTCACATCGTTAATAATATACACTCCTAGTCATTTTTTCTTCTTCTATGCGTTCCACATGTCCACACCAACTCAGTGATTTTTAAAATAATTTTGACCATAATCTTCTTTTCCGATCAACATTCCTTCCTTATAAGGCATTTGAAATTCTATCAAAGTCATTTTACCACACTATTTGTTTTAAGTTATTTTATTGTGCCCGTAATATGTATTTGTATAAACCGATTCTAATTAAAAAATTAAATCTCCTTCATTACTTATTTATTATAATAAATCGAATAAATAAAATAAAATAAATATCTAGCAATGTATTTAGAAATACGATTTTTTTTTTTAAACGCGTGACATCGGCTACCTCAATGAATATTGTTTTTAGTTCAAAATAATGTCAAAAATCATTTCATAAATGAAGACATAGTATTCAAATGTCTATAAATTTCCTTTGGATTTTTTAAATTATGTTATTTTTTCTTAAACAAAAATTATTTATTCGATAGATATTAATATAAAATGCTTGAACTAACCATTATATCCACCTATTATATGATATTACCTTATGTAAAAAAACTCGATACTATTTTGCATTGGCATTATTGATTCGATAATGAAAATGGGCTCAAGGTGAAAATGTGACTAGAATATCTAAAACACATAGGAATTTTATACCCTATTGTAAAGTACGAGTATATATGCACAATAAAGTTCGGAAATTATTTAGTTTTTAGAGAATTATATTTTATGTACATTATATTTTTTTGGTAAACCTTAGGCGTCAGTTAACACTGTGGAATTCCATAATGACGATTTTTCATGAAATAAAACAGTTTTATTATATTTTGAAAAGTAGTAAAAACAGCGTTTTAATTAACTATAAAATTTGTTATTTTATATTAGCTTAGTTTGTTTGAAATTAGCGTTATTAATGAGAATAATATCAATAATATCATAGAATGAATGAAGAAAGTATGGTAAAAAAATATATGTTAACAATGTAAATGGTACCAGAAATGGACCAAGACCGAAGAAAACGTGTCACAATCAAATAAATCAGACATTGAATGTCGACCATGTGCATGACACTATGTATGAATGTTGAGGAAGCGAGAGAAATATGTCAGGAAAGAAAAGTGTGGCAGTCCATTCGTTCTGCCTACCCCTTCAGAGAGACGTCATGATAGTTAGTTAGTTAGTTAGTTAGTTATAATATCAATAGATGAAACCAATGTTATGAGTTAGAACGCTAATGAATGTGACGTAGATTATAGAAGTGTCAGTAGAAATAAAATTGCTTAAGTTTTCATATAAATTGGAAGATGTGAATTAATTAGAATTATCACATTGTTATTGTATTAAAGTCTTTGTAAAAATAAAATAAACAAAAAAAATATATAACAAATAAATATTATTTGAAATATGAATTTCCAAAAAGCTTATGTACTCACTAACCATTGAATATAATTACGATTGCTAACCGTTTTTTTATGTTAACTTGTCGTTAAGGTAAGAATCAGCAAAAAATATTGGTAAAAATTGAAACCCAGTTAGGATGAACATGTATGACCACAATTTATTAATCTATTTGGCATTATTTAGAAAAAAATAACATTGGGTTATCTGGCATTCGAATGATAACAAGCAAATGCTTGGTGAAACGTTTGGAAGCGTAAAGCGGATTGTGATGAAATTATTTCAAAAAACTTAACTGTATTATTTGGAACGAATCTCAGCGGGGGAACCATTTCCATTTGAAGTCATGTGAAATCACAATTTAAAGTGTGCAAAGTATTTTATTACGTATGTATGAAGAAAATAAGTTGTTTTCTTAGTAATTAATTTAATTCAGTATCTAACCAAATTCAGTTTTTACGTTTACACAAATAAAACAAAATGGCGGTTCTAAATATGTTATATGATAAAACGCGTACTTTTTATAGGTTTAATAACAGTAAAATAATAAATCATTCTATTATTATAATTTCAACGTTATTAACATGATTTTTATAAGAGTAAAAGAAAGGTAAATCAAATAAATAAAAATCGATGTACATAGATTTTCTTAATAATTATATTACCGTGACGTAAATCAGGCGCAGCCCTTTTTAAAATAAATATAATCTTTAGCTAGATAAAATATATAGTAGAATATAAAACTATTTTAAGAAAAATCTGCTCGTGTTGTGCAAATCGTATTTTACTTTTCATTGTATTATTATTACGTATAATCGTCGTAAAATAATATTAAAGATCAGTTTAACATCTTAATCAAATGACCAAACATCTGCTTAAGACACCAAGAACCATACTTTCCATGGAAATTCCACCCGCTTGAGTTATGCTACATTATAAATAAATTCAATCTAAATATATTTGATGTTTTACGACATTTTAAAGGCGACATCGCTCGCGCTGGGAAAACTGAGAAAATCACACTTTCGATTCGGCCACGTCGAAAATTTATACAGGATATTAAATATGTCGGGAGAATCAAAATGTTGCGCTCGCTAGCGTCAAGGAAATGGTATTAAGAAAACCATTTTCACGATATAATGGTATACCTAAGCCTGAAGTATATTATACTGCTTTAGATGCGCTGATATATGGCTCTCAGATGCGGCATTTGTAAACCCCAATCATAAATTTTAAGAGATATAATTGGAACAGAGTAAACAATACTGAGATATTTTATAGTGTATGGTTTATACATCTGGTTTCAATCTAATAACACTATTTCTTATGCATTTGTCCTGATAAAAATACTGTCAGCATTACAATAATTAAGAATAAACAAAACGTATTTTAAACCATGCTTATTAATCGAAAGTTTTGTCTTATAATAACTTCATTCATTATGCGCGGAACTGGACGCTTGGCAATCCCAACAGGAATAAACTAGCGCATCACTGTTACACTATGTATCCTTCGCCGTGTGGCGAGTATTTGTCATTTGAAGCTTTTGTCTTATGGGGAAACCAGACATTTTAGTTTTAACTAGCTGACCCGACGAACTTCGTACCGCCTCAGAATCAATAAATGTTGTGTTAACTTATTAGCTAAATTTAATTCACCTTTTTATTGAATTACAATTAATACTTAAAATGAATTAAGTTCATGAAATGTGCAAATGTCAAAATTAAAAATATTAATTACAATGGAATATAATTCACGTGGAAGCCTGCATTAATACTTAAAATGAATTATAAATTGTTAATTAAAAACTTTGTTTTATGTATCACAATTGTGTTTTTTATTTTTTCGCGACAATATATTGGGAGTAACCAAAGTGGAATCTACCAGATTAATTGTGAGGATTGTGATGCCGTGTATATTGGAAAGACGGGTCGATCATTTTGAAGAGGTTATATGAACACAACATTTAATACAAAAACAGAATCATTGTGTGAATTTTGACCATCATTTCAATTCCAAAAACACATTTTTTTTGCATATAGCAAACAATTTAAAAAAAATTTGATAAATTAGAAAATTTTGAAATTTTTAAAGCAAAGGCACGTGAATTGAATGTTATAAATAACCAAATTCCAGCTTATTCCCCCTTAGTATATATGTAGTACATTAAAAACTTTTCCTTTATACAATCTACCAAAAAAATATTAATACTACCTTCCATTTTTGTCCCTTTCTTACTAATGTAATCTGCTTCCTTATAATGTTTATCGTCTTTAATATATTAGGATTCATCGTTTTTGACTCTATATTATGTATGATTGTTCCTTCTAATTACTGTTTGAATTATTATTATGATTATTATCATTCTTATTATTTTATTATTATAAATAAATTAATTTAATACAACAACAACAACAAACCATCACGCCGTTTCTCCGCAGGGGTAGGCAGAGAGAATGGACCGCCACACTACTCTATCCTGGCACACCTCTCTAGCTTCCTTCACATTCATACATCGAGTCATACACGCACGTCGATTCTTCCGGCTTCTGACATGACCAACCTTTAATATTTGATTAATTTGGACATGCCATGTTTTTCTCGGTCTACCTCGACTCCTTACTCCATTTACATCGTTAACGTATACTTTTTTAACCATTCTTTCTTCACCCATGCGCTCCATATGTCCGAACCAACGCAACGAACCATTCATAATTTTGTTCATAATACCTTCTTTCGCTCTACATTCCTTCCTAATATCAGTATTTGAGATTCTGTCATACATCGTTCTACCACACATACGTCTTAGGGACCTCATCTCTACCGCATTTATTCTGCTCTCATCTTTGTTCTGTCAGTTCCATGCTTCGCTTCCATACATAGGAGTTGGGACCAGAACTCCATTGTGAACGGCCATTTTCGCTTTCATTGATAAATTCTTGTTTCCAATTCTTGTTTCCAATTCTTGTTTCCAACTTTTAAAGCTCCATTCACTTTGTTACCCGCACCAACCCTTTTTTCAACATCACTGTCCGTTCGGCCATCCGCTGTGAACATGCTACCTAAATACACAAATTCCCTCACCTGTTCCAAGTTCTCTTCATTTACACTTATATTACAAACTGTCATTTGCTCTTCCCTTTCAAAAACTAACACCTTTGACTTTCCGACATTCATCAAAACACGTTAAAACAATTAAATAGCAGACAACATAATTTTGAATAAGTGTGATCCATCAATGAACTCCGTTTTCATCATTAGCATCATCATATTCATCATCTGAAGAGTTTGATGATTCAGTGTCCCTATCAATTGAAAAAAGAAATTCCTCGTCTTCATCTAGCCAAATATTTCGTTTATTAAGTACTCGCGGCTGAATTTCCTATGGTAACAATTCTCTGGACCGAATGTACACAGATACACCTATAAAATCAATACAAAATATACAATACGTATTTTTATTATTATTCTCTAATCATAAATCGGTTATTTAATCTCCACGGAACACTCATCTGTCATCTTTTTCGAATGGTATTAATGGCGCAAATATTCTCTGCTCTCCTTCACAAAAGGGGTTTAACTTTTAGAATAGTCTCTCTTATACTGATTTTTATAACTTTGGGCATTGTTAATCTAAAATTAATAAAGAAAACCAAAAATCCCGGCGACGATTAAAAAATAACCTCAACTCAAATCTTTCACATTGAGTATTGACATCTGGCATCAACAATACACCACCTACGGGCGATACCGAAACTAAAAACACGCCATTTTGATTTTATACGTCGTTTATTAAGTCAAATTTAGTCAAACGTACGACAAATATAATTAATTTTAAATCATTTAAGTGATTTTTTCAAATGTTTTAATAATTATTCTGTTATCCGGAACGGAGACAAATCCAGCAAATATAAGATCTTCAAAATTGGTCCAGCCGTTCTCGAGTTATAAATGGTGTAACTAACACGATTTTTGACTTTGTTTTATATATATAGAAGATAAGTATTCTCAACATGGAAAAGGAGCTCCAAAGCGAGAACCTGACAGTGGAAATGAGTCAAAATAGGAAAGTTTGGCGTTTTCGTACGAGGAGGGCCGACTCCAGATGATGGGAAATGCAAAGGGAAAGAAGAAGAGAAGTATTCTCAAACTCAATTGAATGTGTTTTTGAAAATAGCTCAGGTTTCACTATAAAGATTAATTTATTTTTAAGTTAACACCATAAGTGAAAAACGACATTTATCTCGCCGTCTTTGAGATAACGAAATTATTTTTTGTAATAAAAATGATGATGTAATATTTTGTTTTTATTATTACTGATAATATTAATAATGACAGCAGTAAAACTAATAATAATAGGTCATAATATTTTATTTTTATTACTACTATTATTACTATACTATAATTAATACCTACTATTATTATCACTTATCTCTATTACCTACATACTATTATTATTATTAGAAGTATTATTATTATTATCATTATTATTATCATTATTATTATTATTATTATTATTATTATTATTATTATTATTATTATTATTATTATTATTGTTACCGTTATTATGAGTATAACAATTATTGATAATAAAGCGAGTCTCTCTTCTAGATAATAAACGACGTTAGATTTAAGAAATAACTGAAGACTGCAGTGTTTGGTTAGTCTTTTACTAGTAGGTTATCAAATTTACAAAACGACGTACATGAAAAAATAAATACATAAATAGATTCCTATATTCTATGAAGCTAAATATTTCAACTCTTTCACACTAATGAATAGTCGCGACTCTGCAAGAGTGAAATGGAAATAAATGTAAAAGATTCCGATTGATAATGTTATCATCTGAATGTGAGAACAGCACATCATTAAATATTTAGCGTTAAAAACGTTAAAAGTGCGGCTCTGTTCATTTTGTCACGTGTTTCGGTAAATTTGAATATTAGGGTCATGAAATAAGAAATCAACTCGGCAAGGAAGTGGCAAAAACAACATTTTCCCATAGCAGTCGCTCAGTTTGCATTCGCGTCGGAAATTCCTCCATTGTGCAATCGGGTGCCTAGTAAAAAATGGGTTTTGAAATAGCTCTAACGGCGTTTTAGAAAGTTAGACTTATGATTATAATACGCATTAAAATTTAAAGCGGCGATGCAAATTACTAGTGGGCCGGTACATAATTAGACATTTATATTCCAGCATACGAGAGGTGGCTTTGCGCACAGAAAACCATTAAAAATCAAGGCTTTACGTCTCGGTGACAGGACTCTTTGAATTGTTTATGTCACATGGAGTAAATCACATGAATGTGAAAATAACTCTATCTGGACGAAAGGCGTGTAACTCTTCTTATGTTTACGTACAAATTTCTTAATGTTTGATATTTGTTAATACATGTTTTCTTGAAGCTGTATCTTTATTTTTATGGAGTAAAACGCTTTTAAGTAATTAGCTCTAGTAAAATGACACGTGCTATTTTTTCTTATCATAGTTGATTTATTTATTGTATCTTGAACAATAACATAAAACTCAATGAAAACGTCAGTTTTCTAGAAGTTTTATTATATGTTATGGGAATGGCATGTTTTGCCTCGTTAACTGGGCAAAACATGTCATTTTCATAAAATATAATAATACTTATAGAAAACAGGCGTTCTCATCAAATTTAAATCAGTTTTGTTGAAATTTATTATACTTTCTCCAAACAGAACATTAAAAGCTCCTTATAATAAAGAAAGATTCGGACCGTGTCCAGGTGTTACAAATCCAAACTGTTTTTAAAATCGAAGATGCATCTTTACTGTTATTTATGCCTGTCCGTCTACATATGCATTAATAATGAGGTGATTACATCACAAAAACGGCGCTTTGAAAGTTAGCATATTATTATTATTATTAATAATAATCTTTGATGTCTATTTCTTATTATGCAAAATGCGCCCTTGAGGTGATTACATCACAAAAACGGCGCTTTAAAAGTTAGCATATTATTATTATTATTATTAAAAGTGCTACGTATGTGGGACATTAACTTTTTTTAAATGTTATTTGAATTATCGTTTATATACTTAAGAAATGATCTGGCTAGGTTGGGCGAATCGGACTGCTGGGAGCAAAAGGCGCAGGATCGAGGAGTTAAAACTCTTCAAGAGTTTTATGGCCATAGAAAGTAGTAGTATACTTAATACTTATCTTACCTCGAATATTATGCAGTATTTTTATTAATTAATTGAGTATACAATTTTATACTCATATTTTCATTTATATGAGTATTTTTATAAATTCTGCCTTATTACCGGAAATGAAGAAAACAATATAAAGGTAGGTACTTAAATTTATTATTCTAAATTGCTTAATATAATGTTCAAAATTTTGTTACAATTATCATGTAAACACGATATTAAACATGTCTTAGTAAAACTATGTTAATTAATTTTGTATAAACACCTCGACGTGAATTAAGTAGATGTGTATGCCAAGGTACTGTGAACTAATAAACCGATTTATTATTAACGAAATACTAACTGACATCATACCATGTACGTTAATTACAAACGGCACTAGAATACCTATTAACAGACAAATATATTAAGTAATATCAGAACTTATAAATTCTATTAATATTTGATTAATTTGGTCATGCCATGTTTTCCTCGGTTTACCTCGACTTCTTACTCCATTTACATCGTTAACGTATACTTTTTTAACCATTCATTCTTCACCCATGCGCTCCATATGTCCGAACCAACGCTGAAATCCTTTCATAATTTTGTTCATAATACCTTATTTCGCTCTACGTTTCTTCCTAATTATCAGCATTTGAGATTCTGTCGTACATCGTTCTACCACACATACGTCTTAGGGACCTTATTAATCAAATATTAAAGCTTGGTCATGTCAGAAGCCGGAGGAATCGACGTGCGTGTATGTCTCAATGTATGAATGTGGAGGAAGCTAGAGATGCAAGCGGCGGTTCATTCACTCTGCCTACCCCTGCGGGGAAACGGCGTGATGGTATGTTCTTGTTGTTGTATCAATTTTATTAATTTCAAAATATGTACTTATTTTTACAAATACCTACTAAAAAAAAACTTATATGAAAAATAATTATGCTTTTGTTAATTTAAAAAAATATTCGCGTTTGAGCTTTTATAATTGCTTCTATTACTTTTTGTTGCAGATTCATAAATGAACAATATTTAATTATATTTGAATTTAAAAATAAAGTATTGTGTTACAAAAAAATATATAGGTATTGTTCTATTATTGTAATTTAATTTAGAATTTTAATTACTCTCCCAAACAGTATTACTTGAGGCAATTTGGCTCTGCAAAACGAAGCCGTAGATAAAAATATTTTATCATTATCCAATGTTTATTAATTGGATAATCCAAAATACAGGTTAAATAAAATGATACGCAAATGAATTAATACGATTATTTTATATGATACTATCCTTAAAATCATATTAAGTAAGATTAGATTGTAAACAATTATTAAAAATAGTATTTTACTCAGGATGCATAACTTTCTCTGCGATTTCAAAATTTTATTTATAATGTTGGTTGATGTATATAAGGATAAAAAAATACGGATTCAATTTTGATTTACCTAAAATAAATATAACCCTTATCATATGTGTAGCTTAGTTAATATTGTAACTGTGTTTAAAATGTAAGTTGATGGCAAAAACATATAAAGTACAGCTATTATACTTATAACAAAAAAATTATTAAATTTAAACCCGATAAACACGCTATTCAAAATTGGTTGATAACGTACAAACGTGATAAAACAAATTCAAAGTTTATAAATAAAAATTGTAATTATCAACAACGTTCTATGTGGTATCCTTTAATGGTAAAAGAATTCTACGTAATTGAAACTGATATCCTTCCATTGATTTAATTTATTTCATTGACAAATTTATATGTCTATGTAATTAATTGTTATGATATATGATCAAATTGCTAGGATTTCATCCATTTTGTTAACTTCTGAAAATCTGTTCAGGCGTATTTTGCATGTTGATATTTATATAGCTATTTAGTTAAATAATTGCAGCTTATATCGCTTTTCAAGTCATCATCAACCATGAAACAAAATTATAATCAACTATTCGCAAACGGAATAAGCAAAATTCGAGAAGTTCCCTACTTTGTCCGCCGTATAAATAATTCGTTAGTGCTACCCTAACGGCTCGTTATAGTTCGCTAACGACTGCTCGATAAACTTTATTGTGCCATTGCGTTTGTATGAGTCGTTAATAATTTATCGTTAAATTTATTAGTCGTGTCATTCTGAGTTTAGCTTGCGGATCAAACGGTTTCAGAATCTTAAAACAGAAATACGGATGTTTTGCGGAATAACGGCATTTCGGTTAGGAATTAAAAAACTCCGAGTAGGTATTAATATTCGATGCAGGAACGAAATCGATTTACCATTAATTGATAGCCAATACACAGCCGTTTAATTCGAATAATTATTTTAAAATCAGATTGTGGGAATTCGTAATTTGAAAGAGTTCAATAATATTATGGTACATAACCGGGGGTTACCATTAGGTGGTTATATAGGCTATACCATACCGCCGGAAACGTGAAAGTCACGGAAACCACGGGATATGGCAACACCTAAAAACTCAATATATAAATATGTTTTTAAATATACATAGTTTTGAATTGATATGTTTCATCTTGATGAGACAAAAATCATTATGAGATTATCTTCCTTTGTAATTTGAATATTTATATTATATATCTATATAGGTAATTAGGTATTGAGATTACAGCCTTTAGAAATTCTCATAAGAAAAACGTTGCTTTGTATAGTTACTAAAGTTTTTCTTTCAAATTCTTATAGACAGATTCCGTTAAAAAATATATAAAATATTAAGTCTCCTTCTATTATTATAAATTAATTGTTTCAGTATGACAATTTAGAAAAAATAAAGTTGTAAAATATGTGGTTAAAATGCTGCTTTATGTGTTTTTGATTGTTGTAAATATTTTTTATATTTGATCATATACTTTGTATATAAACATTATATAGAGAAGAAATTCATAATTTTATATATTTTTCTTTAAGTTATTTGATTGTCTACTTGTATTATTGTTTTTGTAGGAAAACATATTATGAATTTATTAATATCAATTGAATATATAACAATAAATTCAAATTGAGTTAATTACAAAATACATATTCTATTGTACCTATTCAATTTTTGATTATGTTAATAATATTAATAAAATTTAATTAGATACCCATTAAGTACCCTTTATTGAATACTTCAAATTATGGTAAGTACCTGTTTATAGTCCTAATAATCTATAATTTTTTTTTTGATAGTTCTAATAATGTTTATATACTCGTACATGAGTAGATAAAGTTATAATTGTGTATACTTACTTTTAATACTTTTATAAAAAAAATGGTTTCAATGTTATTATAATGTTAATAGGCCATTAGAAATAAAAATAAAAGTAATACGACCGATGAAGATCAATATATATGTGTGTAGGTATAATAAAATCAATGTTCAAAAATGGTGTTTATATAAATAAATAATATGGCGTGCAATTTGATGATATAAAAGCCTTTAACGTCTTGTAAATGATAACATTAAATCTACTATTAACACAAATAAATAATCCAATAATTCACAAGAATGAAAATAAATTGATACATAAGACTATATGTATATTCTACCGGGAAAGCATGCGTATGTATCTTAAAAGGATTGTTAAATTATTTATGAAATAGCTTTACTAATTTAATATCTACCTATTAAAATAATGTAGGTAACTATATACGAGTATACTCGGGCAAAATGTATGAGATGGTCTTCGAGAAAAATGTTCAAGGTATACCGATTCCTTATTTAACTTATTTATAAATTAATTTATTTGATTATTGTCTCCTTATCATAATACATAATATGTACTTGTAATAGGAGGTGCATATTTCCTCGCGTATACGTATACATTTTCCATAAAAGGTAATTAAATAAGTCAGAGGAAAATTGTTTATTATTACTGTTTTAATAATTGCTTTCATATAAACAAATATATTTAACATTGTGAGAGCATTTTTTTTGGTACATACATACATGTATATGTACGGCAGCCATCTTTATTTAATAATTGATTTGAAATGAAATTTAAGTAATACATATATCGTGGACTGAAAACAGCTGACCTTTGAAATGATCGTATAAAATCTTATCAACCAGGGAATTACGTGGGTAAAAATGGAACATTGAAATCAAAGGGAGATTCAACACGCATACCGACTGCATCTACGGTGGACTCGGGTGGGAAAACACAATACAATGCGGGTTTATTGGGAACACGAAATATCGATTCACTGATACGGATGATATGAGCAATCTAAATTCACGGTTCAGGAGGAAGTATGAGAAACACTCGTGTTGTCACTTTTCATCGGTTCCTGATCTCTCTAGATTGTGCACATTTTCCATCTCAAAAGCGGAATACCACTAAGGGGGATTGAAGGACAAAGCATTAAGGTCCTGGCAGACGCCATGAAAGGGACGAGAGACCGTTTGATGGCGTCTGCAGGGGCCGCAAGCCTCAGGTACTGACCCGTGATGGACATCCAGGGGTAGCGGGGCAGGTCGGGCAGGGGCTGGGGGGCGGGGGCCTGCTGGGAGCACGAGCCGAGTGGGTCCGCCGACGCGGCCGAGGCTGCGGAGGCTGCCGCAGCCTGGTGGTAGAACTGGGCCGCCGCAGCCATGGAGGCGCTGGCCGCCGACACGGAGGCGCTGGCGGCGCCGCCATTCTGGTGGTGCCCCAGATAGTTGACCACGGAGTCCGCGGCCGGGTAGCGACACGACTTGTCCGCGTCGGCGGCGGCCGCGGCTAGGGCTGCGGGCGGGAAGCCGCCCACCACGGGCGCGCCCCCGAACTGCTGATGATGGGGCACGTAAGGGTACATGCGTGCTGGCTGCGCGGGGGACCCCGCCCCCGCCCTCGGTGGAGAGCCTCCCAATTCCAGCGCCCCTCCGAACAGGTTTCCGTGCAGAGGCTGCTGGTACTTGGGGAGCATGCTATCGATGATAAACTTGGAGCTCATAACTCCGGGGCGGCACGCGCCATGCCCCGGGAACGCGACGTGGGCTCCGCCGGACGCGGGAAGGGACTCGCGGAGGGAGCTGCGGCTGCTCGCGTGCCTCTCGCTATCCTCGCGGACTGCTAATGACCGCCCGGCTCTCGCCGCCATGGCGCCCGGCCCGCGCGCCCCTCCGCCCGCCGTTCGCGGGAGAGAGCGGGACACCGATACTCATTTTTCAAACGGCCCGCGTTCTCGCGATACCGAAAAACCGGACATTAACAGAAAACGGTTGTACTCGTTAATTCTTACCTGAGTTTCCCGCATTAGAAAGAGATAACGGGTGTTCGGTCGAGGCCTGCCGATAAATAATGGCCGTGACAGCGGTTCCCCCACTGCCGCGATCCGACCAATGGTAGGGAAGCGCGCTCGGGCCCCGACCAATGCGGGCCTCCCTTCCCCTCGCCCCGCGCCCTGCGGAGCCGGTGGATCCGCTGCCGTCGCCGTTCACGCGCACTTTCCTCTGGCCCTCCGTGCTGTCCCATCCCATGGCCCGATCCGACCGAATTATTAATAAAACATTAAAAACATAACAATTCCTATAAAAGTTACAAGTAAATATGAATACGCGCATAACAGTAAGGGTTATTGTCTCACCTGGCGGCCGTAGTTTACTGCAGCGGTTTACGGGCGCGGTAATGGCGGGGTAGCGTAGCCTTTATGTTATTGTCATGTCCCCGTATGACATGTGTTATTGACCGATAATTTAACACATGATTTTTTTACGCATTCTTAGGTGGTGAGATTTCAAATGGCTGTTAACTTTTTATGCACTCACGCCCGCAATAAGACCTAATGTTTTACGACAGCATAAAATACCCAAACGGTTTCTTCTCAAACACGGCGACTATTGTGCGAGCTGTTGCCTCTTGCCTCTCGCCTCTCGCCTCTAGTCTTCTGCCTCCATTGTTGACATAGACACGTTTATTTTCTATGTTAATCATTTTACTGCTCTTTGTTATTTGATTTATGATTTATGGTTTCCCATCACCGAACATTTTTCCGGTATACAGTTTTGGTCCACAAAACAAAAACAATTGCTAAAATCACAATATTATTTATTTTTTATTTAAAAGGAGAATTTCAATCACCGTTTTATCCACTTTATTTATTTAATATTATTAATGAAATAAATATATTTTTCACTACATGTTTCGTATGTTATCTCCTCCATCCTCATGTGTAAATATAACTTTTTTTAAACTAGGAGGTATATTTTTATTCAGCATATTATACAAATAAATAATTAAAAATATTTCATTTACATATTAAACAATTGCAACATAATCCTTCATACTTACAGATATGTTTTTGAATATGATTAGGTACTAAAAACAGGTACCTACTTTGCTCATGTTTTTTTTTATTGTATATCCATAACATAATTCATGAATTTATTATCTTGTAATATTTCAATTAAATTTGTAGAACAGTTTCAAAATATGTTTTTATTTAAATATCATATAGATATGAAATATTTTATTACTTTTTATTTGCATGTATATTATTATCACGCATAACTATACTACAATTTGATTTTTATTGATTTTTTTTATTTCAATCACCATAAATGTTTGTACCGACCGGTTTTGGTACTATCTGTCTACGTTTTTAGTGGTAGAATAATTATGAAACAATAAAACTTTTTATGTCGTTAATATTCCATTCCGATACTCAATTTATTACAAAAAAATAATAGCAACATAATATTCACCTAAATGATTGCCCTGGTGAAAATATAATGAATAATTTCTGAGAAACCGATCAGCAGTAAAATATGAAATAAAAAATATATAATATTGATTGTTCTTTTGATTTCGATTCATTTATCTCACAAAATTTTCTTTTATCTACTATATTATTAACAAAGTTATCTAATAAAATAAAGATATATTTTTTTAATCAATTGTATATCGTAACACACAAATTCCTTCTAAAAATTACAATGTTTGTTTAATTGACACTAATCTTGATACTTGGAATGTATGTAATATCAAGAACTGTGATAATAAAAATACTGATTTCGAATGTTGAAGAATTTTGAAATTAGACTTTTGAAACAAAAGTAAAAACGTTCCAAGAGTTTTAAAAATTCGAATTATCATAGAAGCGTAAGCACTCCATTTAATTTATATAGATTGCCATCTGTAGTTTGGTAGCTCAACTTCAAAGTACGGGCCGATCGAGTCTAATTAGAATTCAATGGGAATTGTTTTAAAGTAGGCTGGGGCCCGGTATAATGGAATTTCCAACAAATTCAATCTAATAACCATCCATAGAAACTACTCGAATGCAGTGAAGTAGAAAGCCTAATCAAAATTTCACCATAATTCAGTAAATGTTCCTTGCGAGTTCGCCAACGATGTACAAGAGTTTCCAGTGGCGTGCATCTCGCACAGCATACGAGTATAATCTGCATTTGATTAAGATCAAAGTATATTTTTTTATACTTACGAAATATTTTTTTAATGTTATGTTACATAATATTTTGTGACTTTTAATCACTACTTTATTTCATTTCTCAATAATACTCGATTAACAAATTATTTATAATGCTAATCATTCACTAAATCTAAACAAAAAAAGTCTGTGAGACACATCGAACTAACATATTTACATAATTAAACCCAATTCATTATTATGATTCTTTTTTTTGTACGCATTTTTGAACATTAATATAATTTGGTTTTCCATGGATCTTATAACTAATACACTGTATCGAAAGCACACAAAATTACAGCCCCTTTTATATAAATTACTTAAAAATGGTAATAAAAAATAAAAAAACATATTAGTGAAATCATAATTTAATAAACAATAAAAATGATACACAAAAAAATTAAAAGATATTAACAAATATATTTTTGTTTTACCCTTAAAAACTATGTACAAAAGGGTTTTAAATATAAAAATACATTTAAAAAAAACTATGCACTTATACAGTATTATTAATATTATCTTTCCGGAATAGTAACATGATTTTTTTTTAATTTCTCACTTGTACCCAAGAGTCTTAACACGTATTTATGATAATTTATAAAATATAAAAAATTTCGTCATGCAAAACACAATGTATAAGGTATCCTCTTAGTATATTCAAGAACAATCTTAGGTGATCTGAGATATATTCATGCGTGCTTGTTGACTCACCCCTCGGCATCCCCATCGGTAGGTTATCTGAAACAATCAGAGTATTTTGTCATCAGTAATTGTACTTAATACAGCTTGCTTTTACATTTTATGTAGGTATCATAAGTTTTATAATTTATGTAATTCGTAATATTTTGTCATACCATATAATTTCAATTTGTGCTCGCTCTATTCACATAATTAATGAATACTTTAATCCCACTTTTAACATTCACTCCTTTCACATTCAAAACCATTGAATAAAGATATCCTTTATGTATATTATTTATTAATGTCGTCTATGGAGCAAGAATTCCTAAGATCATGATGCATGAGACTCCAGAGGGTCGTCGACCACCAGGACGACCACCAAAGAGATGGAGAGAAGGCTGATCGTCTTCATCACAGGAAGAAAGGTGATATCCTGCATAAAAATATCGCAAGACCTACAATAAGAAGAAGAAAAAGAAGAGCCCATGGAACAATCCAGATTATGAATGAATATGAAGTTTTATTTAATTTAATAGGAATGCCTTAGCAATGCGAAATATGTCATTCCCATCAATTAAAGTAAAACTTTTGGAAAACAAATGTTTTCAATTGCATAAATTATTTAATATGGAGTTTTACATCATTGTTCAAGAAACGATAAATTGTGGATACTAAATGGGTTTTGTTTTCGAAAGAAATTTTAATTAGAGTATTAAATTTAACCCTTTGTTCGCTAAGCAAACGTTACTCTATCAGTCATTGCTTTGCCTTCGTAGACAATTTGCAATAAAATGTGAATTTTAAAATGATATTTTCTGACAATCCAAATGATTGATGTAATAATTTATTATATCAGTATCGTCCGCGAATATCATAGAATCAGTAAACACACACACACGCACACACACACATACACACACACAGATCCTGTTGCGTACGACATATTAATCTGACTATTAGTCTGTCGTAGCGGCCAAAGAATTATATTGAAAATACATTCCAAATTTCAAATCAAAGAGGGTAACCAGATAATAATTATGGGTAGACACCGTTCCTCATTCAAATGAGATCGAACCGATAAAAATGATAGAATCGACGTATCATCCAACAGATACGCGGCACAACGGCGAACGTGTTAATTGGATCGGTGGCAGCGTTCACCCGAAATTAATTCCATCCATACCGGAATAACCACGGGTAGCGAATTCTGCCGGAGCAATTTCTTCGAAACAATATCGCCATGTAGACGGCAATAAATTATCGGCTCTCACGGGCCCCGAATTGTGCTACGTAATCCCATAAATCCACACTTACACCACTTTACTCTCCCTAACCCGGTGAACTAACACATCAGAAATGTTTCGCCAATTAGGATCGTACCCCGACTACGAACTTACCCCGTTTTGCTCGGGGATTCTGTATTACCATTTGATAAAGGTTATGGAGAATAACACACGTACATATCCAGCTACCTCTGCCCGTGTCCGCATATAACGTTCACAATGTATTTGTGGGCTCCGATAACGCGGAGGGTTTAGGTTTATTTTATTCATGTTATTACTTGTCAAAGTGGAAGAGGATGAGCAGGTACGCTTTCATCATCACTTGAATCAAGACGTCATTAATAATACAACTACGCTCAACTAGCTCTGCACGTACCCAAATTCTTGTACGTATTTTCATCATTACTAAAATTAAGATTATTGTATATTTCCATGACAAATTATCTCTTCTTTAATGATTGTAATATATAACAGAGATAGTTTATAAGAAATCGTTACTGAAATCGGACCCGTAACATGGAATTTTGAAAATTTCTCTTAAAGGTGACTATAACACACCTAAAATGGCTTACTTTTACCAATAAATATCTATACTCGTATACTATACATCACTATGATGACGAAATATTTAATACCTTATATAATAATGTAAACATGTAAAATAAATTGTATCTCAATAGAGACGAAGATGTATTTTTTTTTTGGAAACAGAATATGGTAGTCGAGGCGTTTACAGGTCTTATGACCTGTCATTGTTTGGGTTAAGCGATCACTTTATGTTAACAACATTCTCCATTCCGCCCTTCTCACAACCACCACGTCTGACAATTTTTTGGAACTTGTATATATGTTACTATGTTAAATAACTTCAAATAATCTTAATAGATTATACTATATAATATACTATATTATAGACCTAAAAAATGTGAAGTTATTTAACATAGTAGCATATATACCTACAAGTTCCAAAAAATTGTCAGACGTGGTGGTCGTAAGAAGGGCGAAATGGGGAATATTGTTAACATAAAGTGATCGCTTAACCCAACCAATGACAGGTCATAAGTCCTGTAAACGCCTCGACTACCATATTCTGTTTCCAAAAAAAATTTACATCTTCGTCTCTATTGACATACAATTAATTATTAAAAATGATTAACCCGCAATGGCTAAAATTCAGTATTTGTCTACAAGTATTCGTATACATTCAAAAAAACAAAATGTAAAGTAAAGTTTTTGGATATATTTTTTTAACTCCTTCAGATCTGAATTATTGTTAATAGTCTTTTCTCAACATAATAAATTCGATTTTTTTTTATGTATGTATTATGCAGAATCTCAAATGCTGATATAAGAAAGGAATGTAGAGCGGAAGAAGGTATTTTGAACAAAATTATGGAAGGATCGCTGCGTTGGTTCGGACATATGGAGCGCATGGATGGAGAAAGAATGGTTAAGAAAGTATAAGTTAATAATGTAAATGGAGTACGGAGTCGAGGCAGACCGAGGAAAACATGGCATGACCAAATTAATCAAATTTTAAAGGTTGATCATGTTAGAAGTCAGAAGATTCAACGTGCGTGTATGACTCGCTGTATGAATGTGGAGGAAGCTAGAGAGGTGTGCCAGGATAGAGTAATGTGGCGGTCCATTCTCTCTGCCTACCCCTAAATGGAAACGGCGTGATGGTTTATTATTATTATTATTACTAAATTTAAATTTTCGTATGAATCGTTCACTTTGTGATAAGACATTTAAAACATATATATTTTTTTATAATAAAATAAAAATAAAAACACTGAAAATAATTTTACTGAAATCTCTTGATGGAAGTTTATTTTAAATAATAATTAAATAAAACGATGTTTTTTAACTACTTCCACTTTTGTCTTTATTTCGACAACGACCGGTTTCGCCAGGCTCTCTGGCATCGACAGACTGGTCAGATAGTTGGCATCGAAAGACCAGTCTGTCGATGCCAGCTGTCCAGTACAACAATTTTGTAAGGTTTGAAATATTATGTGCATAATTCTGCACGAGGGTATAATGGGTTAAAGTATTTAGTTTTTTTTTTCATCATTTGCATTTTCATAAAATCAAAGATACTATTTTTATAAACTCCGATGTTGAGGGTACTTTAAAGTGTGGCAAAAATAACAGTGCACGCCACTGCACAGGTACTCAAGCGTGCTAGTGAGTTTGCAGCAGAGCAAGAGGCACTAAGATATTTTGATCAATCAGTTGGTAAAAATATCCATACGATAAAAATTTCCCGCAAGAACATAGCTAAATGCGAAACAGGGGCGTGAAACAATCCCAGTAAAACAAAGCGCCGCTGTTGCCTACTCTCAGAGGCACCTTCACGGAGCGAAATCCCCGAAACGCGTATTCCCTACACATTTCTAATTGGCTACATTCGGCCGGGCTTACCGCTCCACGCCGAATAACCGAAATAACACTTTCGCCATCTTGCCATGTAATTCGGCGCGATATTTTACGTTCACGCATTACTCATTATTCTTATTCCGCCAAATTTCCCCGCCCGTTGAGCGTTTCCTTTACCCCCGTCGGGAGGGGTTCAATTTATATCCCCCGCAACCCACCCCCACCCCACCGGCTCCCGTTTCCATTCTTCCTGAGAAGGATGGAGGGTCAAGACGGCTGAGGGATGAAACAGTTCAGTCGAAAGCACAACCAAAAATATTTAAAAATTTTAATATCGTGGAATAAATAAAAAAAATTATGGGTGGTGGTCTAAGGGATAGAACGCTTGGCTTCTGATCCAGGGGACTTGGGTTTGAGCCTGGACACGACCAGATTCTTTCTTCATAATAATGAGCTATTTTCTGCTCATATTGAAGATTGTAAAATAAATTCTAATATCATTGATTGAAATCTTTAGTATTAGTATATATATTGTATTTAAATTTTGAGAATTTCTGTATGTAACTAATTTACCATCACGCCGTCTCCCCGAAGGGGTAGGCAGAATGAATGGACTGCCACACTTTTATTTTCTGACATACTTCTCTCACTTCTTCAACATTCATACATCCTGTCATACACGCATGTCGATTTCTCCGACTTCTCACGTGGTCGTCATTTAATATTTGATTTATTTGATCGAGTTACGTTTTCCTTCCTCTTTTCTCTCTATCTATCTAGTTCCATTTACTTTTTTAATATATACTTTTTTATGTGTTTATGTTGATGGCCAAATGTGTAAAAACGATATAGAGGATATACTACATACGATATAAAAACGATATACTACAGAAGAGGGAAAACACTGTTATGTTAAAGTAATTGAACCCTTATAGATGTAGGACTAGATGTGCATATGTGTGTGTTACAGTCGCTTCTTTTGGAGATGTTAAAATTTAATTTTAAAATATTAATATCATAAAGATGTATCTAGATTATAATTACTTCAGAAATAATGTCAAAGATTTCAGATTATTTGTAAAAAGTCGTAAAACCTTAATAAAAATAAAAAAAAAACTTTATTTTATTTTATGACATCCTAGCAATGTGAAACATATCACTTCCATAAATTTTTTGAAAATTGATGTTTACATCGGTATTAAATGTCTAACGGCTCGTATCGTTTAACCGGGTGGTGGTCTAGGGGATAGAATGCTTGGCTCCTGATCCTGGGCACATGGGTTCAAGCCTGGACACGACCAGATTCCTTCTTCATAATAATGAGCTATTTTCTGCTTACATTGAAGATTATAAAATGAATTCTAATATCATGATGTTAGTCTTTTAAAAAAAACCTTCTCCATCCATCCATCCTTGATGTTAGTCTTTTTTTTTTAAAAGAGCCTATTTTTTTTTCTAAAAAAAAATCCATATATTTATGTATTGAATTATTATTTACATTAACGACTTTCGTAGCAGAGTGGCAATAGCTAAGACTGCCACAATGAAGGTCCCATTCCGATTACCGGCGATGATGGTGTGAAAAAAAAAATGCTATCTTTGATGACAATAAAAATGTTGATAGATGAGAATCAAATAATATATTTCTATTATCGATATGTAAAATTTCAACGCCATTATCTTTATTGAATGAATGATATTTTTCAATGAGATGATTTAATGTTTTTGATTTTAGAATATATTACACTTGGATTGAATAAAAGTGAACTCGATTTAGGAGAGGCTTGCTGACGGGGAGCGGGGGCCCTCCCTGGCGATGGAGCAATGTGTGTAGCCCGTGCGTTTGATAGCATCTCGAAGAATTCTTAAGGACCCTATATATTACAAACATAAAAAAACATGTGAAAATATAGAATCACAATTTATTCTCATTTAAATAAATTCTACTCACGAATCGTTATCGTTCTTCTCTTTTTAGCGGGAAACTCTCAATTACACCCCTTCTCCAGCATATCAAAATTTGAATAATTATCAACATCCAACGATATTTATGTTATTTATTTTTGTGTTCAATTTAGCACTTTAGATTTAAGAAAAAGTTTGTACCTTATATTTTTATATTTTAGATAATAAGGAGGACACAACTTGGGACTTTAACTTGGTTACTTTCTTACAATATTATCATCTTCGCTTGCTTATAATATTCGCTTAAACTCCTCTTATCCTCAACTGAGACTCTTCAGTTATGTATTTAGAGTAGCTAGGTTGCGTCCCAGATGACAATAATAAATTTAAAAAATATAAGTGAATAACAAAAATTCCATTATTAAACTATACCCTAAATAATTATGGAGTTTTAATCAATAATACGAATAAAAACTTATATTGTCTAAAGTTTTAAGACATTATCAAAAGTGTCATTGTGTATCAAATACATCATTATTCAAGAAACAATAAATTATGAAAATAAAAAGTTTTGAAATTAGAAAGATTGACTAAATAAAGGCATATTAAGCTCTAAAAATAGGTTTATAAAATGTTAATGCTTGATTCACTAATAATGCTGGTATGAATATATTCACCTCTTTAATTTTGGATTTATTTTGAGAATTAAAACTTTTTTTTTTCAGTATTTAATTTTTTTTTCTTCAACTTTTGCTATTGGTCTATAAAATTTAACTCAAAAGTACAAAAAGTAGTGTTTTGATTCTTAACAATGTATAATTATTGCATTCTACACATGTTGATTAAACATTATTCATATAAAAATATAACACACTTTGTATTTAAACATAGTATGGTTAATATAATTGATGCCAACTATTTTCGTTTGGACCCAAGCTTCATCAGAGCAATATAATAATTCACTATCAGATGTACAAAGTTTTTGTTTATTTTAACTGTGTTTGTTTTTCGACGTGCGTGTATGACTCGCTGTATGAATATGGAAGAAGCTAGAGAGGTTTGCCAGGATAGAGTTGTGTGGTGTTCCATTCTCTCTGCCTACCCCTACGGGGAAACGGTGTGATGGTTTGTTGTTGTTTATTTTATATCTATAAGTTTAAAATGTTTAACCACAAAGTGAGTGCATCATATGAACATTTTAAAATTATACAATTATTTTTTTTATGATGGTGAAGGTCTATTATTATGATCATCTTTAAAACAACACGGAGATAAATAAAGACTTATTAGTGGAAAAAACTATGTACTCGTATGTTGGATAAAAAAAATATTTTAATATGTTTGAAAAAAATTAACAATTTCCGAAATTAATTTTTAGTTTTGTAAGTGTGAAGAATAAATCTTCTTCTTCTTCTTCTTCTTCTTTTGATAGATCTGACGATCTGTGACACAGAGATCATATCTCGTCGGATGATGAGATCCAGCTGTCCCTCCATCTCTTCGGCGGTCTTCCAGGGGGGCGGTGTCCGGATGGGATTTCATAAGCGGCTGTATATGCGAGTCTGTCACCATCCATTCGGGCTACATGGTCCCTCCAGTATCTTCTTCTGGATCTACTCCACTGAACGATATCCTCTATTTCGCAGGTTTTTCTTATGTCTGCGTTGCGGACACGATCTCGGAGGGTTTTTCCAGTAATTGATCTTAGGACCAATTACTGGAAAAATCGTGTATAAATCGTGTGTAGGTAATCTCATTTTAACTCATGTAATATACACGTGTTGATGCCTTATGTCTATTTTTTTTGCAATGTTTTTTATACTAAAGGGAATAAAAGATGGAGAAATAGTTAGGAACAATATCAATGTTTAACTCACAATTCAACCAATAATAATGTTTCTCGGCCATTCAACTGCTGTTTCAAGAAGACGTACAAAATTATACTCGGCGCATCCAAAGTCTAAAGTGTAACACAGCGAAAGGTAACCTTCCATGCACCAACACAGCCAAACTCTCGCAGACACGGATAGATGTATTATATCCATGTCTCACTCCCCCTTCGGAACGAGGGTTAAAACGGGGAGGACGTAAGAAAACGGAGAAAAATCTATGAAACCTTACCTAGAAGAACCGACCGGGTGTACAAAAAAGCAAATGCTGCCGGAATTGCTCGGGAAACGCGCTGTGAATTTTGTTAACGCGCGCCCGAATTTTCTAGACAACTACTACTTGATGATACAAATTATAGGATTTGATGTTTTTTTCTTGCGCTTTGTAGGCATATCCCGAGAACGGTCTATGTTTGCGATTCTCATTTTTCGTTAAGTAAGATATTCTGCCTTTTTACCTTTACGCGGTGCTTACGCATTCGAGGACGGGGCGTAATGCCTCAGTACGGAATATGAATGCGTTACGTCTCTTTTACGTGGTTAGGTGTATATAGAATTATTCCACAACTCATCAACAATTTCACAGTTATTTTTTAGGATAAAATACTTCTTCTTCTTCTTGGTGTATGCTTTGCGGCCTGTTTCTTAAGAGGGATTATCCTCCTGCGAAGTCGATTCCCAGCTGTCGTTCCATTTTCTTGGTGGTCTACCTTGGGGTTGGCCATGCAACACACTGAAAGGGATCTAGCACACTATTGGATGCAATACATTGTTTAAAAATTGAAAAGTGTCTGGCAATATAATAATTTTCAGTCATGTTCACATTGCTCATCTCAAGTTATTTTTTTATTAGTCCTTCTTTCTTTAACAATCCGTATATCTTTTTTCTTAATGTTATTATTGTCCTTCTCTCGTTAATAATCCTGATACCTGTATTTTTAATTTTCATAGTATCCTTATAACGAGCACCGTGAAAGCTGGTCGCCTAGCATGAATTGGGCACGTATGTTGAGCCGAAGAGACCAGAGCAATCAAGTCCCTGTACGCGTCTATACCGACTGGAGTAAGACCTCTAGGAAGGTCTAGACAGCACCTAATGGACAATGTTCTGGCTGACCTGGCTAGGTTTGGCGAATCGGACTGCTGGGAGCAAAAGGCGCAGGATCGAGGAGCTTGGCGAAAAATCATCAAGGAGGCTAAAACTCTTCAAGAGTTTTATGGCCATAGGAAGTAAGTAAGTAAGTAGTATCCTTCTTCCTGTAATATTCAAAAAGCCTGTATTGATTTTAATAATAGTGTACTTCTTATTTAATAATTTACATACATACCTGTATTCTTATAATGATAACAGTCTTAACTCGTTTTACGTTTAATTTTTACTGTTAGTTTTAAAATGTTCTTAGATTTCAGTTATCTGTCTGTATCAGTATCATTCTATTATACTTTCTTACCAATCGCGAATATCATTCAGATGCAGCGTTCACATTAAGATTTAAAACAAGTCTTAATGCGAGGTGATCAAATCATAAAAACGGCGCTTTAAAAGTTAGCATATTATTTTTATTTTCATAATAATGTTTTGGAATTTATTCCGTTTATTACAAATTATTAATTAAATTATCACGGTAATCGTACAAATGGTTATATTTTTAATAAATAACATTTTTTAAATACGTATTAGAATTATTTTTGCTTTTCTACTTATTTGCTTTTGCTTGTTGATTTTAAAATCACACTGCTTCAGTGATTCAACCACGGTGATCTGAATCTCCGTTATCCATGAGATATAAAATGCAGTTATGATTCATGTTTTATTTTTAAGTTGCACAAAGGTCAAATATACATTGTGTATTCACGCATTATTTTAATGATCTAAACACGACTCTGGAGTTTCATCACTTGCAATATACATTCGTCATTTAGGAAATAAATTACGCGTTTAACAGAACAAAGGTTAGCATCGTTCATCAAAGAAAGGAGGGCAGAAGAAAAGTAGGAAACAGAAATATAAAAATTAATTAAAATTATAAAGAAGAACGTGAAATATCGCATCATTGCTCATTCCAAGGACAGCTTAACCCAAATGTGTATCTAATGTTGAAAAAAAAACTTATAAACTTTATACATAGTGAAGCGCAAAACTGTCTTCCTTTATGCTTCATCAGCATTTTAGGCAGGTCCGTAGCGAGACGGGCTCTGTGAAATAAAGATTTTCCCCCTCCATTATCCGGCACCCTTCCGCCCCCTTCCTGCCCACCCCCGGCTCCCCTAAGGTCCTTCTCCCGCCTCTGGAATCGTAGGATGTTCGCAGACGATAATTCCGGCGATTATGCGTAGTAAGGAATGAAAATGAAAATTCTGAAAAATATTTCGTTGATATTCGCTGATGGGAAGAAAATATACTCAAACGACAGAAGAAAATGCTAAAGGCAGAATGGCCGCCATAGAGACGTGCTTAGTTTTAGAAAAAAAATTAAATCGTTTTGTTGTTTGTTTATTTTCGAAGCCAATTAGATAGTCAATAACACAATACTCGTATTCAATACTAACTCAAAATTTTAGATTTGATCATAATTTCATTGAAGAATTTTTCTTTATTGATTTTTTCTAAATATTCTTATTGTTTTAAATTCCAAATTAATGTGATTGTTTGTGAATATTATATATAATATCTATGAAATTTATTAATGAAAACTGTTTGATTTTGCTCTAGCAAAGTGAATCATAAAATATTGTTAAAAATTCAATAAAACAGACGTGTTCATCAATATAACATAAAGAAATGTAAGGCATGACTCAAAATAAAAAGAACTGTAAAAACATATAAAAATACATGAAAAGACTGCGAGGTAAATGAAAGATTCAATAAGATGGCAGGATAATATGTACAAAAACGGTAAATAAAATAAAAAAAAGCGTTTCATTCTCCATTTTTTATAATAATAAATTGATTCCATATAACATCTAAATTCTTAAACTATATTATTGCTATTATCCACAAAATAAAATATAAAACAAATGAAACCATTATTTTATTTTATTTTTTAGATTAATATAGAAACCATTCAGCTGTAAAAGAGATCAGAAGTCTAAACAACAAAATGGATAAAGTTATTTAACTATACTTTTAAAAAAATTAGATTTTGTGATGGATAAATTTATATTCGTAAAACAAAATAAAGTGTTGCGCCCGTTAAATATGTTCTAAGCCACTTCAAAATGACAAATACAAACATATTTGTAATGCTGATATTTGTATATTTTACTAACTAAATTTTAACTCCTTATATACAAAACACTTGCTTATGCATAGGGAATACATCAGGATGAAAATTCATTGATATCCTTTATAAAAAAACTGAGGAGGAAATCGTAAAATTTACAGAATTAAACATTACGCGCATATTTCCCAGTGGGCGATAAAGTATGGCGCTGAGAAAATATTATCAGTTCCTTGACTCGAGAGGAAAATGGCAACCAGGGTCTCTACATGGCTTATCAGTGCTTAGCATTATTGCTTGGATGTTTCGGAATGAAATTTTCACGGCGTATATGGCGGGAAGCACTCCATTTCGTAGGAGCCCTTTCGGCAGGCCCTTTGGAGGGATAGGGAACATTTAGACATTTACCGTCTCCCAGCTCGTTCCTGGATAAATTGTGTAATGGCTAAGCGATCAAAACTTCGTGAATTTTAGTCCTCACGTGAACTTAGATAAGTTTCAAATTAAAATAATTAAATAATAGATGTAGTACTTTAAATTTAATGAAAACTAATTCTAATGATATTAATAATATAATAATAAATTGGATAATTTATAAAGTGCCATTTTTATGGATTGCTCATCTCAAGGGCGCTGTAGATATTGCTTCCAAATAAACGATCAATCTGTGTAAAACATATTTTTACATTATTTTATTGTCATAAAAATAAATTAACACCACGTGGTTCAGAGGCACTCAGTCGAGTGAGAGACAAGAAAAATTACATTAAAGAAAATTAAAAAAATACCAGTAACATGTATTAAAACAAAACAGTAATTATATTTAGAGAAAAGTATTAACTCATTTTAAGTTGCATAGATATTTAGGATATGTGCAATTTTACACCTTAATAAAATCAGATTAAGGGGATATTACATGAAACAGATAATAGCTTAAAGTTTTGTTTAAGTGTTTGTAAAATAACTTAACACTACACTACACAGGTAAAGCAGTTTTTTTTTTACTTTTAAATATATATTTTATTCGTAATATGTTTCAATGGTTTTAAACCTTTTACTTTGTCATTATATGTACGAACTTGTGGAATTCCACTTCATTATGGAATACAAAAAAAATTCGTAATTTAAAAAATATAATTATAGCAAATGAAAACGTCTGTTTTCTAGAAGTTTTATTATATTTCATGTGAATGGCATGTTTTGCCCATCGAAGTGTCTACATAAAATTTAATAAACACATGAAATCTAATAAAGCTTTTAGAAAACAGGCGTTTTCATTCGTATAATGTATAATATTGTTGTAAAATAATAAATTGATAAATAAATAAAAAATATTAAAGGATTATCATACAATACATTTATTTCAATGATCAAATTAAGTGATTCATACAAAAATATAAAATGTATACGTATTAATGAATGACTAGTTATAGAGAATCAAACGTAGTTAAGAACAATTGTATCGGCTTAATAGACAATTACAATTTTACAACCTTGCTAAATTACTTAGAAAAATGTTAATCTCATTGGGATAGTTAAAAGAGCATAGCATACCAACCTGATAATAATTATTATGATCGTTTTATAATTTGTTTTATGGCGGTTGGATGCAATTAAAATTTCATTGGAACATCAATCCTAATGAACAGTAATGGATAACACTTCAAAAAATTTAAACGGCTTTAAATGTAATTTACGGGTCGTTAAACATTTTATGGGTCACACCGGTAGACTTTCTTGCAAAAAGTAAACCATTTATCTCGAGAAAAGAAAGTAAATTTTCATCGGGACCTCATCTTTCCGAGGTGGGCTTTTAATGTCGTATTAATTTTATTTTAACAGTAAATACGAGCACTCAACGGGACTTGACTGCTTTCGGCGATGTTTAATTTATGGATATTGGTTTATAGAGCCAGCCGCGGAAGAAAACCAAGTTTAATTTTATTTACATATTGCATATAAATAAATGCGCTTCTCTGACGTCATAAACTCCAGGTTAGAGTAGGTATGTTGCTGCAAAACGTTTCTCCAGAGTCGAAAAAAAATTCGGCTTCAAAATAAGTAAATTGTATTAATATATCAAATAAACAATTAATTTTCATGTGTTTTTATATATAACTTTATTTGAAAAATTTAAATTAAATTCCAAACATGTTTCGGACTAACAAGACCTTCATCAGTGATATTATATTATATAAATATAAATATTTGAAATATTATATATAGGTATATATTTTTACAAATATGGTCAGTTTTGCCTAAAGTTAATTGGTTTTTAACATCTGTCAAAACTGACCACATTTGTAAAAAAAAGTATAATATTTTAAATATTTATATTAATATCATATCACTGATGTGGGGCTTGTTAGTCCAAAACATGTTTAGTATTTAATTTGATTTTTTTTTAAATAAAGTAAGTGTTATATAATAAGTATATAAAAAGAAACATCTACAACACATAGTTATGGCAAATATAGAAAAAATGAATTTTAAATTAAAAATATTATTGGTTCTAATTTACTCTGCTCTTCGTGGGCAATGACTCAGAAGAACAGAAGAACAACCACCAGCCCTTTATAACGAGCACCGCGAGAGCCGGTCGCCTAGCATGGATTGGGCACGTATGCCGAGCCGAAGAGACCAAAGCAATCAAGACCCTGTACGCGTCTAAACCGACTGGAATAAGACCTCTAGGAAGGCCTAGACAGCGCCTAATGGACAATGTTCTGGCTGACCTGGCTAGGTTGAGCGAATCGAACTGCTGGGAGCAAAAAGCGCAGGATCGAGGAGCTTGGCGAAAAATCATCAAGGAGGCTAAAACTCTTTAAGAGTTGTATGGCCATAGGAAGTAAGTATGTGTATCTACAGTACTTTGGCTTTTAGAAGATAAAATAGACAGGGATATCGAAAAAAGATGATCACTGGTAAGTATGTGATTGCACAATCATTTTCCCGAAATGACTGCCTACTTATCAAATTAAAAATACTTCTAATATTTAAAAAATATATATTAGAATTTTAGAAATAATGTACGCGAATAGACCGACTGGAATAAGACCTATAGGAAGGCCTAGACAGTGCTTAATGGACAATGTTCTGACTGATCTGGCTAGGTTGGGTGAATCGGACTGCTGGGAGCAAAAGTCGCAGAAATCATTAAGGAGGCTAAAACTCTTCAAGAGGTGAATGGCCATAGGAAGTAAGCAAGTAAGTAAATATATGTTATGTTCCCTTCGTTTCCTAATTTTGTATTTTTCCTAATGAGATCACATAGAGTGCAAAACTGGCTTCCAATAACGTGATACCAAAGCTTGGAGATATTAAAATCATTTACTTGGTAAATGATCAAATAATAAATATATATTATCAATATGAACAATGTCTTTCTTCTCATTCTTTAATTAGATTGGGTAATCTCTTGTCTCGGAATTTGCTTCCTCTTGCGATGCGAAAGATTAGCTATCTCGCCATCTTCTGGGTGGTCTGCCAGGTGGACGTTGGCCTACGAGTACCTTTCCTATTTGTAGCAGTGTGTGCAATTCTGTGAGTGTCCATACGTTTTACATGGTGATTGTGATGATGATGATGATTTGTATCTTCTCTTCTTCCTGTGCCATGTCAGGTCCCCCCGACGTTGGCGATCACTCCGGCGAAAACCTTCTCGCCATAGTGATTTCCTGGGAATGATAATCAGAGTGGTTTCCCGTTGCCTTCTCTGATGGGTTTTTCTGTAGGGGTCACCTTCCCTTAGCTGGGGGGGGGGGGGTCCGGTTTTGTGGCGCCGGACACTCGCCATTCATCCTCTCCCTATCTGCTATGGCTGTTGTTAATGCCAGTGGCCACATTGCCCGGGGCTCGCGGGGCCTTAGAGACCACTCGTGGACGCTAGGGAGTAGGACTATTGGTAGTGTTGCTGATGGAATGCAACTGTGGCGTTACACGGCATTTTATAGGCACATATTTTCCAGCGGAATATGCACCACCGTGACCCTACCAAACTTTGAGCCCCTTGATTTGTATAGCGCCATTTTTGTGAGAGATTCACTTCAAGTCGTCCGGAAAGCTTCTCTTAAAAAAAAGTTTTAAGAGAGCTTCTGAATACTTCATCGTCGTCTTGATTGCGGATGTTGTAGGGCAGCCTGTTCCACGCCGCAGGTCCCGCTTGAAGCTCCTTGGCGCCGCGGGACAAGAAGTTTGTGTGTTGCTTCTTCCTTCGAGGATCATAGAATTGACTGCCGAGGGTTTCGATCGAGTGGAGTGATTGTCCATGTAAGACTTTGTGAACAAGTAGATATAGTTTGTATTCGATTCACTCAGGTAACCATAACCAGTGAAATCGATACACCATTGAGGTTATATGTGTTGAATATTGATTCACCAAAAATTAATCGTGCTGCAGAATTCATTATGGATTACAGTCTATCCAGTTGGTTCTTGAGTTGTCCGGCATATAGTGAGTTGCAGTAGTCGAGATAGTCAATAAAGCAATAAAGTAATAATTTATAGGGGTTTTAATGGCATCAGAAGGTAGACATGGTCTCACCGGAATCGTTTCATCGTTCGTTCACGATGTCTTTTATATTGCAGATTTTCCTTATTTCCGTATTTCTCACTTTATCTCTGAAAGTTATTCCAGCAATGACGTGAAGAGTTTTCATCTCTGAGGTTCGTCGAAGATATTTTTTCGAGTTGTATCTACTCTTATCTCCACACCACACATCATTATCAGTCGTAGAACGCAGCAAACCATATACAATTTAAATTAATTAGCATATAAACATTTATTAAAATTAATTAAGCCGGGTTTTAGCCAGTAGTTACATAGACATTCATAATCTAGTGAAGATTTTTTTTTAAATAGATGAGAAACTGTGACCTTGTCCTACTAAAAGAGATTTGTTAAAAAAAAACACAAAATAACAACATATTTTTAAAAACCATGTCGGGATCAGATCAAGCAAATACTTTATTTGGTGCATTTAATATTAGTTTAATCACGTCGTGAGGTGTTGTGGTGTTAAGTTTAGATAAGTATTTTCATGGATAACAGAAATTTTGTATCTCAATAGAGACGAAGATGCAAATTGGAAACATAATATGGTGATCGAGGTGTTTACACGACTTATGACCTGTCATTGGTTGGGTTAAGCGCACGCTTTATGTAATACAACATTTCCCATTCCACATTTTCTTATGACCACCATGTCTGACGAATTTTGGAAGTTGTATATATGTTAATCTGTTACACCACACTTCACATGGTAGTTTCAATCTACACACTAGCGCCATCTATGAAGATTGGATTTTTTGGATTGGAATGGGGAATGTTGTATTACATAAAGCGTGCGCTTAACCCAACCAATGATAGGTCATAAGTCCTGTAAACACCTCGATCACCATATTCAGTTTCCAATTTGCACCTTCATCTCTATTGAGATACAATTAATCTTTGAATTGATAACCCGCAATGGGTAAAATCCAGTATTCGTCTACAAGTATTTGTATACAATCAAAATGCTGTAGAAATTTTGTCTTCAAAGAATTGGACGAAATCTTAAATAGATAACTGGGTTGAGGCCTTCTCTTGGTGAAAATTTCCGAGTACCGATTTAAAGAAATTCCACAAATGTCGTTTCCCTTTTCCGAGTCAATTTGGGATTTCTAGTACTAAGATATTTTCTTCTTTATCACAACACAAAGTAAAATCTTTGATCTCACCCAGGCTTCTCTCGGAGAGCTTAGATCTTTGATTCTGTGCACAAATTCAAGAATATGCACTAGTCTATTGTTTAAGCAATATTCTTCATCAAACCATTCATTGGAAACTCGCTCCTGAAGCGTTTTAGTTGAATATGAAGCATGTTTATCTAACAGAGAAGGTTATATTCCGTTATCTAGTATTACAAGAGGATAAATTATTGTTTTGATTATTTTTTTAGTTATTATAAACTCAACACTCGAATTAATGGTAAACACACAGCTTTATGTATCTCTTTATAAACTAACTAACTAGCCATCACCCCATTTCCCAGGGGGAGAAACCAGCGAGGATGTACCGCCACACTGTTCTATCCTGAGATAACTCTCGTGCCTTTTCTACATTCACATCCCGTGAAACGCACGCTCGTCGATTGTTCTGACTTTGAACATGGCCGCCACAATAATTGATTAATTTGGTCAAGGGATTTCTTCCTTGGCCTTCGTTAACTTATTTTGATGGTGAAGCATACAATTTTACCACTTTCGTGGCCAAGTGGTAAGTGCATTGACTGCCACCCCGAAGGTTCCAGGTTCGATTCCCGGCGAGGGTAGTGTGATTGTCACACTGTCTTTGGTCTGTTATAATTCACGGGATAATAAAATGGCGATAGATTAGCTACTTATCACAAGTCACGAGAATCACTATGATAGCTATAATATCCTTTACATCGATTTGGCTCATGCTGTCATGATGTAAAGAGCGATTCAATAAAGTAATAATAATAATTTTAGTAACATATTTTAAGTTAAATTTATTGAAATAAGTTTGATACTATGACATACCACAGTGGCAGGTAATGCCCTAAGTTTATCAAAATATTTTAATTGTTATCAGAACTCCTTGGTATTTTTAGACAATCTGTACAAACATAAGCATAAATAAAGGTTGTATCCTTTTGAAATTTAAAAAAAAAATTATCCGAGTGCATGGCTTAGAGATTAACTGATATCGGTAGATCGAGTATTCTGAAGAAGTATCAAGAATCGATGGGACATTTACAAAATAGTTAACCATGTTTAATGAACCTCCATATAAGTTATTTCGAAATAGTTGTTGATTGCGTATCTCACAGTTAAGATCCAGGTACCCGAAACGCATTCGTCTCGAGTGGGTAAGGCAAGTCAAAGATAAGTGGATAGGTGAAAGATTTGTTGAAATGAATACAGGGGTAACCAGGGGTTATCAAAGGTTAACCATGTTAGATCGGGAAGAAGCAGTTTAAAAATGAACATTTCGATCAAAAAATATAAATTATGGTTCATTCTACTACTAATTTATTGTTTACTATAAATGACAATGAAAAAATATGGTGTTCTTGTACCGACACTAATGTTTCGAAGCAAAGCATGGAACTGGCAAAAGAAGGGTGAAAGTGGAATAAATGCAGTAGAAATGAGATATCTTAACGAATGTGCAGAAAATCTGTATATAACAGAGTGGCAAATAAAATATAAGAAGCGAATGCAAGTGTTATGAATAAAACAATAAAAGGGTCATTAAGATGGTTTGGATACATGGAATGAATGAATGAAGAAATATTGGTCAACAAAATTTTGTAAACGATGTAAATATAATTAGAAATAGAGGAAGATCAAAGAAACGTGGCACGATCAAATACACCAAATATTGAATGTCGGCCACGTGAGGAATCGAAGAAATCGACGTGCCTGCATGGTACGATATAGGAATGTTGAGGATCGAGAAAAGTATGTCAGGAAAAAAATGTGTGGCAATCCAGTCGTTCTGACTACCCCTTCGGATAGATGACGTGATGGTTAGTTAGTTATTAAACGTTGTGTTGATGATGATGTTATTTATTATCGTACAAAATCCAGGGCCTCTTGGTAACATTTGCTACGGGCTCCGCGTTGGCTTGATTCTGCACTGCCTCTTTTATTACTTTCGGATTCTGAGATGTTTATAAAAGATTTAACACCCCTGTCATTGATTTAAACTATTTTAATAAGTTTGCTCTTAAAAGTAAATTTACGAACTTATCAACACTTGTGATCAGATACCTATAAATTATTATAAGTTTTTTTAGAAGAGACCATCATTCATCTTTTCACACTTTTCACATTATGACTCAAGTTTACAAACAAGAAAAAATGTTTTATTTGAGATTACTTGGTTTTATATTTATAAAAAAAAAACTTTGTTTCCAAACAGATTTAGTATGTTGTCCCATTTTTTAATGATATGGTATTTTTTATTGACAAGTGATATGTAACAGTGTCAATTAATTAATAACAAATCAATATAACAAACATAGCTGAAATGGAAACATTTGCTACACCATTCTATCCGAATATACTAGTACTTTTGTAGATTACTACTCGTCACATGGCACATTATTCACGCACGTCGATTGTTGCAAAATCTAACTTTCTAAATTTCATATTTCATTTACATCGTTTACGGATAAGGTATCGTTACTATGTATTTTTTATATATAGTAGGTCCAAACCACAACCCCCAATATAAATGGAGAACCACACCTGCATTTGCCAGCCGGTCTATCGACCTTTTCCACTTGCGGACGCTCCTCTACGCTGTGGCAGACGAGCGCGAGAGTATTTTGAAAATTGGATACTGAGAATGATCCTGGGACCCAGATCCAGTGTTGCAGCGGGAACTTTGAGGCATAGGACCAACCAAGAGATCCGTACGATGATCCAGCAGCCCCTTTTAACGAACACCGTGAGAGCCTGTCGCATAACATGGATTGGACACGTACGCCGAGAGGGAGAGACCAGAGCAATCAAATCAAATCAGTTTATTTTCTTAAAAGATATTACAAACAACAATTATAGTTTAAGGCATCTATACCCTGTATGCATCTAGACCGACTGGAGTAAGACCTCGAGGAAGACCTGGAAAGCGCCTGATGGACAATATTCTGGCTGATCTGGCTAGGTTGGGCGAATTTTATTAGGAGCAATAGGCGCAGGATCTAGGAGCTTGGAGGAAAATCATCAAGGAGGCTAAAACTCTTTAAGAGTTGTATGGCCATAGGAAAAGGAGGCTAAAACTCTTTAAGAGTTGTATGGCCATAGGAAGTAAGTAAATATCGTTTACGGATACTAGGTTCATTCATAGGTTTTAAATGTCCAAACTGCCAATGTGATCATTTTATATGTACTTTTTCAAATTTTTTTTGCGCTCCTAGCACATTTTATTCGATGAAAATATAAATTTCTTTTTATTAGGCGTTCTTCTTAAAAATAAGTAGACGCAGATCTCTTGCGCGCTGGTGTAGTCAGGGGATGCGGGCTGCGGAAAACAGAGGGGTTTGGAGGCGTTTTGTTTTAGCTCAGCAATTAGGAAGCGAAGAAAGTATAAGAAAGTGTTCTCATACAAAAGTTTCATAAAAAGGTACTAATGAATACGTCATCAATGTTGAAATTTAAACAGATATTTTTATTTTATTTATTTAAAAACATATGTTTAAATACATCTCCTTTTTATGTAAAATATAAAAACACACTTTTTAACCATTTTGTTTCTGATTGTCTAAACTCTAAACAAATAATTTTTACAGAAGACCTACGTGTATTTATGCTCTACTTGTCACAATATCCTTCATTTCATTTACCATTTTCTCAGAAAAATAAGGTCACAGTAAAATTCTACCTTTATGTTCTTTCTTTGCGATCTTAAAGTATTATGATAAAACTCTGATGTTTAAGTAGATACGGTTAGTAACAAAACCAGTTGGCGATTGGTTAAAATAATTTGCGGTAGAAACAGGGTAAAATATAATGTTTAAAATATTGTTATTCGAATTTATTGTTTTTATATGTAAAACTCACATGTTTTCATGATTTACTCGTAAAACTCATTCAAATTTTAATATTGATGATAACTTGTGTTTTCCAAAAGTTTCGTAATATTTTATGGAAGTCAAAAGTTTAAATTATAGTTTATTGATTATGGTATGTAACTATGATACTTCAACATTATTACTGTTAAAATTTATAGCACTGATGTTGGCATCATCGGGTGTTACAAAAAACCTAGTTTTCTCAATTCTCAGTGAATAAAAATAAATGAACCGATTAGAGGCCTTTGAGATGTGGATACACCGAAGGATGTTACGCATCTCCTGGATTACATGGTTAGCAACATAAACGTTCTCTATAGAGCCAGAGTTGACAGAGAGTTGCTGACCAACATCAAAGTCCGAAAGGTGTCCTACTTGGGCCATGTTCTGAGAGGCGAAAAGTACGCACTGTTACATCTGATCTTGGAGGGTAAGATTGAGAGTCGACGAGGTGTTGGGAGAAGGCAGGTTTCCTGGCTGAGGAACATCCGAGAGTGGATAGGGCTGAGGACCGTGGAGGAGCTGTTCCGAGCTGCCCAGGACAGGGAGGCCTACTCAAGGGTGATAGTCAACGTGAGGAGACCTGACAGGACACGGAAAGAAGAAGGAGAAGAATTTAATACAACAGTAATAATATCTTATTGTTATACTAATGTGATACATTTATTTATTTATTTCGAGATAATTTTATTTAAAATGTACTCATTGGAGAGCAGTTGTTAAAAAAGTATTTAAATTATACAACAAGATATTGAGATTTTAATGCAATCCTTAAGAAAGAAAAAACCTAAAAAATCTGCATTTTTTACTCCCATTGTCAATCTAAGATAATCTAAGGATTAAAACGATTCTTTCGTGGGTGTTAATGTATTTTTCAAAAACAATTGTTGAATTATATAAAATTAAAACATAAAATGAACCTCTATAGTTTGAATTACTGATTATTGTCATGTATAGTATGTCGTTTATATAAAACCCTTGTTGATATTTAATGAAGGTAAAATACTCGTATATACAAATACAAAAACTGCTTGCTTTATTTTAAATACAATACATTAAATCAGAATTGTGCATATGAACATAGATAATTAATTAAATTATGTGGAAATCAAAGACAAAACGACTCATGGCTCAGTTTAGGCAGGCAATTAATTAGATTATTTTAAGCATAAAATTTAGCATTTAGAGATGTTAGTGTAATGGCAGGTCCAGGTATAAATCATAACACGCTTTAGTCCAGGTTTAGTATTCACTCAACACAAAATAAAACCTGCATCAGTTTAGTTCAAAGCGCTCCATAAGATCTGTCCCTGTAGCCTGGTCCCGACGCCATAAAGATGAACGCTTACACCCGGTTATAGGAGGTGACTTTGTGGAAAGTGAAAGAGGATTTATTACGCCGTTTTACGGGTGCTTCGCATTTAAGTGCACAATTATACAAAGTGCCAGGTACTTAACGGAATTCTGTTTTATGGTAATTCACCCCTATTTGAAGCGTCAATGAAACCGCGCGCGCTCAGTCGATACTCCGAGAAGTAGGGTAAGGAAGGGGGCGGGGCGGGGGGCGGCCGTGCGAGGGTGGCGGGGAGGTAGGGGAATGAGAAAGGGTAGGAAAAGGGAGATCGAAGGGCGAAGTACCATCTCCATCGACGAACAGTTCATTTTTATTTCATGCGCGTAAAAAGCGCGTCAAGATAAAGGAAGAGGACGCATTGTTTAAATTTTATCTTCGGGTAATGGAAAAATGACGACTGGACAACGCGAATGAATTCGCAAAATTTCAGTAATCATATCTTCTTACCAATTCTTCTCTAACATTTCATGTATTTTTATTTACTATTACACTTACTGTTATCTTCGTGGATGGACGCTTTTCTGTTTCAGATTTATGGATTTTTGCATTGGTAAAACTGGAATTTATATGTACATACGATATATACGATTTATGTGTTAATATTATTTTTTTAAATGTAATATCGTTAAAAAAAACTCCGTTAATAACCGAACTTTCTTATAAACTGATAAATTAAAAAACTTTGTTTTATAAATCGCAATTGTATTTTTATTTTTCGTGACATTTAAGGTTCGAAAAATAACGAATATTTTACAGTTGATATATTATCGTAACACCTGATGATGTCAACATAGGTTGACAAAACAGCTGTCGCGAAAAATAAAAATACAATTGTGATTTCGGCCAAAACAACGAACTATCGTACTTAACTTGCTATATTTAAGCTTTCCTTTTTACTTTTATCAAAAAAGGATACTTTTTATTTCAAAATAAATTACAGATTTTATTTCGTCATATTTTATTTTATTTAGTTTACATTTATAAACGAAAACATGTTTATTATACTATTAATTTTATTAATTAATGCAGAATTTCACGTATAATGAAAGTACATTTAATTTTTTTACTATTTAAAAGTAAATTTATTTTTTATTGTTTCTTGAACAATCGTGTTAAGCTATTAAATATTTAATATGAATATACAACGTATTTTTTCTAGAGTTTCATATATTTCTTTGGTAGTTATATGATAATGCCTCAGCACGGTGAAACACGTCATTTCAGTAAAATCTTCTATAAAAACATTCAACATCATTCATATTGAATAATTTTGTTTGTGTAATGTTTCATAAATCTGTGAGAAAAATCAAAACGCTGATAGCCCACTTTACCTGCCATAACTCGTAATAATATTATTAAGTCCAATAAAGAACAAATAAAAGCCGACAACACATACATAATATTTTAGTGCGACATCATTACTTGTCACTTGAAGTTCAAGGTTTAGTGCTTTATGAAGTTTGGTTTTACAGCATCATTCGCCGGAGCTATTGGTGCCAGCATTAACCTTCATGGCCCATCAAACTGCTATTGTGGGCTGTCTCGCCCTCCGCCCGTGTCAGATGAAGGAACTATACCAGCATGCATTAACAGAATGACTTAATGCCTTTAAGTACGTTTTAAGTGAAACGGACGACGCTTTTTGTGCGCAAAATTCACGCACAATAGTTAATTTTCGCTTTACATAATAAAAACAATTGTTGCTTATCGCAACAATTATGCTTAAAGCGCGGCGATGTACCAGATATATGACAGTTACGACGAGTGCCTTAGTAATCTCTATGTTTTTAATATGAACGCAGAAGATTTCAAAGGACTGGTGGGTTTGATAATTTCAATTTGCACAGGCCAGAGTGCAAAAGGTTAACACCCTTTCAATATATGAAAATTAAGTTTTTTTGTAATATTGTATTGAAAACAAAATAAAAGTCAATAAAAAGTTTAAAAAAGTGGAAAATGCATTTTTGGTAAAATTTTCAAGTGTTTGTTATTGTAGTTATAGTTGTAAATCATTTTAATTTATATACTATATGTGATAGCATGTATTTGCCTACTGAATTATTTATTTGTGTAATATTTGTATACAAAAAACACTTTTTGTTTCCCCTTGATAAAAATTTTAAGATATTTTGGCCTCAGACAGGGTAAACTGTAAATCACCATGGTAGGCGAAATTATTATTTTTTCATTAATGAAGATAAACGTTTTCTATAAGTTATGTTTAATTTGAGTAACGTGTTTTAACTTGTTAGGGCATTTTCAATGGTACTTGTATTTGTCTAAGCATTAAATATCCGTTTTTCGGAGCACAAGATCAAACAGTTTTTTTCACTTTTCAATTGTTAAAATATAAAACATTTTTCATGATATCACAATTTTTTATTATAATTTTATTTTTCGCGAACGCTGTTTCGTCAACTTATGTTGACATCATTGTCACATGTTACGATAATGTTAAACAGAAAAAATATTGTAAAACCTGATGATGGTAACATAAGTTGACGAAACGACCTTCGTGGCCGAGTGGTAAGTGCATTGACCGCCACCCCGAAGGTTCCGGGTTCGATTCCCGGGGAGGGCAGTGTGATTGTCACACTGTATTTGGTCTGGTGTAGAATTCACGTGACTGTAAAATGGCGATAGATTAGCTATCCTATCACATGTCCCGAGAATCACTATGGTAGCTATAATACCCTTTACATCGATTTGGCTCATGTAAATGATGTAAAGAGCGATTCAAAATAAATAAAAACAGCTGTCGAGAAAAGTAAAAACAATAATGAAAAATTGTGATACCATAAACAGCGTTTTATATTTTAATAGTTAATAATTATTTATTTTTATTATTTTTATTATTGAGGGTAACAAATAGCAATTACAGTATATGAATATAAACACACAGAGACAACAAAACAAAGCCAATTTCATGCTACCACAAATATTATATAACAACTGACATAAGGTTTAATATACGAGTATAAGAAGGATAAAGTTACACTTTGATAAGTTAAAGAGAAAACTAGTAGTATTAGTAATAATGAATAATTAAAGATGAAATATAATTTAATAATGTTGAAGTATCATAGTGTTTCGGCCGAAATATCTACTTTTTTTTCACTTATACCTTAAACGTTTAAATAAGCAACATATCCGTAAAATCTTTTATGAAAACCCACCACAGGACTTAGACCTTTGCTGGTCCCGTGAGACTATGTCCGTGTGTCAGTACCATTCATTTCATCTGCAAGTTTTCTTTGATCTTTCATAGTCTCACCTTATTGCGACGATCATTTCTATTTTTATGTACAACTATGCGATACCAAGTACTTAAATTTCTTATGAAATCATGGCATGACCAAATTAACCAAATACTGAAAGGCGGCCATGTTAGCGTTACGGTGTGTGAATGAAGAAGAGGCACTAGAGTTATGTCAGGATAGAACAGTTTGGCAGCCCATCCTCTCTGCCTAACCCATTGGAGTAACGGCGCAATGGTTAGTTAGTTATAGTTATTTTTAGTCTTATGAACAATAACATTACAACTATCTCGGACCCAAACTGTACAACATATAAACGACCCACAAGAAATGACAATACACATACAAAAAGATATTACTTCGGAGACAATAAAAATAGGTCCGCTTGAATGTAGTATGGTAAACTTAAAAAGGTAAATAGTATCAAAATAGTATTAGTAAGTCATATAAGACAATTATTTTTAAATTAAAACACGTTAAGATATGTTTCTATCCCAATGGTCCCTATTTGTTCCCTAATTTAATATTTTTCTATTGAGATTATAACTAACTAACTAATTAACCATCATACCGTCTCCCCCAAGGGTAGACAGAAATAATGGACTGCCACACTTTTCCTTCCTGACATACTTCTCTCCTCTCGATCCTCAACATTCATACATCGTGTCATGCAAGCACGTCAATTTCTCCGACTCCTCACGTGCCCGATATTCAATATTTGATTTATTTTTCATTTTTCACGTTTTCCTCGGTCTGCCTCTGTTTCTAACCCCACTATTATCGTTAACATATAGTTTTTTACCTTTCTTTCCTCATTCATTCTTTCTATCCTTTGATTATTTTGTTCATGAGACTTTCATTCGCACCGCATTCACTTCTTATATTTTCATTCGACACTATCATACACAGATTTTCAACACATTGGTCTAAGAGATTTCACTTCTACTGCATTTATTTTATTTTCAGCCTTTTTATGCCAGTTCCATGCTTCGTTTCCCTTCACAAGGGTCGGTGAAAGATCACCATTGTGCACTGCCATTTTAGCTTTTATGGATAGGCTTTTGCTGCGATGACAACTTTAAGAGCACCATTCACTTTGTTGCTTGCCCCAGCCCTTCATCCCTCTACTCGCCCATCCTTTGTTAACATACTACCTAGATATAAAAGCTCATCTTCTTGTTCCAGACCATTCACGCTAATGTTGCAGACTTTCGTGATTTCTTCTTTTTTTAAAATCATAACCTATTTACATTCATCATCAGATCAATTCGCATGCATACCTCATACACCATGACTTGTAGTTCATGCTCATTGTAGGACAGCGTCATCCGCATACAATAGGCAACTTACAACTGACACTTCGCTCATTTTGGCACCTACATTCAACCCTTTTAGCTCTTGCATACACTTGTCCATATATTACATATTATGTTAAATAACCACGGGGACATTACGTAACCCTGTTTGACACATTTATTTATATAAAACCAGGCTGTAAAATCTTCAATTTCTATTTATGAATATTTCTAATATGAAATTTATTTTTAATACAAACGTTTTACTTATTTAGCATAATACGATAAGTAGCAAACTTACCGACAACACTTAAAATTTAAAATAAACCCCTTTCAAAATAATATCCACCTATCTCGTACATCAATATAGGTTTGTTACATATATTTTCAAGTAGGTATGTATTTTGTGGATATGAAAATGCCTGATTCCGGGTCTTCCTACTCCACACCTACCGTAGGTATGTGTCAACCTATGTGACTTTTTTAAGGAGGTCTTGTCACAACGAACAAAGTTTTACCAATTACTTAAGTAATTTCACACATTGGTGATTTGGCGCAACTTTCTGAACACCCTCGGCATCCCCTTTTCAGTCGATAGCGTACGTATACAAACGCACACATTTACCATTGTCGAGGTATAATTCAGTTACCGTACACAATATTACCCCGACGTTTGCTGGATTTACTAGTCAAACAACGATTCGCTTAAGAGTCCATCTTTTAGGTGGCCTCCCGATACTCCCGATACTCCTGTTCCTTGTCCAAGGCCTCTTCAATTTAGCTGTACGATTCATGATGTCGGCAATTTTAGTTAGACGTCTTAATTCTGTATTTCTTATTTTATCTCGAAGACCTACGCCGAATTCATTTACATTACATATTGGACATTTTATACTGAGAGAGTAGTTGTTTCTAAACTATATTTAAATATAGGCAAATATACACGCATTTCATTTTCAGTTTTAACAACTTTCTTAACATTTAACTAACTATGTTTAAATATTTCAACTACAATACAGAGTTTTATATGGTATGATCAATAAAGAGAATAAATAAAACGTTAAACTGTCACTTTGTTTTCAAAAAACCTTCTTGAGTTTCCGTATCATCATCATCTCATCATCATCATCAATCATCATCATCATCATAATCATCATCGTCATCACTATCATCATCATCATCATCATCATCGTCATCACTATCATCATCATCATAAACATTTCCATATTTGCGTGATTACATCACGAAATCGGCGCTTTAAACGTTATAAATCATTATTATTAATATTAATATTATGCGAGAGATGCCTATTGGTGGCGATGAGGTTCGCAACCCTTCACACCGGGTCTCCCGCGGGGGCGAGAAAAGAAGGATGGAGTGGCGCATAGGTTAGTCCATTCTTTCTGCCTACCCCTTCGGGGAGATGAGGTCAGCAAAGCATGTGACCGCGTCTGGCACAGCTATTATACAGAATGGGAAAAGCAAACATCGCACTGCCTATGATTCAACTAATAGGCAGCTTTCTGTCCGATCTCATTTTCAGCGTCAAAATCAACAAGGTCGAATCCCTTGTACGCCGGATCAGAGCAGGAGTTTTCCAAGGTTCAGTAATGGCACATTGCCCAATTCGCTGACAATACGGGCATCATCTCCAGTTCTAAAAGGCGACTTCTCGCGACCCGCAGGGTGCTAAAATAGGCCGACGTGCTAGAGGTGTGGTGCAGAAACTAGCACATTACTTTCGACCTGAGTAAAAGTGCAGCGACCCTTTTCAGTAAAATACATACCTTCAAATTTTCCCAACACAAAAATGTTCGGCCAAGACGTTCCTTGGGCCAAAACCATCAAATGCCTTAGGGTAACCTTGGATTCTAAGCTGATATGGAGGCCGATATTACAAACAAAGTCAAAGACGCGTTCAGAGCAATCTCAGCTCTCTACCCAATGTTAACTTAAAACAGTTAACTAACTACCGACAATAAACTCCTGATAAACAAAACGGTCATAATGCCGATCTTCACTTACGCAGCCCCAATCTGGGGCTATGCAGCTTCGAGTCACATACGCAAACTCCAAATCCTGCAAAATAAGGCTATCCTTTGCCTTCATGGACCAGGATCACACAACTGCACCTAGAATCGGGAATCCAGATGATAGACGAATTCATTCTGAAACTTGCCGAACGTTTTTTACAAAGGACTCCCTTAACATCCTCACCCCACAATAAAAGACCTCTCAAATTACAATCGAAACACTCCAGCCGCCACAAGCGCCCAAAATCGATCCTCCTTCAGAGGAACAATCCAAGCCACACAAATCATGCCCCCGCATAAGCCAACAACCCACCAAATCACCTTCCAATAATGTTCCCATCAGATGTAAGAGGAATAGCCACAAGAGCTGAACCTCTGTAAGCCTGAAGATCCTATCCTATCTGAGACTAAGATTGGTGAGTCTACCATACTTCCAGCAATAAAAACAGCGTCGTCTGTATAGAGATAGAGCATATCGCACCGTGAGTGTAAAACCGACGTAAGTGCAAATATACATTTTGGAGATATGGGAGTTTAAATACTTCATATTGCTTGGAAAAACTGTTTTTCTTTTTAAATAAACCAATGATTTTCGATTTATAGGTATATTACTATGAACCGAAAATCATTGATTTATTAAAAAAAACAGTTTTTCCAAGCAATATGAAATCTTTAAACTCCCATATCCCCAAACTGTATATTAGCACTTACGCCGGTTTTACACTCACGGTGCGATACCTGTATTGCACCGTGTTATATGTTTTCATCTTTGTATTATCATATTCAATGACGTCACGAACAAAAAATATAACAAGTGTTCTTTCATATTAGTCAACTCAATTGATTGGAATGTTTTGAGTTAGCGTGAGAATAAAACGTAATTTTTCGGCCAGTAATGTTTTCTCTTAACGGCTTGTAACCTGAATAAAAGTGTCTCAGCAACGCACGTGTAAAGTGACTCCATTGTGTATTCGCACAGAGCACAATACAAGTAAAGATTGAAGTACCTACGTACGTACGAATCTACGTACTTACATAATCCGCGCTGAAAGTGTGACGTTTTTGGCGGGAAACGTACCCGGCGTTTCAAATTCAAAACGCGCATGCGTCAAATGATGCCGATTCTTAAGATTCTACGGTCACAAATCGAATAAATAAATACACAACTTTTTTGTAAGTATTAACAACAATATATATTTTTGTATATTTACTAGTTTATTTTAAGCTTAGAAATTGTTTACAATGCGCATGGAGCATCTTTTATATAAAAGAGATGACATTCATGTTACGTTTTTCAATGGAGAATCTATGTTTAGAAACTGTTTATGTAACGGGTATTAACAAACCGTTCTCAAGCAAATTAAATCGTAATAAACTTCTATAAAAGAACTTCGTCTGGTTATAAAACGAGATGTGAGATCTTAATTTGTTTATTGTTCATGATAAAATTCGCCAGCATTAGAGTTGGGATGATATCACCACATCAAAGCGAAGATTACGGAGCTGAACGATAATAAACAGAGGATTATCATAAAAGCTCACGTGTGTAAGGGAGATGAATGGATGTGTAGCAAACTCTATTCATACGTTTCTCGGGTTTCTTTGTTGTTCGATATTTGAACTTTGGCTTACAGAAATAATAATGAATTGAATGAGTTCCAAATTTCAAAATATTTTTTTACATTAATAAACAAAGGAGGATCATTGTACATAGATCAATACAAATGCCGCAGTATTTTTTTTAAGTGAAAATAGTTTTTTTAAAGCAATTTGCATCTAATGTAAATTTGGATCGACTTTTTATACACACAATAAATACAATTTAATACTAAAACATCCCAAATACTCGTACATATAATATTAAATTAGCAGTATTCCTGAAAGAATTATACAGAAATCTCTTGATTGGAGTTCAATTAAAATATTGTTTCTTGATCTATGATATAAATTTCCTGGATGCTGTAAAATTCTGAGTGATTTTTTTATTTGTTAGTCATGTCAAACTTTCAAAACGATTCCATCCAGGGCAATTGCTTTCGCAAGCGGTTACTTCTTCTTACTATTCTTCTTACTGTCTTCATATCTATAAACATACCATCTATTCATACATGTTTAAAACTTAAGGCGATAAAATTGTGGAATAAGATATACTATATAATATACAATATACTGCACACTGCGACATTGAATTTGTTTATATATACAAAAATCTATGTTGAATACATTAAATGGATAAATAAAGCATTTTTTTGGTACATCCCACAATGTATAAAATTATTTTATATATTTAGTATTATAAAAGTTAATTACTTATTCAATTATCAAACGTTGCGTAAGGTAAATCTATCATAAATACTTAAAATAAAATTTAAAAAAAGCAATGAATTTAAATAAAATTAACATTTTTTTCAAAAAAATAGGAACCTTACATTTGTCACGTAATATATATTGAATTTAAATAATAATAAACACATTCGGTACAACAATTAAAACAATAATATTATATGAACTCAGCTAGGTGAAATCTAATACACTATATATTTAAAAATGGACAGGATTTTTTTGAAACATTTTCCTCAATTTCTGATAAACAAAAGTCTCTTAAAATCCTTTATATGGGAGGAGAGAGAGAGAGAGAGAGAGAGAGAGAGAGAGAGAGAGAGAGAGAGAGAGAGAGAAAATATTTACTTTCATGCATCAAGATAAATGAGAAGAAAAGCCACGAGCTACCTGGTGGCCTATCATTAAAAATGAAACGTGAGAATGAAATATAGTGTACGATGAAATATTTTTACTACTTATATATAAGCCTCACACGCTGCAAGAATGAAGAAGACCAGGAAGGCCCAAAATGCAATGAATAGACTCTATCGGCACCGATACATCTACACTTCAAATAACAGATTGGAAAATTACGGCAGCAGATAGACAAGAATATAGGAGACTCCTGAATTCAGCCAAGGCCCACCCAGGGTTGTAGAGCTTATGATAATAATGACTCGTATATAAGGAAAAACCACCCTTACTCATAAAAAAAATATATATGACTATCTACAATGCATTGCTATGTGTGTACGGTGGGACATCGAGGGAGAGTAGCATAGCTTAAATGTGGTCTGTGTCCCCCTGGGTTGCAAACATCCATCTATTTTTTTTAACGCAAGTCTCGCATGGACGAGAGACGGGCCTAGGGAGTGCATGAGTGAAGCTGGCGAAAGGTGCCGCTGCGCCTATAACAGCTTCGGGTAAGCGGAGGGAGCCCTCTTTGGCTCGGCCATATGTATCTACAATGTAAAATATATTTGATTAGCCTTTCTCACAATTTGTCTCAAAATATAGTATTAGCATTTTCAATGGTATTTTCGTTTTTAAAAACACAATATATATTTTTAAAGTTATCTCTTTAAGTTTGTATAAATTTACACACAATATTATAAACTATTATAATGAAGGTAGGAAAAAACCCGTACCTAATTAGGTTACAACAATTGTAGGTACACGAAGTAATTCAATATCGATGAGTCAAACAAAATTATAATAAACTATTACAACCTAACAAAGTAATTCAATATCGATGAGTCAAACAAAATTATAACATTTCATAAAAATGAAATCGATTCATCATCAGCCGTCTGTCATCCACTGCTGAACGTAGGCCTCTCCCAAAGCACGCCACCGCCCCTATCCATTGCCGCTCCCATCCATCCATGTCCAGCAATCCTCTTCAGGTCGTCGGTCCAGCGGGCAGGGGGACGTCCAACGATAGGGAATCCTGTACGCGGTCTCCACTCCAAAACCCGTCTTCCCATTTATTTTGATCTGTGGTTCAAACAAGATGTGAATCAAAGTTTTGTTATATAATCTGTTTATGTCTAATTTAATCTTTTATCTATTTAATCCAGTCTACAAAACCTTCAAGAACGGTTCAGATGTAGCACAACATCCCTGTTTTGAGCTGTCAAAATAATAAAAAAATAACCATGATTCAATCCTGGATAGAAGAGGAACGAAGAACAAAAGATTAAAAGTCATCTTGAATATGTTACAAATCATAGTGAATGTTTATACATCTATAATATTATTAACTGTTTAAATGAAACACTGTAATAACATGACAATTGATTTCTTTTCTATGAAATTGTCGTGACAGCTGTTTCGCTAATCAATGTTAGCATCATCAGGTGTTACAATCAACTAAAGATCCAAACAGATGACTTTGTTTATATAGGATACAAAAATCATTAGGAGAGGAAAAAACTACACACAATATTATAAACTATTATAATGAAGGTAGGAAAAAACCCGTACCTAATTAGGTTACAACAATTGTAGGTACACGAAGTAATTCAATATCGATGAGTCAAACAAAATTATAACAACAACCAACAAAAGACAATTTCATAAAAATGAAATCGATTCATCATCAGCCGTCTGTCATCCACTGCTGAACGTAGGCCTCTCCCAAAGCACGCCACCGCCCCTATCCATTGCCGCTCCCATCCATCCATGTCCAGCAATCCTCTTCAGGTCGTCGGTCCAGCGGGCAGGGGGACGTCCAACGATAGGGAATCCTGTACGCGGTCTCCACTCCAAAACCCGTCTTCCCCATCGGCTGTCGGTTCTCCGACAGATATGGCCAGCCCACCGCCACTTCAGCCCACCTATCCGCAGAGCCACCTCAGTCACCTTCGTTTGTTGTCGAATAAATTCGTTTCTAAATCTGTCCCTCAAGGTTATTCCAAGCATGGCTCTTTCCATGGAATGAAATGAAATCGATTGTGATATTATAACAATGTTTAAATTAAACAGTTAATAATGTTGAAATATCAAAGTGTTTCCGCCAAAACAGCGGGTTATCTAATCTGTAATATTGTTTGGCGTAACGGATGTCTAAAGACTTCTCTTTCGCATATTGAAGAACAAATATTGAAGATGCGAGCACTCATTGACGAGGTAACAGATATTCAATCTCCCATGGAAAAACCGGTCCCAAACGTGGCGTAAAGACATCGAGGCCATTCTCGCCGACAGTCGCTAAATTTGAGGCGCCCTTATGTGCTCGCACGGCGCTGGGACGCGGCGGTTATGGCCCGGGGCGATGGGCGGGTAATGCCGAGTAATGCCGGGTAATGCCGAGTAATGCCGAACGATAACGCTCGGGCGGTTCCGCCGAGTATCGTCACGCCGGATTGTACGTCTTCCTCTTTGAGCCCGTGTCCTCTTGACTTAGCACAAGTCCGATAATACTATAAGCTCCAGAGAATTGAAGATATGCTAACCCTGCAGTATGACACTCTTATGTGCACAACCATCGTATTAACTTTTGATAAACTTAATGCAATAAAATTGTAAAACTCTTTAATTACATTATTTTATGACATAATGACATTATTTTATTACTAAGGGGAGAAAAATACCACCTCCTTCGGCTGATATTAATGGGCAAATTAGAGGGACGTTGGGGAGTTGGTAGAAGGCAGTTGTCCTGGCTGCGAAATATAAAGGAACGGACAGAAGTGAGCGGAGATCAGAACCTATTTCAAGTGGCGCAGGACAGAGATGCCTTTGCTGCAGTAATCGCCAACGATGGGGGAGGGGAAGCACCTGACACGGCACCGGAAGAAGAAGAAGATTATTATGATTTAAACACATTTTTGTTTCACTTTTAAATGTATTTTCCTCAACATGTTTCGAAGGTTTTATACTTTCATCGTCGAAATTTGGACTTGGGCATGGATCTTTTTATCTTTGTCCTCAGTAAGACATGTAGTTCAACTCACAATTCTTTATATTTATTGTAATATCAGACTTATTATAAATAACAATAATAAAACCGGGATTATTTTTCTAGTAATTATGTAGGTATATATGCATCTTCAAATACAACAAATCACTTCTACATTTTCAGTGTATGTCATTTGACAAAAAACGAATAAGAAACTTCTTGGTAAAAAATAAACCTTATTTCCAGAAACCGGTCATTTTCGTGTCCCAACAATTTTTATCTTGACATGTTTCGAAGGTTCCCACTTTTATCACCGGGAGAACGATCCAAAAAATCAGTTTATATCGTCCTCTTCGTTAATGATGAAGGACCTTCGAAACATGTCGAGAAAAACAAACTCAATTATGTATCTTTTAACTTTTAACGCTATAATATTTTGACTCGTGAAATCGTGTTTCGAAGGTTTTATACTTTAATCATCGGAACTTGGACTTGGACTTGGATCTTCTTATGTTTTTTTTTTCTTTTTTTAATTTAATTTTTTTTTTTTTAAAACCCAATTGGGTTATATGGGTACATTTTTAGATCTTACTATTAATTATGTTATGTTTCAGATATATTTTATATTGAGTTGTATTGAGACTCCTTGTGTATTTTGGTAGTTCATTGTAAAGTTTCAGTCCATTGTTCAATATCCTTGATTGTCCTGTCTTATTTCATGCATTCGGTAAGTGATATCTGTCACAGATCCTGGTCCAGTGTCTGTGTATGTCTGAATTTTTAATTAATTTGTAGCTATGATAGTATGATTAGTAGTTTAATCCACAATTCTTTATATTCAATTGTAATTTCAGACTTATTAATAATAATAAAAATAAAACGGGGATTATTTTTACTAGCAATTGTGTGTACCTATATGGATTGTTAAATTCAACAAATCACAATCTAATATATTACCAAATTATAATATGAAAAACACCCGATTCATATTGCTACAAGTAACCGGACATATTTAAGGTCAATGCACGGATAATATATAACAGTTAATACCTGATACATTCTGAATTCGTGAGATAAAGCGGTCTCTTTTTCCTCTACCCCAAGAAGGCTTCCACTGCTAGAAGCGGCCGCATTACCGCCTAGCAATGCAGAGCCATTGCGGTTATATAATGTAATAACCCCACCGTCTATTGTCTGTTCCAATTTGTTTCCAAATTGAAATTGTTGTTTGAATATTTCCCGCCCCCGGCGCGGTAGGCGGGCGCTTCTCCCGCCCTAGAGAAAAAAGCCGAACGAAGACTGCTATCTACTTTAGATTTCAGAGGCCGAAATTTCTGAATATTTCTGACATGAGGCACAAAATAAAGATCAAAATAATGTTCAAGAAATGTGAGAAAACTATAAAGTTTGATGATAAGCATTTATTCATGAGATAAATCACTTGTTTCGTACAAAAACATTATTCTTTAAGAATGTGAGATTCCAAACTGTTTCATTTGTTATTAGAGCTTCATTAGAGCTTTCAATATGAGAATAATAACATATTGTATATGTCGCTACGCAGCTTTCAATATAATTCTATATTGAAGAATATAATCCTATATGTTCCTGGCAATCACTTGGAAGAACACCAACATTGACTATTTTACAGTCAAATTTTTGTCCAATATTCCATTCTGAAATTCATTCTGAAACTTGCCGAACGTTTTTACAAAGGACTCTCTTCACATCCTAACCCCACAATAAAAGACCTCTCAAATTACAACCCAAACACCTCCAGCCGCCACAAGCGCCCAAAATCGATCCTCCTTCAGAGGAACACTCCGGGCCATACAAATCATGCCCCCGCATAAACTAAAAACCCACCCAATCACCTTCCAACAATTTTCCAATCAGACGTAAGAGGAATAGCCACATGAGCTGAACCTCTGTAAGCCAGAAGATCCAAGTCCAAGTCCAAGTCCCAAATAGTTTTATTGTTTTTAAATGTAATATCAACTTAATTGTGTATATCACATATTAGAAAGGAAACAATATTCTCGACAGAACTCCAAATAAAATCGACTTATTGTTCGGCAGTTTGAGGAAATTCCATATATTACACAACATAACTTGTACATATTATAATTTAATTTAGTTTCATTATATTCCAAATAAATGTCTTCGTTGTAATGAAGCATTACATTTAAAAATGTAAAACAAAGGTTTTCACCTAGTTTTAAAATACTAACAATTAATGTTCTATTGTCAGTTTCAGTTATAAGACTAAGTCCTCATTGTTATTAGGGGCTCTGATTATAAATTAAAAATATCCATTTTTTTCTATAAGAGTCATTAAATCATCCATCGAAATCACAAAGGTCAGAGTCCACTTAAACCAACAATAAACCAAATCATATTTGCAACAATGTTCACATCATACACCGGTGAAATATCCACAAAAACTGAATCTCTCTATGTTAAAAGATCCATGTTAAGTGCATGAGGAAAACACTAAACGATCATGATCACTGTAAATGTGACACAAGTTTTTTTGACTATTTATTGCGATGAGAACCGAAAAAAAAACAGTTGAAGATGCGTGAACAACAGTTTATTATTTTGGTGACTTATTTGTTCGGCTTTTATGATTAGTACACACATTGTGATCTTTGTTTGATAAGCATCATTATAGTACCTGGTGCTGCAATACTCGGTATCTTAAAACCTAACCCCTGGCAATATTATTGAAGTTCTGTTCTACGTGTTCTACGATAAGAGAGTTTATTGTGTAAAGGGGAAGAATATTTGATAATATATTTGAAAAATAAGTAATGAAGAAAAAAATCGTATATAATATATATTTTGTTTTAAATGATTCCATTTCGTGAAATAATTTCTATTCCTAATTTAAATATAATAATATTCTCATTATAATGTGCGTCTTGACATCCCCTCTACAGTTTTTATTTTTTTATTTATTTGTAGTGTCTTTGTTTTTTTAATACCTTAATTTTTAATTGGTGAAAGCTAAGTTTATAAAAGAGCGCTTTTGTGTGCGATTTTAACTACGTATTTGTGTGCTTATGTGCCTACTTTGTAAGCCTGCCTTGAAAAAGTGAAACGTTATGTTTAAATATTTCAGCTAAAATAAAATTCAAATTGTATTAAATATGTATATTCTTGAATACCTGTAATGCCAATATTTAAATTCAGTAAATTTTACATAAATATTTGAAGATTATTTTTGTATAGAATCATGTTTACCACCCCTGATCTGTATGTACCTATATAAAGGAATCGGTTTGCAATAGTGTCACCAGTCTGTCGATGCCAGCGAGCCTGGCGAAACCGGTCGCTGTTGAAATAAAAACAAAAGTCTAAGTAGTAAAAAAACATCGTTTTATTTAATTAATATTTTAAAAAACTTCCATCAAGAGATTTCAGTTAAATCATTTGATTATCTTCAAAACATTTATTTTTAATTCATAAGAAAAATCTGCCTTTTTTAATCCTGGTGTATTGTGTTGTTCAGAAATTACTTCATTTGTACAAACCACTTCCTGCTAAAAGGTTTGTTGTGTATTTGATTTAAAAACTTTTATTCTTCTTCTATGGCTATATAACTCATGCCTTGTATCCGTCAATCCTCGCCTCCGTGCACTTCTGTCACGTGCTGCGACCTTCCAGTCTGTAATTTGCAGTAGTTGTGTAGAATCTTTCCTCACCTCATCCTTCCATCGGAGTATAAATCAAATCAAATCAAATCAGTTTATTTCATCAACAGACATTACAACATTTGTTTATAATGCATCTATTGAGAACAGGTAAAATAATATATTATGTATAGTATACTACCAGAAACGCATAAGAGATGGTTCAACATTAGGAAGACAGGATACTCTCCAGAATTAAGAGTATTTGCCTTCTGAACGTACTTATATAGTATAGGCCTACTGACTCTTCTCCTTTCACCCGGATGTCCCTCAAGGGTTCTCTTTGGTGCCTAAAACGATGGCAATCTCTTCACATGTCCAATCCATCTCAGGTACAGTCTAGCATATATCGAGAGTAAATAACTAACTAACTAACCATCACGCCGTCTCCCTGAAAGGGTAGGCAGAAAGAATGGACTGTCACACTTTTACTGATGCGGCACTCCATCCTTCTCTTTTCGCTCCGCGGGAGACGCGGTGTGAGTGATCTCTTGTGTATCGAGAGTATTTTTTATTAAATAATTTAAAATAGTATTTTAAGTACCAACTAATGAAAATTCATTATACTTATAATTAATTTGCTGTATACAAATATCTCAGTGTTATATAATTATATAGAAATAATTTTAATTATTACTGAATGTTCGTATGTAAACCATTAATTGACTAGCCATGACACTTTTGATCAGATGAAGACGTTATAAAATTTTATTGTACATTCTCTATTCGATGCTTAGACGTTATAATAATAACTTAGTGTCAGTTTTAATATTATTTATAATATAATTATAAGTGACATATCAAATTACCAGAGGTTAATTACCTATTCATGAAACATGTATAATGAGTCTGGTGTTGCCTACATAACACACTTGTTAAAATAATATACTAATATTTTTATATTTAGGTTTGTATGCTTCATCCACGCGACAAAATAAATTTGAACTAATACAATGACAATTTACTTATTATAATATAAAAAGTATTGATTTATTTTTAATTATTTATAATTTTATAACGAAAAAATATTATTATATCTTCTTCATCGGGAGAACGACATATACTGATCAGGAGTTCAAAACAAAACACATTTCTTATTATTCAAAATGTATTAACAACACAAAAATAGCTTGTTAATAACATATTTTGAAGTTCTAAATATACAAATGACGACCTTCGTGGCAGAGTGGTAAGAGCTCTGACTTCCATGCCGAAGGTCCTGGGTTCGATTCCCAGAGATGGCAGTGTGATTGTCACACTGTCATTGGTGTGGTGTAGAATTCACGTGACAATAAAATGGCGATAAATTTTCTACTTATCATTTGTCACGAGAATCAATATAATAGCTAAAAAATAAAAATCGTATACAGTAATTTGGTCCAAACGACCTGTTGTGTACATAAAAAATAATAATAATAATATATACGCGAAATATAGGTATCCGGTTTTATACATATGAAGAATCATATTATTATAGCCCCTAAGCATTGACATAGTTTTAATAATAATTTTATAAAAAATATTTCCCGTACTAACCTTTATTCACAATAAAAAAAAACTCCGTGCCCACAAAAAAGTATTACTGACGTACGTATCTACTTTAGTATGAGAAAATAGTTTTTACAGAATCGTAAAAAATAGATCTACAATTTAAGTTTGGAGACTTTATACACAAACCAGACATCGAGGAGCCTCGGACAGAGGCATTAGTCATAAATAATTCCTCAATCCTCAAACTCGACACAATTTCTATAGGAATCCATTACTTCTCCAATAAATATCGAATAAGCAAATGGCGCAATAGAATCCTATATAACCGCCACATTATCTTATACGACGAGACGCGAAAATACATTGCGAATTTCACGCCAGTGACATCTAGCGGGAACTTGGCGAACTTGTGAGAAGAGAAAATCCCGTTGACTGGTAAAGCAGGAATCCCTTTTATTCCCTATTCGAAGGTTTTTTGCAAGGTCATATAACTCGGGATAAATAATATTACGATATTCCAGAACGCTCATTTCGCATAAAGTGGGGTTTAAATTATATATTTTAGTACAGGTAAGTATGGATGAATGTTTTGTCTGTTGAATAATGAATAATTTATATAAACTTAAAGCCGCCTACATCCTTAAAAAAGATTTTTTTATTTGCGTAAATTGAATATTTAATGGCGAATTCGACAGGATTTTATTTTTTTGCGTATTATAAATTTTATCATGTGTGGGTGAAAACTTATATTAATTTTTATAAATACCTGTCAACAAGGAAATGGTAGAGTTGAAATAAATGTCGGTTAGTGTGTTTTGTCTATACCGTTAATATGCCTAAAGCAAATTAAATATATTTAATAATCCTAACGCCCACTATCAATATCACATATTTTATAATAAATGGGTAAATAGAAATGTCGTATGATAATATATTCTACCCAATTTCTTAAATCTCATTTTAATTTTATCACAATATATTCAATATGGTCCAAACCCTTGTTTTCTCCATATTCCTTTATACAAGTAGTTGCGAGTCTTGGACTTTGCGAACATCGGAGAGATCCAAAATTAAAACTTTCGAAATGTGATGCTGGCGACGAATGCTGCGTATACCCTGAACGGCGAGAAGAACAAACCAGTTAATCATTGACCAATTGGGTATTAACGCAAGACTCTCGCGAATGTGCTCTCAGAAAGTATTAAAATATTTTGGACACATAGCCCGGAGAGATCAGGACAACCTTGAAAAGCTCATCATCATGGACAAAGTGGAAGTAAGGTGACCAAAGACAACCACCGAGCTGTTAGTCTGATCAAATCAGGGATCTGACTGGTCTCTCATTAGGTGCAGTCTGGAGACTGATGGGTGACAGGAGCGCATGGCGTGACATGGTCAATAGTTTACTGGGTGGACATGACCCTCGATCATGAGGATGTTACATACCTACACATCAGACAATATCTAATATTCTGAAACTGTACCTATATTATCTTCTTCCAGAACTCTTTAAAAATAATCTGAAAGAAATCAACACGTTTTTTATTCAAATAAACTATTACTCCTTCAAGCACACACAAAACCTTACAACACACCAATTAACTGTTCCAACAATGTTACTTCAGACGTTAAAGGAATAGCAACACGAGATGAACCCCTTGTACGTCAGAATACCCAATCTGACGTGATAAATAGTTTTATTTTAAGGAATACAATAAAATTATGTAATAATTTCTTCTATACCTACTTGTCAAAACTTTGTGTTGCGGATTCATCGAACAACGTTTTTTTTTAGCTTCGTACACAACACAAACTTTATTTAAAAATTTAAATATATAAAAAAAATGAATTATTTATAACACTAATGAAGGGTTTCGGTGTCCTAAACATGTCAGTTTTTTAATTTTATTTTTTTAATTAAGTTCGTGTTGTGTACAAAGTTAAAAACAAACATTGTTTAATATTTTTTCAATTAATGTACATTGATTTATTTACATACAAAAATATATAAACAATAGAGACAAATTTGTTTACATATTTTTTTATATGTAATTATATCAATGTTAAACCGAAAAAGCAATCACGGTTTTATTATACATTAATTATATAATTAAATTTTACCAAATTAAAACCGCAACCATCAATAAAATCATATTTAGTTTTTTGAACATGATGTAAAACTCCATATTTATTATTTCTTATTGAAAAATCTGTATTATATATTACGGGAGTGACGTGTTTCGCCTTTCTAGGCCATTTAATAATGAAACATATCACTACCATAATTATGTTAAAACTTCTAGAAAACAACGTTTTCATCAAAACAAATATTTGAAAGAATTCCTGAAGAGTCGCCACTGCCTTTTCCAAATGTTTCGTGTAATATAGTCAGTTACCTACTTATTCTCATAACAATTAAAAATAATCATTGTAAGTAGATACTATCTTTAATCAATGGTATTCAAGTTCCCATGATCTGATAAGATCATTTTTACACGCTAGGGAAATGGTTTCCCTACGCCCACTTTTAAAAGTATGGAACACGAATTTAAACTTTTTTTTCCATGGTTAGTGAAATGTTTCTTTGGACCTATCTAACATCTAAACATTGAGGTTGTACCGGTGTTTTTATAACACTAGGTGCTTACTTAAGTATTATACAGGTTTATACCGTTTTTCATTGGCACACAAAATTAAAATAAATCAAATATTTTTTTAGCGTTTTACTTCTATTTATAATTTTACCAGTAAGCATTTATTTAAGTTTATCTAAATTAGTTTGTTAACACAAAATAGTACTGATTTATTTACTTTGATGTGTTTTTAATATATGATTAATACAATTTAGACGAGTAATGGGTAAAAGAAATTATTATAATAAAAGAAAAACTACTTTTTCTATTGTTAAAAAATATTTCGTTGGTTAGTGAAATTTCTTGGAATAAATTTAATATAACTAACGAAATTATATAAAAAATGTTTAAATGCTTTCAATTTTATTCTTTTTTTTTAATCGGATAGGTAAGTAGGTACTACCATTAATGAAAAAAAAAATTTTTTTTTTTAGTTTGACAGAGCTACTCGTACAATTTACAAAATATTTTAAAATCATCTATTATATTTTAATGTTTAATGGGTGTTATTATTCATTTAATTTTTTTTCAAATTAAGGTGTGGGTTACTTGGAACAAATTAATTTGCATCTTTTCATTTTTTTCCTCAAACATATCAGAACAAAAAATCAAATCTAGAAGAAATGCTGCATACATAGAATCCAGTTAGGAACTTGTCCGTTCTCTCCGTCTAGGATATTTTCGAAACCTCTTACCCGGGACAATGCGCCCACCTCTGCCATCTAGTAGAAAAAATCCGAACTAAAATAGGGGTGGGTTAGGTTCAATTCTAGGATTTTTGCAAGTATCAGAATTTCGCAAGCAACTGAATAATTCCAACTCAAATAAAACTATGCTTTATGGGCACTTTTATGACGGGTAGGTTTCCTACCTACGAGAACTAGGCTCTTCTGCCGAACTGCCACGGAAAATATTGGGTGAAGAGACTTTCTTATATGAAAACTGTTTACTTTTACACTCAGAGATTTCATATTGGAAAGGAAAAATATATTAGTATACTTTTATTTTACGTTAAGTAAGATAATTAATTTTAGATTTAAAAAAAAAGTTTTTTATATTACACCCTTTTTTATATTTAATTTTATTTATGCAATTTAATAACACGGAATTAATTACCCATGAATATTAACTGATATTAATGGGTAAAGTGGAGGGACGTCGGGGAGTTGGTAGAAGGCAGCTGTCCTGGCTGCGGAACATTCAAGAGTGGACAGGAATTACAAGGAGACGCGGCACCGAAAGAAGAAGAACAAATAATAACAAACTTGTGATGACGCTTTATAACTATATTCTAATTTAAATGTTATTTTGTTTCATTAATATTTACTGCCGACCGGCTTCGATATCGTTCAAAAGTGTATTTTCATCACTATAAACACTATTTTTTTTTTTAATATTTTTATGTAAAGAACATAATTTGTTTTTTTTAATGTATACGAATACTTGTAGATAAATACTGGATTTTACCCATTACGGGTTAATCATAAACTAACTAACTAACTAACCGTCACGCCATTTCTCCGGAGGGGTAGGCAGAGAGGATGGATCGCCACAATGGCCTGTCCTGGCATACCTCTCGGGCTTCCTCTACATTCATACATCGTACCATGCACCTGTCATTAGTTGGGTTAAGCGATCGCTTTATGTAATACAACATTCCCTATTTATAATTGTGTTAACAGCATAATTTGTGTTAAATCATTGTTAATAAAAATAAAAATATGAGATATTTATGCCAACTTGTTATTGTTTTCTATACCTTTAAAATTATTTCGATTCAAAATGTTTTTTTATTGTACATATACTCGTTTATACAGAAACAAAGCTTTCTTTTTTTACTCTAGTATCTGAATCGATAACCAATTACTCATAAATATTTGTGGCATGTAAAAATTCCACATTTTCTCATAAAAAAATGAATTATTAGAATCACGTGACACGTCTAATACATTAGGTACCTGTCCGCCCCTGCGTGTTAAAAGCTAATAATATTTAAAATACATGAAATAAGCTCAGTATATAGCATTTCCTAACTGTAAGTAGCTGAGGATACTTAGTACATAATATAATATAGTAAGATTATTAACAATATATAATAATTATTTTATAATTTTTGTTTTTGCTTTTCTGTTTTCATAGTAAACATGCAGAAGGCAAGGGGGAAACCATTTTAGTACTTCAATGATAATCTATGGAATGGACAAACAAGAACATGACTATCTGTAATATGCAGAGTATTGAGATTATTTGGTCATATTGTTAGGTGAGAGCTGGTTAACCTAGACAAAGTATTGTCACATGAAGTGTTCTAGGAAGTGTTAGAGGCAGATTTATCTGTGTGACCAGATTAAGGAGATGACTGGGGAAGACCTCTACTCGGCGATGCGGGCTACGAAGAACAGAGAGGATTGGAAGCGTTTTGCTTCAAGAATCACGACACTCAGTAATGAGGATCCGGAGAAAGAAAAATAAGACATAAGACAATAATTAGTACAAATGAAAACGTCTGTTTTCTAGAAGTTTTATTATATTTTATGTGAATTAGATGTTTCGCCTTACTAATAATTTGATTTACTTCGCTTCCTTGGACATTGATTGGATCCTCTATCATACAGAGGTTCAGCTTTAATGGCTATTCTTCTTACGTATTGGAAACGTAATTTGGTGATTGTTATGTGCTAGATGTGGGATCCAAAGCACTCCCCCTGAAGAGAGCGAGGGAGTATTTAGGATCTATGGTTAAGTCCTACATTTTCTCAGCAAGGGCTGCAATAATGGAATACGGGTTAACATTGCATTATAAAATATGCTGGGATCAGTATTATTAATTTAATCTTAACTTGAAACTCCGACAAATAATGATCAAATGTTATATATGGTCGGTTATACTAAATGGCTGCGAAACCTGGACTCTGAAAGTGAATGTATGAACCGGTTGAAAGCGTTCGAGATGTGGATATACCGCAGAATGCTCTTTATACCGTGGACCGATAGGGTAAGTAATGCAGACGCACTGCAGAGAGCCAGAGTCTCATATTTGGGTCATGTGCTAAGGGGAGAAAAATACCACCTCCTTCAACTGATATTAATGGGTAAAGTGAAGGGACGTCGGGGAGTTGGTAGAAGGCAGCTGTCAGCAGTGGACAGTAATAACAAGAGTTCAGAACCTGTTCCAAATGGCGCAGGATAGTGATGCCTTTGCTGTAGTGATCGCCAACGTTGGGGGGACCTGACACGGGACCAAAAGAAGAAGCTTACTATTATATAATATACTATTTAAATTATTTTACCACGTGTTGAAAAAATCAATACAATGTTATATAAGTGTACATTAGTCAGCTGTCAATTATCATATATTCTTTAGAAGACCTCGAATCTTATTCTACAGCTACAAAACATTTTATCTAATCAAATAACTGTCCGACTGAAGTGCTTCTCGTCTACAATTTAACAGTTTCAAAAGACAATTTCACTTCTACTTATCTCACAATAAAGTAACGTTCTTAACCTCCACAAAACGAATCAAACATAATTTTAAAGGCTTAGAAACTCAAATAGATTGCTCGGCAAAATTACCCGTGAAGTTTTAAAGCATCTGCATTCTTCAGTTTTTTAATGGCTAGTTTTACTTACTATTTACCCATTATAAATATCTGCACGTCAAAACATCTACAAAACTGTTTACGTTAAGACCGAGGACCAAAATAGCCTAGAGGAGAAATCTAAAAGTTCCGAGCTCCTGTGTGATTTATGCGCCAGTAAAAGCAACTGCTTACGTCCGCATTTATGTGCTTGTTTGAGTCAATATATTACCTACGAACTGCCAGCAAAAGCGACCATTTTTACCGACCGAGCGGTTTGCGCAAAATGAAAAGAAAATATAATTTGCCTCCCTCGAGGCGGACACAGCCTTCCTCGTGGCTGCTCGCTCGATGTTTACTGCGCCTGGCTCGTAATGGATCGATCAATTAAAGGCAGTTAAAAAACACGAGTTTTCACTGTGTTCGGTTGTGTACATAAATACACATTCAAAAGTTAATATTATACTGACAATGACATTCCATCTAACCAACTAGGATGTAACATTTGTATCATATCATACGATAATTATTGAAATGCATGTTTCTGCATGTATATTGATATCATCGGATTTTAAAATTTTAAATACCGTATATAAAATCAGAAGAAGACTAAAACTGCGGTAGAAGGATGATCTGAACAGACACGTCGGAATAACCTGGATGCAATCTGCAAAAGACAGAGTGACATGGAAGCGAATAGAAGAGGCCTTTGTCCAGGAGTGGCCTTTGTCCCATCCTACATAAAAACTTATTTAAGAATCAATTCGATGGGTGTAATCTCAAAATAATATTTTTACAGTAGGTATACCAAAAATGCATTGATTTTTAACTAGTATATATTCATAATGTTTCTTAAACCTATATTTAAACAGTTATTCATTAAAAATGGAGAATGTTTATCAAATTTAATTTGTTTTATACGAGAGCTGTTTATACTGCCGTGAATGGTCAGAAATATAAATACATATCTGGGTAGGTACACACTTTTATAATCTTAATTGAAAAGTAGAACAGTTCTAATATAAGATAAATTAATAAATTTGAAAGGTCAATAAATTCAGTTTTAAAAAATAAACGAAAGCTGTTGAACCACCTAAGATTGGCTAGAAATACAAATATGAATCTAAGTAATGAAAGTACAAACTTTTATGCTTAATTTATTTTAATGTGAAACAATTATTTTATAAAATATATAAATAAATTCAATAACATGCATTTTTTGAAAAGCACAGCACAAAGATTCTTGCATATTGAAGAATATCTCCAAATCATTTTTTAATATTGATGAAGACATCAGTTATCCAAAGCTTCTAGAAAATTAACGTGTTCATCAATTTCAATTTTAGTTAAGTTTTAGAGTAATGTTCCAATTCCCTAGTGTCTCTATTGTTTGGTTAATAATTCAATAAATATTGTTTCTAGTTAGGTATACTGAAATGATAATCTCATACAATGTTTTAGTTAAGTTATTCGTGTAGTGTTATAGAAACAATACAATTCCACAAAACACAATGTACGGGGCAGATTGCCAGTCAGCTTATGTGAGAATGCGCATTGTAAGAACTCTGGCGAAACGGCCACAAAGGCTTGAAGGAATTCCTCTACACTGAAAAGCTTCCGGGTTGCATGTGAATAAATAATACGAATACTCTGGACGTATCTTCAACACGAGCGCAAGCTGCGCTTAAGTCTGTCTGGCTTTTGCATTTGTAACTGCAATTATCCCGTATAAGGCGAGCAAAAGGATTGCCAGGAATACAAAAGGAGAAAAATACGTAAGGTACCCAATGTCTTGGAATATAATTATAATACATACATATTAAATTGTCTTCATAGACAGTTTATTTAACTTGATTCGTTTTAATATTTCATATATATAATATTTATTTGAGATGGCAGTGCAAAATTGTGTTCTTGTACCGACCCTTATGTATGGAAGTGAAACATGGAATTGGCGGAAGAAGAATAAATGCAAAGATCTCTAAGACAAATATGTGATAAATCTATACATGATAGAGTGTCAAATGCAAAAAAAAAAAATAATGCGGAACGAATGAATATACTATGAAAAAAATAATGAAAGGGTCTTTTAGATGGTTTGGACACGTGGAAAGAATGAATGAAGACAGAACATTTAAGAGAGTATATGTAAACAACGTGAACAGAGCTAGGCCGAGGAGAACATGGCACGATCAAATTAATCATATTTTAAATGTCGGTCACGTAAGGAGTCGGAGAAATCAACATGCGTGCATGATACGATGTATGAATGTAGAGGATGCAAGAGAAGTACATCAGGACAGAATAATGTGGCGGTCCATTATTTCTGCCTATCTCTCCGGGGAGAATTCGTGATGGTCAGATAATTAGTTTTATTTATTTATTCTTATATAATTGTTTGCTGAAGTATTTTGAATTAAAATCAACTTGATAAATCCATCAAAGCTTCCCACACAGTATGTGCACCTAATTTTTTTTTTACTTTTCGTCTAAACTAATCACTCACCTATCAGGTATAGATTAAACAAAGGGGAGGAATATGTATATTTTTGGTGATAATCTAACAAAAGCGAGAATCTCGAAGATTTACGAGAAAGGCCGACAAAATGGCATAGAAAAGAGGCTCGATTTTGACAAAATCAGTACTTAAATCTTCATTAAATATAGGTTACCTCATAACTGAACTCATTCATTATTGTTCAACTTAACTTAATGTTAAGATTTGTTTGATTATAAATAGTCTATGTACTGGCATTTTTAATACCTTGAATTACTAAATATTACATATTCTTACCGCAAGCTTCAGATATCCATCTATTGTCGTGTAACTGACCCACGCATTTACAATGGAGATGTGGGCGAGAATTCAGAACTGCAACAGTCAGCTGCATAATGGCACGAACCATAATGTGCATGTCACAAAAATGTTTTGAAAAAACCACTGATCCGTTTTAATTAACAACAAGACTGACAAGTGACCAATGAAAGTACGTAAATATATTTAAACATATAAAATAATTCTTCTCCTTTCTGTAGCTTTTAGTATCTATTCAGACAGGATATCAAATTTGGTCCTATTTTGAAGACGATCATTTTTCTCTCCACTTTTTTGGTGTCCTGTGGACGATGGCCCTCTAGAGTCTCGTGCATGATTTGGGATTTCTCACTGGGTCCATCAATTCGACGTCATGTATTTTTATACTTACATGTATTTTATATATTATATAATAATAATAATAAAACATTTTTGCTCATTGAGTTTTGTGCGTTTTATTTATGATACATTGCATTATTACGTCTTCTGAAAGACTTATAGATTTTTTCGAGATTGGCGTTATTATCAAATACGTACGTTTTCTACATACGTACGAAAGGTAAATTTTCTATTGATAATAAATCATCAGTGTCATTTTCCCCCATAACTGTTTATTTTTCTAACCCTTATTAGCATTAGAAAATTGAAAATAACTTGTTTAATTCACAAAATATTAAAAAAAACACGACATGTTTCGGAGGATACCTCCATCTTCAGGTGAGAAACATGTCGTGTTTATTAATATTCTCTTTAATATTTTGTAGATTAAACAAAGTTATTTTTAATTTTTTTTATTGATCATTTCCTAAGTATATAGTTTTAATGACTCCCAACTGGGGTAACCCGTTCTAGGGAGGCATTCCTAGCACTCTATAAAATTTCAATATATAAATTACAAATTTAGGGAAACAATTAATGAATAAGGGGAGTAACACAAATCCTAATGTGTATAACTTAAAATTAATTGTCATATACGAGTATAATATATTAAAACACTATTTAAACTATTAACTTGTTTTTGAAAAGTATTTCCTACGTATATCACTATGGAATTCCACATTTCCACAATTCGTTTTTTAACTAACTAACTAACTAACTAACCATCACGCCGTCTCCCCGAAAGGGTAGGCAGAAAGAATGGACTGCCACACTTTAACCGATGCAGCACTCCATACTTCTCTTTTCGCCCCGCGGGAGACGCGGTGTGATGGGTTGCGAACCTCATCGCCACCAATAGGCATTCGTTTTTTACATTTTATGAATTTAGTTTCGCACATTTTAAAATATTTCAACTTTTATAAGCCACTTTTGTAAGTTCGTGCACGAAATTTACTTTCCATTTTACGCGGCCGCAAGTCAAGAATTATTTGGTTAAGAGACTCACTTTATTCGATCATCGCCATTCATATAATAACACCTACAGCAGAGTTCTGATTTGGACGGTGGTCAGGTACTGCGGTGATTGTACGTTGTACATTTATTACGCAAGCCCCAGACAACCAATCATGTCGTCTGGTAGGCGATGAGAATATCAATTAATAACTTCATTGAAACGTGCTTCACTAAGAAAAATGGGTGAGTACTTAGAAACCTATCCTTACAAGGCACTCTAAATATTATTGTACAGTACAACAACAAAATTTAAGAATATTAGTTTGAAAAGATTTGTGATTATTATTTAAATCAGCAATATAAGATTATTTAATTAATACGAATGAAAACGTCGGTTTTCTAGAAGTTTTATTATGGTAATGACATGCTTCGCCCTTCTTAGAGATTATGGAATGCCAGACGGGCGAAACATGTCATTACCATAAAATATAATAAAACTTCTAGAAAACTTTAATTATTTAATATGGAGTTTTACATCATTGTTCATGAAACAATATAAGAATATGTTATACAAGTGAAATCCTCGTTTTATGCCAAAATGATAGATAGGTCATTCAAGAAAGAACCAAATAATTCTTGACAAACCGGATCGTGACGCTGGATTAAGCACAAGTCCCCTAAATGATAGGGAATATTAATTAATATACGTATTGTAAATGCCAAATACGCGGGTAGCTAAGAGAATGACTGGACACTCGGCGGATAGAAGAAGGATTAGAAGATCTAGGTTGAGGTGGTAGGACGAAGTGAAGAAAGATACGGCACAGCTTCTCTCTCTCCGGTCTCAATCTAGCGACTGGTCTGCAGCAAGGCGACGCATCTCCTCTTCCACTTCGCTCGATCCTCGGCAACTCTCTTCAACTCTGCATAAAAGGTGCAGCTCGTATCTCGGTAAATCTGGTCTAGGTACTCTTGGCGAGGTCGTCCTCTGCCAATCGATCCCTCGACCATTCCCTCCAACACATAATTCAGGAAACATTCGTGTCGCTACACATGACCAATCCATCTTGAACGACTCTCCGCTATGGTGTTCAACGCGTTTCTACTCTATTTAACTCGTCATCTCTCCACAGCTTCTACAAGTTACAAATTGGAAGATGGTGGCTGAGGTTAGGAGGGGTTGCGGAAGAAAGGTTGAAGGAGGCCAAAGCTCGATTTGGGTTGTAGCACCATCGAATACAATGAAGAAGAAGATCTAACCTTATGTAAGGAAGTAAAAATGAAACTGCCAAAAGAAGGATTAAAGTAACATAAATGCGATCACTTAGACGCATGTGTATACATCTTTTAAGATTTAAATGCTTTTTAAGAATTTTTACACACGGAAATAATGTATGAAGAAAAAATGGCATAAAAATATTAGTTATCGATGGGTGATTGGAGCAAGAAAGAGAAAAAGACCGAGGATAACGTGGCACGATAAAATCGGAGAAATCAACGTGCATGCGTGATACCATGTTTAAATGTTGAAAAGTCTAATAAAGTCAGCCATGTTAGAAGTTGGAAGAATCGACATACGTGTATGAATGTGGATGAAGCTAGGGACGTCTGTCAGGATCAAGTAGTGTGGTGATTTATTATATCTACCTTCCTCTTCGGGGAAACGGCGTGATTGTTTGTTGTTGTTGTTGTCTAATAATTATATTACCATATTTCGTATTTGCTTAAACAAAAATCCTAATTTGCGGAAAATTTATACAAGAATAAATTAGTCGTTAGACAGCTTTCGAATTACAATTAAGAAATCAAAAGTTGATATCAGCTGTAGAATTTGTATGAATGTTTTTCTCACATTCAGAGACAATAAGCAACAAATCTAGCCTTCCCGTAGCGAAAATTTTCGAATGTATAAATATATATTTTTTTTAAATTTACATATCAAAACCCACTCAGCTGGGTACGTAAGTGTTATGTACCATTAACTAGTAGATAATACGTACATAATATATTATAATACATAAGTAACTTATACGCCTTTTACCTTCCCCGATAATCTGATACGTAACTTGGCTGGTTAGGTGACTTGGAAATTTTAATTTGGAATATTGCTCATAACCCAAGCATACAAATTGCATATTATAGTCAGTAATGGTTCTATACGAGCTGTTCTATACTACATTTATTCACAAGAATAAAGAAGCAAAAAGAAGTGTCCCGAAACATTCCCGCGAAATCGATATTTATCATCTTAAAAAAATCATATATTCATTTAATTAGATAAATAGCCGATTTCATTTTTGGCATATGGTCAAAAAAGTGTGTATTTTTTATACTTGTACGGGACAGATTGCTCCCCCCGTACTATTAATATTTATTTTGGCCGCTGACTGCTGCTCGTCTCCGATGTGGTGTGGATGGTTAAACGGAGAATATGGCGTGATGATGATTGTGTAATAAAACAAAGTTTTATTATATGCGGCAATCGGTGCAGGGTAGAAGCAAAGAGAAGTTTACAGTAGCTCAAATACTGGTTTTTACGTAATTAAGAGCGCCAAGCCTCTTACGCGCAGCGTGTCCACGCGTGTCAGAATTTGAAGGACGAGAGAAGGCCGAGTCCTTACAAGACCCGCTTATATAGTCTCCGCAAACTAGAAAAAACGGTTATTCAACGTTTTTTCCAATTCCGGAGAAATTTAGTCAGCCGATGTGTTGCCAAGGCCTCTGATTGGCTGTTTAACATCGCGCGATCAACCGCAAAATTATTCCAAGAATAATCTCGATTGAGCTACTGCATGTATCTCGTTGCTAAGCGCTACCGATTGCCTTATTTATTTTAACATAAACAAATTAAACTTAAACGAATTAAACTTAAATTAACACAAAATACAAACATGAATTAAAGAATAAAATTAGTACAGTTAAAAATCAAATAAAAATTAATAAAATAATAAAAAATTATTAAAATTAAAACTACTCGCATACGTCCGATACACTCCCCCCGTGCAGTCTCGGCTGTACTACAATACTCGGGCGTATCTCGGGCGGTGAGTCCTTCGTCGTTGGGTCGTCTTTAGCTGCTGTGGGGCGCCTCCTGGAGCGCCAGGGGCGGTTGCGAGTGGAGAGGTGGTCGGCGTCTCTGGCTCCGGCTGGAACACTGCGACTCGGACAGCAGGTCGTATGTATCTCCTGCTGCTGGTCTGGACCGCCACGGTCCGTGCCTGGCCGTCAGCTGCCGGGGTGGCCTCGACGACCCATCCGCGTGGCCATGTGTTCCGTGGCAGCGATGGGTCGGTGAGCAGCACTAGGTCCCCCACCTTGATGGGTGGGCGCTGATGGTGCCACTTCTGCCGATTGCCGATGGTTGGAATGTATTCCCGGAACCAGTGTCTCCAGAAGCCGTCCGCGAGCTGCTGGCTGATGCGCCATCGCTCGCGCAGACAAGCGTCTGGTTTGCCCTTCGCCTGGCGTGTGAGGTGCGGTTGCCTCGAGGCTCCCCCCATCAGGAAATGGTTGGGGGTCAGCGGCTCTTCGTCCTGCGGGTCCAGTGCGACGTGGGTCAGGGAGCGATTGTTGACGGTGTGCTCCACCTCTGCTAGTGCGGTCAGCAAAGTCCAGCCGCATGTCCTGTGGCTCCTCTTCCTGCCGTAGTGCCAGAGGTGTCTCATGACTCGTCGTGCCCTGCGAACCCCCGCAGGCGAGCCGGCCAAGCGCCGTCCGTAATTTGATGGATCCGCCTGGCCTTTCCACTCCACCACTCCAATCCACTTCTCGGGAGACAATCAGGTGAGCGTTGTCCATCCCGACAAGTTCTCCGCTGCTGAGTAACTGCTCGGGGAGGTTCAGCTTTCGGATTGTGCGGGCGTTGATGGTGTATGACCGGCCTTCGGCGCTGCGGATGCCAACCTGCACGAGTCGAGCTTGCGTCTCTGCGTGGCATGGTCCTAACGCCCCGTGCAAGTGGAGTGTCTGGAGCGTTCCGCTTGTCTTGGCGCCGATTCTTTTCGCTGTTCCAGCGTCAATCAGCGTCAGCGTTGATCCTTCATCCAGGAGAGCGTGAGCGGACTCTGTGCCATCTGGGCCGCTGATTCTTATTTTAACGACTTTCAGGAGAATGTTCGATGAAGGACTCGTTATATGTGCGACCGTCTCTGTGGCGGTTCTGGGTCTGTGCAGGAGGGCATGATGGTTCCCTCCGCATCCCTCGGCGGCACATACTTTCGTGCATTGACCTTTGTGGAAGGAGAGGCACCGAGCGCAAGCGCTCGTCATCTTGATCAGTTTCCATCGTCGTTTGATGTCACTGGCTGAGAATTCGGGGCACTGCTTCATCATGTGCTGAGGAGAGTAACAGACTGCGCATGCGCCCCTGATATCCTTTCTGGTTGGCTCGTCAGGATGTTTCTTTGCTAGTGGCGCTTGCTGCGGTACATCGTATGTGGTGTGTACCGTAGCGTGCCGATCCCGTCCTGTTTGGGATCTTCCTTTCACTGCGCAGCCGCCGTGGGTCATTCCGTTCATGATCTGCCGGAGGAAGTCTGCGAAGTGGTGGACGGTAACGGGTGCCGCAATCTGGTTGGCGACCCATACCCACATCACCCGAAACATGAGTGGCAGTTTCGAGGTCATGTCGTTCAGTAGTGACGGGTGGCCGAGGTAGTCCACTGGCAGGAGCTTCAGCGATGCCACCATGTTCTGCACAGCTAGGCAGAAGTCCACAAGCTGCTCGTTGGTGCTGGTGTCCATCAGGGATGGCAACTTCCGCACCTTCTCCAGCATCAGTGTAGCGATGGCGTTTGGGTCCCCGAAGCGGCGTCCAAGCACATCAATGATGAAAGGCACTTGTGATGGCTGGAGCAGGAGGGTTGCTACGGCCTCCCGGGCCCTCCCAGTGAGGGCGCGCTGCAGTCGGAGGAGATTCTCGGCATTGGTCATCCCGCAGGTGGCGGTTGACTGCTGGAACTGAGCGTGCCAGGACGGCCACTCGAGAGGATCGCCAGAGAAATTCGGCAGGTCCTTTCCTAGGGTCTGCCGAGCCATGAAGGTCGCCATTTGATGTCCCTGCTCCGCAGACATCTGAGATGAGTGGTTGCGTGCGCCTAGGAGCGCCTCTGTCATCAGTGCGGCTAGTTGGGCGATGGGCTCCGATCCTGGAGCGCGTCCTGCTCCCGGCGCGTTATCCGTGGTGGGGGTATCAGCAGGTGGCCCCTGCCACCCGCCGTTTGCGGCTGCTGTGCTCGTGGAGGCGGCAGGTCCCCACTGCGTGCTGCCCAGCGCCAGGCCCTGCAGGCCGGCTGCTGGAGCGGCGTTGTATGCATTGATTGGCTGCCACGCGTGCCGCCCGGCGCCAGGCCCTGCAGGCCGGCCGCTGGAGCGGAGCTGGTGACATTGATTGGCTGCCACGGCGTGCCGCCCGGCGCCAGGCCCTGCAGGCCGGCCGCTGGAGCGGAGCTGGTGACATTGATTGGCTGCCACGGCGTGCCGCCCGGCGCCAGGCCCTGCAGGCCGGCCGCTGGAGCGGAGCTGGTGACATTGATTGGCTGCCACGGCGTACCGCCCGGCGCCAGGCCCTGCAGGCCGGCCGCTGGAGCGGAGCTGGTGACATTGATTGGCTGCCACGGCGTACCGCCCGGCGCCAGGCCCTGCAGGCCGGCCGCTGGAGCGGAGCTGGTGACATTGATTGGCTGCCACGGCGTACCGCCCGGCGCCAGGCCCTGCAGGCCAGCCGCTGGAGCGGAGCTGGTGACATTGAGTGGCTGCCACGGCGTACCGCCCGGCGCCAGGCCCTGCAGGCCGGCCGCTGGAGCGGAGCTGGTGACATTGATTGGCTGCCACGGCGTACCGCCCGGCGCCAGGCCCTGCAGGCCGGCCGCTGGAGCGGAGCTGGTGACATTGATTGGCTGCCACGGTGTACCGCCCGGCGCCAGGCCCTGCAGGCCGGCCGCTGGAGCAGAGCTGGTGACATTGATTGGCTGCCACGGCGTACCGCCCGGCGCCAGGCCCTGCAGGCCGGCCGCTGGAGCGGAGCTGGTGACATTGATTGGCTGCCACGGTGTGCCGCCCGGCGCCAGGCCCTGCAGGCCGGCCGCTGGAGCGGAGCTGGTGACATTGATAGGCTGCCACGGTGTGCCGCCCGGCGCCAGGCCCTGCAGGCCGGCCGCTGGAGCGGAGCTGGTGACATTGATTGGCTGCCACGGCGTGCCGCCCGGCGCCAGGCCCTGCAGGCCGGCCGCTGGAGCGGAGCTGGTGACATTGATTGGCTGCCACGGCGTACCGCCCGGCGCCAGGCCCTGCAGGCCGGCCGCTGGAGCGGAGCTGGTTGGCTGCCCTCTGTATCTACTGTTGATATTCTCCCACAGCGATCCACTGTGAGAGAGATGATCGGTGCCTCTGGCTGGATACATGTCGTAGGACGGCAATCCACCGTCCTTTGCGGGATCTGCACATCCCCACTGCGCGCCGCTGGGTGGCGGGTCTCCTCGACCGGTCGCCGGCTCGCCAAAGTGAGGTTGCTTCCCTTGTTGGTGTCCACTGGTCAGCGTGGAATATGTGGACTGCAGTAGCTGCTGTGGAGGACTGGGCTGGGCCGGCAATGCTCCGGCTTTAGTCGTGGTCCCCTGGAGCAGCAGCGAGGCCTGAAGCTGCTCAATGCGTCGGTCAAAGGCGAGCCGCTGTGATCGCAGCTCGCTGCGCAGTAAGCGGACGACGTCCTCTGTTGGAGGTGCAGACAGGTCCTCATCCTCGCTGTCCGAGTTACTACTCGGCCATGGTGCAGTTTTAGTAAGAGCGGCCCCGCCGACCGGCTGGTCGGCTCGTCGCTCTGATGCGTCACTTCTTCCAGTCATTTCCAGACGTTGAGCTACTTCTTCGCTGTAGAGGGGCGAAGGCGAGCACTCCTGAAGCCACTCGGAGGCTGGCTGGTCTCTAGAAGGGATCCGGCCAGCGGGCGCAGGCTGCTCGATTGCGATGAGGGAGGCTGCCGGGGGCGCTAGGCCCTGGTCGGCAGCGCTGGCAGGTGGTGCAGTCTCTCCGGCGGCGGTTATAGAAGGTCCAGCGGGCCCACTGGAAACTTCCTTCCCGGAGCGGAGTGAAGGCGACATCGGAGATGAGACTGATCCGCGGCTCGAAGGACCAAATCTGGCTCGTCAGGATCAAATCGGAGACGAGGCTGATCACGGCTCGAAGGACCAAATCTGGCTCGTCAGGATCAAATCGGAGACGAGGCTGATCACGGCTCGAAGGACCAAATGTACGGGACAGATTGCTCCCCCCGTACTATTAATATTTATTTTGGCCGCTGACTGCTGCTCGTCTCCGATGTGGTGTGAATGGTTAAACGGAGAATACGGCGTGATGATGATTGTGTAATAAAACAAAGTTTTATTATATTATATGCGGCAATCGGTGCAGGGTAGAAGCAAAGAGAAGTTTACAGTAGCTCAAATACTGGTTTTTACTTAATTAAGAGCGCCAAGCCTCTTACGCGCAGCGTGTCCACGCGTGTCAGAATTTGAAGGAAGAGAGAAGGCCGAGTCCTTACAAGACCCGCTTATATAGTCTCCGCAAACTAGAAAAAACGGTTATTCAACGTTTTTTCCAATTCCGGAGAAATTTAGTCAGCCGATGTGTTGCCAAGGCCTCTGATTGGCTGTTTAACATCGCGCGATCAACCGCAAAATTATTCCAAGAATAATCTCGATTGAGCTACTGCATGTATCTCGTTGCTAGGCGCTACCGATTGCCTTATTTATTTTAACATAAACAAATTAAACTTAAACGAATTAAACTTAAATTAACACAAAATACAAACACGAAATTAAATAATAAAATTAGTATAGTTAAAAATCAAATAAAAATTAACAAAATAATAAAAAATTATTAAAATTAAAACTACTCGCATACGTCCGATACAGTAGGCATTGTGATACAATAATAATACAAAGTTTAAATAATGCTATCAGTGTGGTAAACGTGGATTAAACTTGAACTAATAGTAACAATGGCTGGTGTGACCTCGGCCTTACGTCGCAGCCAGGGCAATAATGAAGACATGAGAATCTGGGCAGGCCCGAGTGGGCCGCAGCCTCACGAGAAAATTGTTATCTTCTTCAAATTGGCGGGCCAACCCACCTTCGGCAAAGATCGGCAGCGTTCGGCAAAAGTCGTGAGGTGCATAATCAACCGACTAAACCACCCGCACAATTCAGAGCCACAAGCAATTTCAAACAACTTAATAAAAATCGCATTTCACTGATATGCGTATAATTTTATGACTGAAAAATTAAGATACCTTTTTTTATAAAGTGTTTGTATACTCGATTTTTTATGTTTTGCCGCAGCATTGTAGGCCTGTAGGGATCGTTTTATTATGATTCCATTTTTAAATCTCAGCTATGGGAATGGATGCTGTGATTTTGTGCACTGAGTGATGTAATGGCTTAATATTAGGTACTTCAATAAAGAATCTTGAAGGGGAGAATTTTAGTCGTAAGTTTTCTGGATAAATTAACACCGCTATAAAATGATTAAAAGATGTAAGTGTTTTGATAACTCAACATAAATTAAGAAATGAATTTGTGGATACAATAAAATATTAAAACTCAATATTAAAGAAAACATATTATTTTATTATTATTTTTTATTTATTTAATTTATTGTTCAAAAAACCCAATTGGGTTATATGGTTACATTTTTAGATTTTACTATTAAATATGTATTGTTTCAGATATTTTTTATATTGAGTTGTAGTGAGATTCCTTGTGTCTTTTGGTATTTCATTGTAAAGTTTCAGTCCATTGTTCAATATCCTTGATTGTCCTGTCTTAGTTCGTGCAATCGGTAAGTGATATCTGTCACAATTCCTGGTCCAGTGTCTGTGTATGTCTGAATTTTTAGTTAATTTGTAGCTGCTGTCTGTTGTTTTTTCCATGGTCACTGTGTGTAAAATTTTTAAGGTCTCATATTTGGTCAGGTTCTGATATGTCCATTTGTTTTGTTTGTCTATAAACTTGTATGGTTGGGGTAAGGTAGTCAATGTTATATGCTAATTTTATTATTTTATTTTATTTTCTTTGGAGTCTGGAGATGTCCTTTTGGTTTCCTGTCCCCCAGAAGGGAATCATATATGTCAGTCGGCTTTTTACATACGCTTAGTACATCATAACTTTTTCGCTTCTTGGTACCTATGTAATTCTGTATTTTAAAATTCTGTATTTCTGTAATTCTGTATTTCTGAAAAAAATAATTTTACACGAACAAATAACAATGGACGAGAAATGCGATATATACCTAATAAATAATTTAAACTTCGAACAATAGCGTCCTTAAAAAAAACTTTAAATATTTATGTATAGGTGCGTATGGACGCGATTGACAACTTCTTTTTCCGACATAGGTATGAGAATTTTAAGCGTGGATGGAATATAAAATTCGCCACATTATTCTTTACATCATTATTTTGTTAAAATGTGAGAGCCCTTTTGGTACTGCAAATTAAAAAAAAAGAGTTTTTGAAATCGGATTCCTTTGAAGAGATTTCATTTTAAAATCAATTTCCCTCGAATTCCTAAGAAAATCTAGTTAATGATGAATATCTATGAAAAACGACAGTTTTCAAGGAGTTTTATTATAATATTTATGAATGACATGTTTTGCTCTTATATAATATAATAAATTGGATAATTTATAGAGCGCCATTTTTATGAATTACTCATCTCAAGGGCGCTGTAGAAGATGCTCCGTTTTATCAACTAGATAATAGTAATAATAATAATGATAACATTAATAATAAACCTTGTAATAAATTTTTGTGATTTATTATTCTTTTTCTATTGTGATTCTAAGGCATTATAAAATGTTAAATGCTTCTAAGGCATTAGCACATTTGATAATGCCTTAGAAAGGCAAAACATGTCATACATAAATATTATAATAAAACTCCTTGAAAACTATCGTTTTTTCATACATATTAATAATTACAATGGAGTTTTACATCATTGTTCAAGAAAAAATATCTAGTTAATGCGTACCAATTAGGTTCTTTTTTTACCAAAGTTGAAAACTTTGTTTTGATTTAAAAAAAACATATTACGTGTTAAAAACTATATAAGTTAGTTCACAGAACGGCCAATTTCATATTATGCTTATTATAATGTCATTAGTACTCTTATAATAAGACCTTTACTTTTAAAAAATCATATTTTCTCCAAAATAATTCCTACCCGCATAAAACAACCGCCAAACCACATTTCCAACAATGTTTCCAATAGACGTAAAAGGAATAGCCATTAGTGCTAAAACTATGTATTCGAAAGCCATAAGTTTAAACTGTAATTATTAAATAAGTTCATATTATTCTTAACAATAGTCTGTGCGATACGGTGCTGTGAAATTACTACGCATTTCATAATATGAAACAAATCATTGTTATTTTTTATTTTAGTCAACTACGCTTGAAGTCAAAAAATTGTATAGCATTCAACTAAATATCGCACGCTTTATAGTAAACTGACCGATTATGGCTTAGGTCATAATTGAGTTAACATTAGACAGAGGCTTGTGTTAACGCTATCCATCGTTTTGCGTTAAAATGAATTCAAAATTCCACCAGTTGACCTGCATTACACTGTATCGGTATTTTTCATTCATACGTGTTTTTCGACTGTTTTTGTTAAAACACCGACTCATGTCAGATTGAGCAAAACTTGCTTTTTTGAGTTAAGCCAGTGTTCTATAAAGCGTGCGATATATTCAACTCCACCACCAACTAACAGTAAACTAAAGATTTATAAAGTATCGAAAGTATGTGACAATACGAGGTCTGTTCAAAAAGTATCGCGAATTTTATATTTTTTCAAAAAGTATTTATTTATTCATGAATATCTATTTTGTCCCCTTCAAAGTAATTCCCCTCGGATATAATACATTTATGCCAACGTTTTTTCCAATCCTCGAAGCACTTAAAAAAATCATTTTTGTGATCTTGTTCAGCTCCTCCTTCGATGCCGTCTTTATCTCCTCAATCGTGGCGTAGCGTCGTCCTTTCATGGGCCTCTTCAGTTTTGGAAACAGGAAAAAGTCACAGGGGGCCAGGTCTGGGGAATACGGTGGCTGCGGCACCATTACTGTGTTGTTTTTGGCCAAATATTCGCGCACAAGCAACGATGTGTGAGCAGGGGCGTTATCATGGTGCAAAAGCCAGTTTTTGTTCTTCCACAAATCCGGGCGTTTCTGGCGGATTGCTTCGCGCAAATTGCGCATAACTTGCAGGTAATATTCCTTATTGACCGTACTACCCTGTGGCAAGAACTCATGATGCACCACGCCCCTGCAATCGAAGAAAACTGTGAGCAAAACCTTCACGTTCGACCGAACTTGGCGCGCTTTTTTTGGTCTTGGCTCATGCGGCAGCTTCCATTGGGATGATTGAGCTTTGGTTTCCACGTCATAACCATAAACCCATGATTCGTCACCAGTTATGACCCTCTGGAGCACATTTGGGTCGTCACGGACCGAGTCCAACATCTCCTGAGCAATGTTAACGCGATGCTGTTTTTGGTCGAAATTGAGCAATTTTGGCACGAATTTCGCGGCGACCCGACTCATGCCCAAATCATTGGTTAAAATCGAATGGCACGAGCCAATCGATATGTTTAGGTCCTCAGCAACTTCTCTAACGGTGATTCGACGATTGGCTAATACTATTTTCTTCACTTTATCAATGTTTTCGTCTGTTGTTGACGTGCTCGGGCGTCCGGCACGCTCTTCGTCGTTCATATCTTCTCGGCCCTCTGAGAACATTTTGTACCACCGATAAACGTTGCTTTGGTCCAAGGTAGCTTCACCATATGCCACAGTCAACATTCGAAATGCGTCCGCGCACTTTATTTTGTTTTTCACACAAAATTTGATACAGATTCTTTGATCCATTTTTTTGGAATAGGCAAAAATCGAAGACGAGCCAAAACACATCCAAGCAAAACAGCTGTCAAAAATTAACTAAACATTCAAAATGGCCGACCTTGTCAGCATAAGTAAGGGACATGAGTACCAACATAACGCTACAAAAAAATCAAAAATCAAATATACGTAGCCAGCGGAAATTCAAAATTCGCGATACTTTTTGAACAGACCTCGTATATGTATACGGGTATATCGATAAAAGACAAGTAATCAGGTCTGAAAACAGTGACTGATATTGAGTACAGTGAAGTTATAACTAACTAACTAACTAACCATCACGCCGTCTCCCCGAAAGGGTAGGCAGAAAGAATGGACTGTCACACTTTCTGATGCGGCACTCCATCCTTCTCTTTTCGCCCCGCGGGAGACGCGGTGTGATGGGTTGCGAACCTCATCGCCACCAATAGGCATCTCCCGCGCACACTTCGATCGTCCAACATCCAAAAAAAAAAAAAACTAAAACAAATAATATAAAATACAATGATATAAAATAAAATAACAAAATAAAAATAATTTAACACAAAATATTATTTTTAGATGGTGCACATATTGTCTATTTAATTTATGTTCCAGGTATCCACCGTTTTTTTAATTTAGCACATAATGTAATAACACATAATGTTTTTTTCGATGTTGCACATGTTTACATGGACGATCCGGACTTTTGTGTTTATTTAATTTATGTTACACGTATCCACCGTTTTTTAAATTAGCTGTAATTAGGCACTTAACCAGCAAGAACTTAAAAATAATATTGAAGGAATTATTCAAATTGTCATTGGAACAAATGAAAAATTTATTTTTACACCTGTCAAAATTCTTTATAAAAACGATAAAACTAATATAATTATAACAGCAAAACAGTACAAACGTATTACGTGTCACAATTAACTATTATAAAGTGCGGCAACAGTTAAATTGACCAAAACAATTCACTTATCGAAATATCTTCAAATTTACAGGAACACCACATGAACCAAACCAAATTTTATTAATATCAGAACATAAATAAGTAATAACTTACTATATATTATATAATAGTATCTACGATTCCAGTCAGAGCTAATGAATCAAATCAAATCAGTTTATTTACTCAAAAGACATTACAAACAGCATAAATGTTTAAGGCTTAATTGAGTACAGGTCAAATATTATATACATACAACATATAAACAGCCCGCATTAGTGATGGTTCGACATTAGGAAGACAAGATACTTTCATACGATCGTGCTTTCAGCGTTGCGGGTCCGTTGGCGTGGATGACCCTCCATGTTAAATTTAAGAAACTTCTAAAGACTGTACTTTTCAGTTAGTATTTTTCTAGTGCGCTCTTGGAGTAATTGATTTTATGAAACATACAATAATAATAATAATAATGTAATAAAGAAAAAATTATCAACTATGTTGCATAACGTCATCTGAGAGTAAGAGGGTTCCAACTAACAAAATTTCACATTTGGCTTTTTTTCGTGAAAACGGTTCTTACTAACCTTATCTATAAATTAACAATTAAAAAACAATTTAAAAAAACATGTAATAGTATCGTCATTTTGATGTTACGAAAATAATCAAGTTCCATATGATCATTCAAAATACACGATTCACTGAAGAAGTATTAATTTAAACTTAGAACTTTATTATTCCAACTGTTGCCAGACAAAATTTACACGTTTCTCGGTAAAAAAAATCTCTGGGAATTGGAATAAAACCCTTTTATTCCAAGATACACACCCGAAACCAACAAAACTTTGACTTCATTTTTCTCAGCTTTTTACTTTTGTCAGTTGGAACCTTCTTACTCTCAGGTGACGATGAGTTGTCTTAACGTTTGAAATTATGAAACAGTTATTAACATCATAATAAAAATATCGTGATTTTTTAGCAGACACGATCGTGTATGTTGAATTAAGGTTAAGTAACAATATACAATATCTTCATTATTGCGAGGTGCCCCACAGGTTAGAACCACGTATATATAAGTATGCTAGAACAACATTATGGTTAGTACCGAATATTTTAATTACTTAATTAACGTTAAAGGCATATAATCAAAATTGGTTATGTTGAGAGTAATGCAACAGGCCACACCAATAATTTAATTAATATTGTACAACGATAATTACAACATTTGGTAAAAAAGATAGTGTAGTAGAAATTTAATGATCAATGCATTCTATTATTATTTGCGATAGTAGATTTTATCTTAAGTTGCTTTACTACTTACAAATGGTACGACAATTGTGAAATGTAATTGTATCGGACGTATGCGAATAGTTTATAATTTTATTATTTTATTAATTTTTTATTATTTTATTATTTTTTGTTATTGTTCACAACTATGTTAATTTTATTTAATTAATGTTAGTTATTTTATATTAATTTAAGTTTAATTTGTTTCTGTTTTGTTAAAATAAATAAGGCGATCGGTAAGGAGTGGAAGCGCATAGTAACGAAGTTGTGCTGTAGCTAAATCGATTTATTCTCGGAATTCATTGGCCGTTGATCGCGCGATTTTAACAGCCAATCATAAACGCTGTGGTAATACTGAAATTCTCAGAAACAAAAAAAAAACGTTGGTAACCGCTATCGTTAGTTGTCGCGGAGGCTATATAAGCCGGTCTTGTTTGGACTCGGCGCTCACTCTTTCTTCAGTTTCACACACGCGCTCACACGCTGCGCGTCAGGAGGCTTGGCGCTCCTACCTACGTGAAAACCAGTCTTAGAGCTACTGCACAATTCTCTTCGCTTCTACTCCTGCACCAATTGCCGCAATATAATACAACTTTGTTTTATTACACAATCATCATCACGCCGTATTCTCGTTTTACCATCCACACCACATCGGAGACGAGCAGCAGTCAGCGGCCAAAATAAATATTAATAGTAAGGGGGGAGCAATTTAATTTTGTTGAATCGCTCTTTACATCATTACAGCGCGAGCCAAATCGATGTAAAGGGTATAGCTATCATTTTGATTCTCGTGACACGTGATAGGTAGCTTATCTATCGCCATTTTATTGTCAGATAAAATCAGCACCAGACCAAAGAGTGACAATCATACTGCCATCGCCGGGAATCGAACCCGGGACCTTCTGGGCGGCAGTGAGAGCACTTAGCACTCGACCGTCGTCAATTTAGTTAAAATACCAACCCTAATGTATGAAAGTGAAGAATGGAACTGTCAGAAGAAGAATGAGTGCAGAATAAATGCAATAGAGATGAGATCCCTTAGACGTATGTGTGATAAAATGATGTACGACAGAATTTTAAATGATGATATAAGGAAGAAATGTAGAGCGGAAGAAAATATTAAGAACAAAATTGTGGAATGATCATTGCGTTTGTTTTAGAGATATGGAAGGGATGAATGAAGAAATAATGGATGAGAAACTTTACGTTAACTATGTGAATGGAGTATGGAGTTGAGGGCGACCGAGGAAAATTTGGCATGATCAAATTAATAAAATTTTAAAGGTCGGCTAAGCAAGAAGTCGGAATAATCGAAGTGAAAATAAAATCCCCCATTTAATTTAAATCTGCTGTAAATTGAAGAGTTATAAGTATTTAAAGTAAGAAAGGAATGAAACATTAACGTTCTCTTTTATGTAGTTGTCACGATACAGGCCATGCCTAGTGTGACAAGTACCTACATACCATAATTTTTTTTATTATCAAGTGTATCTTATAGTAAAAAAAAAACTATGATTGCGTCCTAAATAAAATTAAGAAATAGTTACTAAGATGGTTTGGACATATAGAACGAATGTATGAGGAAATAAGGGTTAAAAAGTTATATGTAAGTAGTGCCAATGGAAAAAGAAGTCAGGGAAGGCCAAGGAAGACACGACATTACCAAATTAATCAAATACTAAATTAATCAGTTAGGTACTGAAAGGCGGCCATGTTCGAGCGTGCATGTAATGATGTGTAAATGTAGAAGAGTCGCGAGAATTATGTTAGGATAGAACAGGTTGGCGGTCCATCCTCTCTGCCTACCCCTCCGGCGTGATGGTAAGTTAGTTAGTTTCTAGCTATCGCTTCCTAGAACTGAATATCCGTCTATTAGTAAGAATTGTTTTTTCAATGAAAGTATGATGAATACTTTCAAAATTATTGTTAGGTTTTTTATTGGTTTGTTTTTGTCTTCGGATATCCGAAAGCGCTGTCAAATATAATTTACGGGTACAATCGACTTGCATAACAACTCAATACACTGCCCGGTCGTATAAATTCTCACTCCTACAATACAAAAAGTAACTGGCCTAATGAATAAATATCACTAAGAAAATGCCGTAAAATTAAAAAAAGACTTTTTTATACTTTAACTATTTGCCTGCTAAGATGAGTAAGATACTGATATTATCAATTGTTGCTACAATAATTTGATTTAAAAGTGACATTTTATTAAAAATACGTAGGCAGTTTTCTTCTTCTTCTTCTGTGTTAGCCTTCTTCCCTCCACTGCTGGATACAGGACTCTTCCAATTTCCTCCACTCGTTTCTATCCCGCCCCCTTTGTATCAAAAATTTTCCAACCCTTTTGAAAATATCATCGGTCCATCTCATCGGTGGCCTTCCGACACTTCGCCTATTTGCTCATGGTCTCCAACTGAGTATCCTGGGTGCCCATCTGTTGCCACCCTGTATAGCCAAGTGTCCAGCCCATTGCCATTTCAATTTTGCCACTCGGTCCATGACGTCAGCAACCCTGATTTCTTCATTCCTTATGCGGTCGCGCAGGCTCACACCAAGTATCTTATCGTCTCTAGTTCGTATGTCATCATGGGCAGTATACACATGTCGTAGACCTTTGCTAAGCAGTCTACAGGTTGATATTATATTTTATTTGAAATCTATCACATTCTAGAACATATGTTCCCAACATTTTCTAGATATCCGCCCACAAATTTTCAAGAAATTTTCTAACGCTCCATATATTTAGTGATTAAGTAACACTCACAAAGCTCCGAAGGGAGCGAAACCGGTTGGTTTTAACAAAAATAGCTGGTGCATAAACTATAATAGTATTTAATTTTTTTTAATAATGCCACAACACAAAGTATTACAATACAAAAGAACACAATTTATTTATTAAATTCTACGAATTTGTCGCGAAATTCTTTTCGCCAACAAATTTTGGCATCATCAGGTGATACAAACAAATAAATATTGTAATTTGTTTTTGCGACATTTTTACAGAATTTAAATAAATAAATTGTGATTTTGAGATATCATAACAGTGATAGAAATTAAACCATTAACAATGTTAAAGTGTTAAGGTCCATTACTGCACAGTGTCCACAAAGTTCACACTGGACAGTAAGCGTAACGTAGCTTTGAATCTCACCAATTAGTTATTTTAAATGTTATAATAATGTCGTCGTCGGGAGAGTTAATAAGTGTCAGATTTATATCTCCACGTCTTCTATCAACTATCCCAACGGCGATTTCATTATAACATTTGAGATAACGAGTCGGTGAGCTTCAAGGCTACGTCAGTGACGTTACTGTGCCATTACGGTCACTCTTCTTCTTTCCCTTTGCCATTTCTCATCAACTGGGGTCGGCCCTCCTCGTACGAAAACGCTAAACTTTTGTATTTTGACTCATCTCCACTGTCAGGTTCTCGCGTTGGAGCTCCTTTTCTTTTTTTCCTTTTTTTGTCATGGGCTGACCTCTTCTTCTTGGTTTTGTGGGAATGCTGAGAGCTTTTTGGACATTGTGTTCGCTGTCCCTTCGCATCATACTAAATGTGTTTATTATTTTTGTTATCATTATTATTATTATTATTATTATTATCTAGTTGATAAAACGGAGCATCTTCTACAGCGCCCTCGGAGTCGAGATTCTCTTAATTTTTTTCGTTATTGGGGCAACCTTAAAGCTACCCCTCACGGTCCATTAGGTCACTGTTCAGTGTAAATGGACCTTTATTCCGCCAAAACAATGGATTATCTAATATTTATTATCTTACCTGTACATTTTTCTAACGATTCCCCTACTTTACTTTCATGAATGGCTCCGAAATACAAGTGAGTGTTCAATATACGTACAATATAAATAGACGGAGGCGGGCCATATATCATTACAATTTTTTTAACTTATAGTTTTTTTGGGCACACATGTTGGCGAGGGCCGCCATATTTTTTCTCGGGCGCATTTGTCATATACGAGTATGCGGCTGCGCGTTCGAGAAAAAGAGATAGCATTATCTTTCGTCTTATCTCGTTCTAATTCCGAATCCATATAAAGTATAATTATCTAGATTTTTAATTCAGAACAGTAATCTGTATTATGTGTTGATTGATGCAATATCATAAATATTTTTTTTTTAGATAATCAAATGATTTTACTGAAATCTCTTGAAGGTCCATTTACATTTACACTGGTCTGTCGATGCCAGCGAGCCTGGCGAAACCGGCCGCTGTCGAAATAAAGACAAAAAGTGGAAGTAGTTAAAGCACATCGTTTTATTTAATTATTTTCATACTTTAATGATATAATTGAGATTTTGTTCGAATAAAATTCTTGTTCTATTACATTATCGTATAACGTAAAATGTACGAGTATGTTCACTTTTTAAATATTTTAAATACAAATATAAAAAATTGAGTAACTACAATACCTGTTGTATTGTTTTTATATAAATATAGGCACCAAGAATTTAATCAATGGTATTAAAATTTATCGTTCAATCCCCAATGTGATCAAAATTAAAAGCTCATTATTATGAAGAAGGAACCGGGATACGGCCAGGATAGAACCCAAATCTCCTGGATCAGGAGCCAAGCGTCCTCTCTCATGGACCACCATGCGGATGACTATTTAAATATTAACATTCCTGTAAGTCACAAGTTGGTGACTTACAGGAATGTTAATATTTTTTACAATACAAATAATCAACGCAATACCAACCTTAGGTATTTCAAAGAATTTTTGAATATTTAAATAGCGTGTTATGCACGCACGTTGATTTTACCGGCTCTTCAGATAACCGATTTTTACAATTTGATTTATTTGATCTAGCTGGGTATTCCTCACAAAATTATTGATCTATACTCACTCAAAAATCATTTCATTATTTTTGTCCTCTCTGCAATCTCTTCTTAAAGGATTTAGATGAGATTGACATTTCATCATACAAGTTTACCAATGAAATCTCATTTCAAATAAAATATACCGGAAATGTTTTTGTTCACCATCACTCTTTCGTATTTTAGGAATATTTTTATAATAACCAACTGGCTTATTAACCGTCACGCTGTTTCCTTGGACAGAGAGGACTAACCACCACTCTTCTATCCTAATAAACTTCTCGAACTTCCACTGTATTCATGAATCATGACACGCATTTTTCTGATTTTGAACGCAGTCGTCTTTTAGTGATTAATTTGGTCATGGCATCTATTTTTAAATCACATTTTATTTTCATGCAAAATATCATTAGAAATAAAAATGTATTAATAATGTAATGTTATTAAATATTTAAAAAAAATATTGGGTGTTATCGCGTGTGAGAGAGATTGGCTTCATTGTGATATTCGTGAAAGTGAAATAAAAATATATTACTGGATTAAAGAAGAGTTACCACGGAGTAATATATTTTTTATTATGAATTATTTTAGATGCGGCACTATTAGTTACGCACCTTTTACACAATTAGGTTTCTTTCATTCTTTAAAACCAATAACGTATATTGCTTTCTTTGATCCTTTCAAAAAGCTCCAGAAGCTTACACACACAATGCGTTGCCTAAATTTGACATCAGTTAAAGAAAGAGAAGCAGCATTAAGGGATGTCAATAAAGAGGGGAGGCACAAGGCAGAAGGGATGGTTCGGACGGTGAGTATTAATATCGGACTTCATCCCCTGTAAATGATAGCCCTTTATTAGATATTTCATTGTATTTGTATCGGGTTTATACGAGTGTATATATGTGTTGGTTATTATAGCACGGGGGGTCGCGTCCGGCTGTGGCCATTTTTGAAATTTATCGCATTTTAATATGTATTATTGTAATTGGAAAATTATTTCATAAAACTTTCAAACCGGAAAATTTAACCGCATGTTTTTAATTATACTGGGTTACTGTAAAAGTTGTACATTATTTAAAAAAAAAGTATTGTGACCACCATTTGCGTAAACTGCTATTTCAATACGCGCATTGAAAATTCAGGGAACATATTCAATTATTGGTTATGTATAACCATGCGTTGCGGTTTGGTGCATTGAGAACACTTCAGAGTTTAGATTGCGACTAAAAACGTACCTTTTCACATTATCCTTTTATAATTTAAAAGTTGATCGACTACGTCAGCTGAATCTTCTTACTAAATATGATTAATTTTAACTAGTTCATAAAATTGAACATTTTCCAAATCGTCATTGAAATTATTATTCCATAATAATGACTCTCAATAAATGTCATTATTATTTTATTTAATTATTTCAGTTGTTATGTTATCAACGTATTGAAAATCGTTATTTATTTATTTATCTAAAATACACAAATGAGACATAATAAACGAAAAAAATTTAGGCGACTCATTTGGACACAAAACGGTGTAACAAAGATAAAACAACGACAAGAAACGAAAAAATCATACATATCAGAAGAAATGAGACAGAACAAACGAAAAAAAATTAGGCGACTCATTTGAACACAAAACGGTGATACAAAGATAAAACAACGACAAGAAACCAAAAATCATACATATCAGAAGGAACCCAAAAATGTCGACGTCAGCGAGGCAGTACTCATTCCAGAAATTGCAATATATTTTTTTATGAACACTACCTCACTGACACTGAAAATGTCCAAATCCGAGACGACTAGATTCAACGTCCAAATTGCTCTTATTACTGGCATTACCAAAAGCAGATTGGCAGAGCAAAGAACAATTGATGTTAATGCTATTGCAGGTACAGAACATAGGGGTTCTCAATAGAGCCCCGAATCACATAATCGGGATAAATTATATGGATCACATAATCGGGATAATTATAATTATACAGATAGACAAATGGACAAGTATATATTATATTTAAAATTAAAACAGGATTGGTCTACAAAGGCAAATTATTTACATTGTTTCTGTACTGTTTGTACTAAAATTTGGCTTTTAAATACGATTGTTTGAATGGTAGATTAATCTATATATGTTTTATACTCTATAAATACTTACCAGCCCCTCTCTACGATACAACTACATAGAGCCAGCTAGGTATCACAAGTGACAACAGATGTGTGATATTGGATATAGTGGAGAAGGTACCAATACACAATAACCACCCTGTATGAGAAGCATTACAAAAACGTGCGACTATTTTTCTCATAATCAAGAACTGATTAATTTCAATAATAAAATATAATCTAGAGATATGTTTAACGTACGCGTTATTATTGATATGATATGACATTTGATAATGCCTTAAAATGCGAATCCTGTCTTTCCCATAAGTATATTTTTAAAAGCATTTTTTTTTAAAGAATTTTAGAGTATTTTTTTAAACGAATTTATTGAGTGGTGTTCACAGTTGGTAGCCATAACTACCTTAAAGACATAGACTGCAAAGATTTCTGAATCTTCAGTTGTAAAAGACGTACACGGATATACCTACCCAAGATTTCAAAAACATTTTTTAATTTTTTTATTAACCTTTGTAAAAATGTTTCATTTTAATCCTTAAGATATTGTTCCACCCTTTCTTACAATATTGAGTTTTATAAATATATACAAGCAACGATAAATATTTAACTTAAACTTTTTTGCCCAAACTAACCATCACGACTTTTTTCGTAGCTGAGGTAAATAGTAAAGATAGAACCCCACACCTCTTGAGGTCCTCTACGTTCAACAATTTGTCAATTTATCCGATTTCAAACTTGATTTCCATTAAATAATTTATTAAATTAGTCATCCCATGTCTTCCTTTCCCTTTCTCCACTTCTATATATTTCTAGCTTAGGTATATACGTAATATCCGTATTCAAGTTAGTTAGACTAACCTACCCTGACGATGGAGTCTGCAACGATATCCGAATCGTTAGTCTAATAGTATAGGACTGATCGACTTCGTCAGGTGCAGCCCTCATACTAAATATGTTTATTATTTTTGTTACCATTATTATTATTATTATTATCTAATTGATAAAACGGAGCATCTTCTACAGCGCCCTTGAGATGAGTAATTCATTAAAATGGCGCTTTATGAATTATCCAATTTATTATTATTATTATTATTCCACGGGATACGGACAAAACCCAAAATCCCCAAATGATTTTTTTTACAGCAATTAAAATACTTATGAAATTTCATAGTGTTTTAATATCATAAGTATGTTAAAAATAATTACAAATTATTTTTAATATACTTAATATATAGATGGCATGATGATTCGTAAGTAATTACAATTTCTCTAGTGAAATGAATTTTATTATTATATCATTAGATTAGTTTTTGTATTTTTGTTATAAATTTAAATAAATTGAAATAATATTTCAAGAGAGCTTAGAAAGGATTCCTCGCGTAAGGAACGATATACCATAGTGTTAGTTCGTAAAGCAATGCACACAATAAATCAGCACTACGCACTTTAATACTTGAAGAGCTGGCCGCTCGTAAATTCAAGAGATTTACGCTATCGCCCATTGCACACAATCAAAAACCAAAATTGAAAATAACACGTCATCACTCCGCACTGTCATGGCGGCCCAGCGCCATTTTAATGCAGCCCATTGTGTATTGATAAAACGGTAAATTCTATTTTCGAAAACATGTCATTATGGCGCGCGTTCGCGGCCCACAAATCATTTTCCCGCGGATTTATCTACAGCAGAACACCGCATCTGATAGAGCGCCTGACTAGCGCCGAGCAGAGCGAATGAAAGGGTAGGTACCGGTAGGTACTTTCACAATAATATTTTTAATGTTATGCAGTTTTTTGCTATTCTTATTATGAAGTGTGAACAAACTGGTTGGGAGGTAGGTATCGATTTCGATTGTAAAGAGGGGTTCGCAGAACTGCAACAGAATTGGGTAGGGTTATAGTAGATATGTAAAACTTCGGTACCGTCTGGTGAATAATTACATTGAAAAAGCCATCTGTTACTCAGGGCGAAGTCGTCATATAATACAACACCTTTATTAATTTAAATAATTTATATTCTATGTTTCATTACTTTAGACCGTCACTAGATAAATCTAGTTCATTAGAAAGCCAAGGAATAAAGTATTTTTTTTCGGATCGGTTTATTAAATCTATAATTAATTTGCAGTCGCAAATAAAAGTAATTAAACATGGATGGCTAGGTCGTAACCTAACACTTTTACTTCAAATCATTCATACATCGTATCATGAACGCATGTCTATTTCTCCGACTCTTCGATTGATTTGATAGTGCTATTTTTTCCTAGGTTTTCCTCTATTTCTAGTTCTGTACACGTCGTTTACATATATTTACTTTCTCCTTTCATTATTTACATGTGTCCAAACCGTCTTAATGGCCCTTTCATAATTGTATTTATAACACTTTCATTCCCTTCTCATATTGTCATTTGACACTTATACAGATTTACTACGCATTTGGCTAAGAAATCTTCTTTTTCTAATTCAGTTATTGAGGCACGTCATCAGCTTATCTCTTCTGTGATCTTCTGACATCTCTTGAACAATGATGTAAAACTTTATATCAAGTAAATAATACAAATAAAATTGTCTGTTTCCTAGAAGTTTTATTATATTTTATGGGAATGACATGTTTCACCGTTCTAAGGCATAATCAAATGTTGATATATATATTTCCAACTCGTTCATGATCATATCGAGGTTTAAATTTATAAGAAAGGTTTAGGCGCCATGAAAGTAATAGCTATTTAATTTTTAACTGTAGTTTGACATTTTGTACCGCCTTTAAGCGCTTTAAAAAGCAAAGCCCCCAACAGAACGGGATGTAATTCCAATTTAATTATTTAAAAAACACCACTAATGCGAATGGCATCATCAGATGTACCCCGTCCACCTTTAGGGCTGGAGCCGCGAGGGTGAAGGGAGGGTTGGAAATGTAAATTGCACGATGCATTATGCATAAAACCACTGCCGGCCGAGCGGGCGCAGCCTCCCTAGCGCCCTGCGCCCCCAGCCCCAGGCGTGGGGCGGTCGTCCCGCCCGGCGGTCCTGTAAGGGGTGGGTCTGACATTCAAAAACTTGGCGGTAGCCCCTACTTTTATGTACGTCAATGTCGCTGGATGATTGCGTCTAAAAGTGGGCTGACCCCTATTAAAACTAAAAAAAAAACGTCTGTCTTTAATTCCGTGATTTAAATCTAGTATAAAATTATTGCGTAGATTTTCACGGTTGGCAACAATATGTTTGATTTGTTTTTGGATAACACCGTGTGATAACTCCTTCTCGACCGACGTTTCGGAGATCGTTGCAGTTTCCATCTTCAGGGTAATGGAGATGGAGATTGCAACGATCTCCGAAACGTCGGTCGAGAAGGAGTTATCACACAGTGTTACCCAAAAACACATCAAACATATAAAATTAATAGTTCTCATCTTAATTCTAACAAATCATTGTGCTTTGCATAGTAATTAAACCGTTTCTAATAATCCACGGAGTGGTTATATATCGCACGCTTAATAGAACACTGTCTTAACTCAAAAAAGCAAGTTTTGCTCAATCTGACATAAGTCGGTATTTTAACAAAAACAGTCGAAAAACACGTACGAATGGATAGCGCTAACATTGTGAACGATTATCGTACGTACGAATGGATAGCGTTAACATTGTGAAAAAAGATGGATTGCGTTAAAACAAGCCTCTGTCTAATGTTAACTCAATTATGACTTAAACCATAATCGGTCAGTTTACTATTAAGCGTGCGATATATACTCCATGTTATCTTCCAAAAGAATGAAAGAATTTAGATTACTGAATACAAGCTACGAATTAAAGGCACATAGTGAAAATCTTTGGTAACTTTTTATATATTACATATTTACTTACTTAAACAGCCGATATTGTCCTCGACTGGACATAGCCTCCCCCCCCCCATACTACCGCACTTGATGATACATATTAAATATAGGAAAATACTAATAAGTAGGTATTAAAATATTAAGCAATATACAATAAACTGAATATTCGTTCTATAGTTGCTTTAAAATTATATATTTTTATCAGCATTATAGGAATTATTATCAATGTTATTATTATTACATATCAACGGTTTTATAATTTATTAAACAATCTTCAAACTCAGTAGAAAAGCTCGTTATTATAAAGAAGGAATCGGATTGTATTCAGGGTTGAACTCATGTCTCCTAGTTAAGACGCCATTCGTTTTGTATCCTAAACTTCCACCTGAATTAATGAAAACGTTTGGTTTCTAGAAGTTTCATTACATTGTAACATAAGACTGACATGTTTCGTTTTGTTAAGGAATATGATACAAATAACAAATATGATATTCGATTTAGAGAATAAAATCAAATTGATAACAACAACAAACCATCACGCTGTTTCCCCGCAGGGGTAGGCAGAGAGAATGGACCGCCACAATACACTATCCTGGCACACCTCTCTAGCTTCCTCCACATTCATACATCGAGTCATACACGCACGTCGATTCTTCCGGCTTCTGACATGACCAACTTTTAATATTTGATTAATTTGGTCATGCCATGTTTTCCTCGGTCTACCTCGACTCCTTACTCCTTTACATTGTTAACGTATACTTTTTAAACCATTCTTTCTTCACCCATGCACTCCATATGTCCGAACCAACGCAGCGAACCTTTTATAATTTTGTTCATAATACCTTCTTTCGCTCTACATTCCTTCCTAATATCAGCATTTGAGATTCTGTCGTACATCGTTTTATGTCGTATCAAATTGATGATATATTATATTGAGTTGTTGTTAATGATTTTATATTTAAGAATTTAACTTTCGAAACTCCGCTTGAATAAATAAGTATATTCAGCTAAATGCAATAATATGATTGAAGATATGTCATTAACAAACAAAAAAACATAATGCTTCACTGTCCTCGAAATGGCTGATAAACCAGCCCGCTGTCATTTCTCATTCCGTGATACGGAAATAAATATAAATTTTTGACGGGTGTCCCAACAACAATGCCTACAAAACGCTTCACTTTTGTAATGGAACTCGACGTGCGCAAGGGGGTAGGGGGGCGGGGGGCGGAAAGGGGAGGGGGTAAACAGACAATCGAAATGTATCAAATGAAACGTGATGAAAGAATATAAATAAAGTTACACGACCTTTGACACTCAGTTACCATTTTAGAACGGTTCATTTGATTTAGTTACAAAAAAATTGTGCCTGTTTTACTTTTGTTATTATTTATTTTTTATACATATGTAATGTCTGCACCGTTAATAAATTCGATCCTAATATATAATGCATTAGTACTATCATAGCATACGTATTTTTATTTTTCGTTTCTAGAACAATAATGAACTTGTAAAACCTTTTATTAAATAAATAATATGAATTAAAACGTCGGTTTTTTAGAAGTTAAATTATATTCGATTAGGTGTATATATAAATTGACTTTTGCATTATTATTAAATATTACAATAAGTCATACTTTAAAACATATTTCTTTAAGTTATGTTCATGCTCGTATACGAGTATACAAGACATTAATGCATTGTAGTTAGGGTATACGACTATAAACATACGAGTACATGAAATATTTTCATAACGGCGAAATTTTTACGAATGTCAGATTGGAGGGTTGAAGTGGAGGACAGGAGTTGAGGGCAAGAAATGGCGGAGGCTAAGGCTCTATATTGGCTATAGGGCCATCGAAGAAGAAGATAAAAAAATATTTCAATGATAATAAAATCAATCAGTAAGCGTTTTTAGTGTAGAAAATGATTAAAAAAAGAAAATGATGTGTAGTGGCAGAAAATGATTTTGAACCATATACGAGTATAATATTATTTCATAGATATTTTCTTGCAACCATTGTCGATGTAAATATAATAGATACGTAACTAACACATTTTAAACAGAATTTTTAAATGCTATTATTATCGTATTTCGATATTTGTTAATAATATGATTTGATTCATAACGAATGGAAATGTTTATTAAAATTATTTAAAGATTTATTTCTATTTTTCTTTTTTATACACTTTGTACATACAAAACTTTTATTAAAAATAAAATTATATAGACATGTTTCGGACAAACAGTCCTTCTTCAGTAAAGATACATATTTATAAAAATATTATAAAATAGTTGTTGTTTACATGATCTGACAGATGTATTTATTTTGGAGCGTTTATGCTTTTGTTATAACAAATAGTATGATTCAATTAAAAATTTAAAATAATATTTTTAATTTCTTAATGGGGTTCAGGTAATTACTTACAACAAAGGAAATAAATCAAAGATTTAACTTGACGTTAAATTTATTTGATTATTTATAATATTTCCTTTATTTTTAATTTCTAAAATTTCGAGATTGCTCAAAGTTATATTTCTATTATTAATATGCAAAATTTCAATGCCAATATCTTTATTAAATTAATGATCTTTTTCTATGAGGTGGTTAGCAAATTCAGAAAAAATATTATTAGAGAGACATCTTACGTGCTCTTTTATTTTATTCTTGATTTGAAATTAAAATTATTCATTTAAGATTGTTTAAAAAACGTTAAATTTTGGTGCTATGTATTCAACCAAGCAGTCAATGTTATAATGTTCTATAATTTTCTAACTTTAATAAATATTCGTCTAAGCCAGTGGTCGGCAAACTCATAAGCCAAATATCAGCTATACGATGTTTTATTTTATTTTAAGTGCCTCGTTTTTAGTAGTTGGTTAACACTTTGTACACTGAATAAATACTCAATAAATCGCAGTACTTAATAAGCTTCCATATTGTTAAAAATTTTAACTTTGCATTGTTTGTTTTTTCTTAGAATGTTCAGGTAAGTCATGTTTGTATGTTGTTGTTTTTTTATTTCAGAGATGACTCCATGTACGAGTATATTTCAATTTTTATAAGTAAAAATTTTGAAAATGAGGAATGCATTTGAATATGGAAAAGCCGCACTCAAGTAGCCAAATGATCGCATTTGGCTCGCGAGCCGCAGTTTGCTAACCACTAGTCTATGATATATCATTTCTACTACATTTATTCTTCTTTCATCATTCATTTGCCATATCACGTTACGAATAAAAAAAAGGTTTGGATATAATGTTCTAACATTACGTATTTGAAAATACTAGACTACTAGAACATTCCAGAATGTATTCCAGAAGTAATTTTCAAGATCCGCGGGTGTACCGCTTCTTAAGCATTCCTCAGATTCGCGCCTTTTGGGTAAAGTGGCGACTCCGGATCCGACTCCACCCCTGGTACAACCATAAACAATGTAATTTATCAATACACAGCGGTGGTGAAATTCACCCAAGAATGGTGGTAATTTATGTGACGCGGTGTGTTGCTGTGAGGCCAGGGGTGGATCGGGAGGCGGCCCTGAATTTATGTGGTAACGAAATTAATGTCCGACAAAGTTTCAGAAATTTCTGTGGGTTTTGCGAAATTCGACAACTATTTATGGACGATCCAAATTATTCTGCGAAAGCGAGTCCAGCAAAAAACTGTTATTCCAAATATTAAATGACCACTCCGTTGTTCTCATAATGTATTTCATAATAAGTTGTATACACGGGTAAGTTATGTTATTTTTTAAATATGTGTCCAACTGTTTAGAAGAAATAACTCTTGGCTCGAGATCCAGAGATTGAGATATATATTCAAATCCTAAAGACTACCTGGATCCTTCTTCATAATAATAACTCAACTTGTTAATTTGCTTTATATTATTCTCATCGAGCATATCCGATGCATCGTTCTCATTTAGATTTTAAAAAGTTTTAATGCGCCCTTGACGTGATTACATCTTAATAAGTTAGCATAATATTCTTATTACTGTTCATTTTGAGAAATATATGAACATACATGTAAAAATGGATCAGTTGTGTACGAAATAAGGGTATATATTTTATAATCTATGGTTTACGTAAAAACGTCTAAATTTAAGTGACTTAAATTAACAAATTCTATTTATCTTTAAAATAAAACAAAATGTACCTATACCCATTATTTCAATTCAAATATATATTTATAAATAAAAGCCTCATCAATCGTAATATGTTTTATAATTAAGATTTTTTATCAATTATTATAAAATACATTTTTTTTACTTTAGATATTTTTTGTATTCAGAAAATCTATGTTTTAAATTGGAGTCGCTAGAATTTTTTTTCTGTAAATAATGTATGATTCGCAATGTTGAGGATATAGACAGTATTATATCATACATTTCACGGCATTAAAAATCTGTATGACTTGGTAAATTTATTTTTAGACTGGTTTGCTGCCTTGATAAATAAAATCTCGATCGAATTTCAAATTATTCGGTTTTAAGATTGGTATATTTTTGATTTGGGTTTTTTAGTGCATATAAATAATATATGTAATTTTTTTTTAAATTTTGTTTCAGGAGTGGCAATAACGAACAGTCACATCTTCCCAAATAATGTGGGTAAACCGTAATGGTTCGATTCACACAATAATAATTAATGGGTAATTTAAAATTCTGTTTTAGATAAAGCGTAAACTATTTCGATTGTAATTAAGCTGCATTGATTGCAGATACGTGTCTAAAAGCTCGCATTATCAACATCATTATAAAACTTTCACAGCAATCAAGATGTTCACACCCTTAAATTAATTAGTATATTGGTCACTAAGTTGGTTATAAATGAAGATAATTTACTTAGATTTGTGTGGGAGATGTTTATTTATTCAAAATGCATACGCAGAAGATGCCGTATTTCACAAAACGCGGCGAGCGTTGTCACAAAGTCGACCTCACGAAATTTATACTACACGGATAGAACAAAATAGGTTTCATTTAAATTTTTGTTGAGTCAAGATGAATTTAGATGAAATCCACTGTACGACGCTACTCGATGGCTTGAAAGTTGAACTTTTCAGTGGCGGCAATCGCGAGAAATAGTTTTCCTTCGGCGCCCTCCTTTCCCTTAGTTGCTCTAACATCGGTCTGACATTTTCCCTAAATTTATTGCCCGAACGCTTCGAGAATTAACAACGCCACTGCGTCGCCTTGGAATATGTACAGTGGAAGCATTCTAAGGAGTTACTTATCAATTAAACTTAACCAAAGTAACAGATACGTGAAGTATGCTCTTTCTCAAGAAAATGCTAGAGAGCAAATTAATTATTTTCCACATGTCGTGCATATAAATTGTAAAATTTATTACGAGCATTATTTACTCTTGGTATTAATATACCGTAAACGTGATTTAAACTATTTCAAACTTATGGTGAATGTGTATTTTGTTTGAATAAAATATTTGAAATATTTGATCACTATTGAGTGATGCCTGATAAAGATCAACATACACAATTCTAGAGAAAACATATAATTTAAGGCAAGTAATTACATATAATTTTTGGAGTAAAGAATTAGTACATTTTTAAAATTGTCATTCATTTGTATCTATGGCATTTTTTTTACTGTACATACGCATCTAAAATAATCTTCTTCTTCTTGTTGTTCCTTTTTTACCGGAGGTTGGACAGCATCATGACTTTTTCTGCTCTTGATACAGCAGCTCTAAACAGGGATGTTATGCTGTAAATGCCATGATTTTCTTCTTCTCCCGACATCCCGTTTTCCGTTAATTTTACCTTGGAAAATCAGTTGCAGCACTTCGCTTTATGGCTTAAGCTGCGCTGTATGATTAACATAAATGTAATAATTAGGTTTAACATTATTTGAGATTCTAATTATTTGCTCTAAATATTTTAATCGTTTACTTTAACAAGTTTACGTTAAACAATAATTAAATAAAATTATGTTTTTTTAACTACTAGTGCGTTTGTTTTTATTTCGACAGTGACCGGTTTCGCCAGGCTCGCTGGCATCGACAGACTGTTGACACCATTGTAAACCGAGTCCTTTTTATACGGTCGCTGTAGAAATAAAGACAAAAGTGGAAGCAGTTAAAAACATCGTTTTATTTAATTATTATTTAAAATGAACTTTCATCTTTATTTCTTTATTTTTAACAAAATGTTTGTTTAAAAAAAAAATCTTTATTTTTAACAAAATGTTTATTTTTAACAAAATCTATATTCTGAACCAAAATTTTTCACATTAACTAAAATATGTATCTTCAACTAGTTCACAAAATGGAGCTACAGCGCCCTTGAGATGATTAATTCATAAAAATGGCGTTCTATAAATCATCCAATTTATTATTATTATTATTATATTCATCGAGTGATTTCAGTAAAATCATTTGATTAGTTTACGTTACAAAGTCAAGGTTTATTTTTATATTTATTTGTATCTATGTAAAGAAACACTTTTTATATACTGAAATTAATCCTTTTTTAAATACTTACTGACACTAATGGTAATATCACTGTTCAGATTGTCTGGCTAGAGAGATGGATTTTGGCAGTTATGTTGTTGGATAACAAATAAAGAGTGGGCGAATGATGAATTTCCAGCGCCATAAAACACGATTCACCGGGCTAAGGGAAGTAAACCCCAACAGAAAATCCTCCAGAGAAGGCAAAGAGAAATCATTCTAGATATCATTTCCCAGGTCACTATGAAGATGAATCAATTAATTTCAAGTGATTATAAGCCAGGAGGTACCTGACATGACAATAAAATAAGAAGAAATACTGTTTGTAATCTTCAGCACATGCATGTGACAAGAATAATATTTTATTAACCTATGGCGATAGTGAGATAACATATGTCAAAACTGACCATCACTGATCAAGGGCCGGGTAATCCGAAACATGTTTGATATAAAAAAAAATTAAAATCTTTTTTAATAAATTTGAGTGTTGTATACAAAGCATATAAAATAAGAAACATTAAACATCTACAACACAAATTTATGGCGAACATAGAATAAATGATGGCGAAAGCGTTATGAACTCTCAATTATTGTATAAATGTTTTTTTATTATTATAATTAATAGGAAAACATATTATCCAATTTTTATTTAGTTTACTTGTAAAAACATTGAACAGTGAGAAAACACAAAAATGGTATAATTTATTTAATCAGGATAAAAAACTGCAACTATTTTTTTTGGACTATGAAAGTTTCACAAGATTGATATTATGTCTATTTTATCAATAATTCACGGAGCTAATTAAAAAAAATATAATTTTATTTTAAGCAATTTCATTAAAAAGTTTAGTTTTAAATTTATAATGTATGCCCTGTTAATTTATAATTGCAATTATTTTTTAACTGCTCAGTGCTTTTGAATACAAATTAAATTTAATCACTTAAAACGTTGGAATCAGGTGCTTGGCAGTCATTAGCTTTGCAGTGAAATTAATTGTTCCGTAGACAAAAATTCCTTAAATTTTCTAGCGATAAATCTACATACTCGTACACTACAAAATTCCTATAAGAATTAGTTATAATTACATATGGTGATACAATTATCCTTCCAAATAAACTAATGGAATTTTACTGTCAGAATATATAAAACCTGCGTAAGGCCTATACTGACATATATCATTGCGACCAGAGCGGATACCACAAGAACGAACGCTAAAGTAGAGAGATGAGGACTCTGAGGATGATAGCAGGAAGGACTATTCGAGATAGGGTGAGGAACACGGCTATCCGCGAGATCTGCAAGGTGGAGAATGTCGTGAGATGGGGCAAACAACGCAGAAGATACTGGAATGCGCACGTGCAGAGGATGGATCTCACCAGAATCCCACACGCTGTGGCGCATCAGATTCCTGCCGGGTGCCGTCTCCCCAGAAGACCGCCTAAGAGATGGAGAGATAATTGGGAGTCAACCTCTCAAGAGAGGCCAGCCTGATTTCAGGAACAGACCAAAGGTCTATAAGGAGAACAAGAAGAAGAAGAAGAAGAAGAAGAAGAATTTTACAGTAATAATACCCTCACCTTCAATAAAGCAATCAACAATGGTTATCTTACATGTTAAAATAAAATCTCCACATTAAAATTTTCATGGTTAAACATTTTTCTGTATGGTACCTACATATTTTTTTCATTTGTTTATTTTTCATTACTCTACGGCGGTGAAAATAATAAAGAAGAAAATATATTTAAAATCTTGCCAGGATGTAAAAACAAATTTGTTTACCGCGCCAAGCGAAATGAATGAATTCCCAAATGATCAAACTCAAAACACTTGCAATCCCGAATTAGTTATGTTCGTATTATTCTCTCTTATTTATAGAAAGTACTTAAAATAAATCTTAAAGTTGGGATGATTAACGAGGGAGGATGCTAACGTTTAAGGCGGGTCGTGGAATCAATTCGGCCATTAATCATATTTTTCTCCATTTTCCCTCCAAAACAGAAGGCCGGGAAAATTACCAATTCTAAAAGGCAAAGCGGGTGGCGTCCCTACGCCCCGAATTCTGAAAGAGAATTCATCTTTTTGGGGTTTTAAGTAAACTGTTTTTATACTTGGAATCTGGAAAACAAATATCTTTAATGATCGCTCTTATGTCGACCAAAAAAATCAATGCTATGAAAGATAAAATAGGATAAAAAAGATCCCTGTAAATAAAAAAGGTTACCAATTTAAAATAACGGATTTCAGATATAATCGATAATACAAGATGTCATCATTGTATTCCGAAAATTAAAATCTCATATGTTTTTTTTTATTAAATCCACTTGATTCGAGAAGGCTCCATGTTTGATTGGCAATATTTACTTATTACTATCTGAAAACAAATTAACTAACCATCACGCCGTTTCCTCGGAGGGGTAGGCAGAGAAGATGGACAGCCATACTTCTCTGTCCCGATCTACATCCCGAGCTTTCTTTATATTCAAGCGTCGTAACATGCACGTTCGTCGATTTTCCCGATTTCGAATGTGGCCGCCTTTAAGTATTTGATTTGTTTTCTAATATAATACTACTAACCGCATAACAAGGTAATATATCGCTCAGTTTGCTAGTTAGTTCTCAAAATATCACATGACAAATTAAGTGCTTCATAGAAAGTCATATTTATTTTATTTTTCCCAATTGATACATATTACATATAAATTCTTTAGGATACCCATTTGGACATGTATTAACGTACTATTCGGACAAAATGTGTTATTATAACAAGAAGTAATTAATTCATACAAAAAAAAATAAGCTGGCTTCTAGCAAGAATACGAAGTTTATAACATTAATAGGGAGGCGCTATTTCCAAAAATAAAAATAAAAATATTTTATGAATACCCCCTTAGTAAATAATATTACAAATGTACACATCCGGGGTGGTTGAATTCTTTATATGAATTTCATTTCCTACTGGTATCGCCAAAAACTTTTCGTTTTTATTTTTACTAACTGTTACAAATAATAAATCTAAATCGATGTTAATAATAATAACTACCTTTTAATAAAGAATATATAATATAATGAAAAAGCAGTGATTATTGGGGCTGCTTTGGTCTCATACCTTTAATGCAAAAGTTTCGTGTTGGAATTTGTTACGAATCTAAGTGGATACAAATAATGCTTATTCCTTTTTCAAGTTAATGATCTTTGACGGAAATTACGTGAGGGAGATAAAAAAAATCCTCCCTTTGCACAAGTCACCATTCCTTAAATGCTATTTAGTCGGGGAGATAGGGGCAAGACGAGACACGGCGAAAAATATATTCCCATGTAAATTCTCCGTCTGTGTTTTGTGTGTTTTTCCCGCGGAGGGGAGGCATATATATTTTGCACGCTCCTTGATGACTCCGCGGAGTGTCCCCATCCCCTGGAAGGAGAAAGTGAGGTTGACTTAGGCCGCACCAGCTGATAGCGTCAGAAAAAGATAAAATTATGAATAATGGCCCCTTCGCCCGCCGTCCCCCTTTCGGGCCAGTATTTTAAAAAGCACATTACGGGGAAATAAATCAAATTACAAACATCTATCGCTGTGGTAATTTGGTCGCAGGTTATTTAAAGTACGGCTATTAAATAACGTTTTTGTATGTATAAGAATAGGAGAAAAAAACGCCTACACTTGACTTGACAATGCCGCGTGCAGTGGGGACACATTACCTCATAAGATAAATTTCCCCCTAATGAAAAAAAAGCGCTCTTATTATTATGTGTTCCCTTAACAAATAACAGCATTATACAAAATGATTATATCTCGCAGTTATGCGTAGATACTAAAGAAATGTAATTTAAGATAAATTGTCTGTGGTTATCATTGAATTTCGAATCAATTTTCTAATTTTGAAAGCGTGGTTTTTGGAGGTAGCCACTTTTTCTTTTTGAAATCAACTTTCTTAACTTTGTATCAAAAAACTATTTTCTTGTATTTTTGTGTGATTAATGTATCATTTACATATAACCATTTTTAGGAATGATTTATTTAAAGAGAATTTTATATAAATGACACTAAAAAATAGTCGTAGAATATACGAGTAATCAAATTTTTACCCACATAAATTGATTATAACTATAAGTATAACTATAACGCCATCTCTCTAAGGCCACGAACACAGTGAAGCTATGAGCGGAGCGGTTCGCAAAGCTGTGCACAAAGCGGTGCGCAAAACGATGGACAGCTACAAAACTGCACACGTATAATCCAATGAGAGTGTACACAGTGAAGCGAAGCTGTTTGCGAAGCGTAAGTTCCTTAGGCGCTGCTCGAAGCAGCACCGCTTTGCGCGCCGCTCCGCTCATAGCTTCACTGTGTTCGTGGCCTAAGGGTCTGGAACATATAATAAACCTCCACAGGGTTTTTTCTAACATACTTCATCGTTTCCTCTATATGCACGGACGTCGATTTCTTCAACTCTTAACGTGGCCGACGTTTAATCCACTCCACGTTTTGCTCGATCTTCCTCTATTTCTTGTTCCGTATACATCGTTAACATAAGTACTTTCTTTATCATTCGATCTTCATGCGTTATTTCCATCTGTCCGAACCAACTCAATGACCCTTTCAATATTTTATTCAAAACACTTCGCACTGCATTCACTTCTTACATTTGGATTTAAAATAATCATATACAGATGCACATTATTTTTTTTCGTGTTCAACAGGTCGTTTGAACCCAATTACGGTATATTACATGTGATGGAAAGCTAATCTATCACCATTTTATTGACACATGAATTCTACACCAGACCAAAGAGAACAATCACACTGCCATCATCGGGAATTGAACCCGGGACCTTCGGCATGGCAGTCAGAGCTCTTGCCACTCTACCACAAAGGTCTTTACATTCGTCTGAAAGAGATTTCATTTCCACTGCATTTATTCTGATATCATCCTTTTTTTTCCTGTCCGCTTGCTTCTCTTTCATACATAAGGGTCGGCACGTAAACAAAAGTCTTTTGATTATAATGAAAACAAAATCGATTTGTTATACGATATATCATTACCAAATTGACCTTCTGCGGCGAATAAAATTAATAAATTTATTCACTTCAGGCATCTTTAATGTAAACATGTAATTCAATAAAATATGATAGCGTAAGCTAAAAGCTTATAACGTAAATCATCGACCAAACTCGTATCAATAGTGGTCAAATAAATTAAAATTTCACTGTTTGTTTTGCTAGAATCAATATGTTCGTAGGATCATTTTGTTTGACTAAAGAGTAATGATGGTATGAATCACGTTAAGTCTGAATTTTAAATTGAACGGCACCTTTAAATTAATAACTTGGCCATTTTTTAATTTCACTGATTTGTAATTAAAATCACCATTCACGCTAATGTTGCAAGTAGTTGAGTTCGTGTATTTAAGTAGTTTGTTTACAAGATATGGGCGAGTGGAGAGGGATATTGAAAGAAGGGTTGGGGCAGGCAACAAAGTGAATGGTGCACTTAAAGTTGTCATCGCAAACAAAAACCTATCCAAAAAAGCTAGAATGGCAGTGCACAATGGTGTTCTTCTACCGACCCTTATGTATGGAAGCGAAGCATGGAACTGGAAAAAGAAGGATGAAAGTAGAATAAATGCAGTAGAAATGAGATCTCTTAGACGAATGTGTGGATACTCTGTGAATGATAGAGTGTCGAATGAAAATATAAGAAGTGAATGCGGTGCGAATGATGGTGTCATGAACAAAATAATGAAAGGATCAATAAAATGGTTTGGACATATGGAAAGAATGAATGAAGAATGAATGGTAAAAAATTATATGTTAATGATGTAAATGGAACCAGAAATAGAGGAAGACCGAGGAAAACGTGGCACGATCAAATAAATCAAATATTGAATGTCGGCCATGTGAGGAGTCAGAGAAATCGACGCGCGTGCATGACACGATGAATGAATGTTGAGGAAGCGACAGAAATATGTCAGGAAAGAAAAGTGTGGCAGTCCATTCTTTCTGCCTACCCCTTCGGGGAGACGGCGTGATGGTTGGTTAGTTAGTTAGTAAATAAAATCGGTTTATTGCGTTTGAGCAACAAAAAAAAATACATTTTTATCAACATTACTAATAGAGGAATACATGAAAATATTACAGTCATAAATATAACTATAAGTGAGTTAATAAAGATCTTCTGCTTAATGCTTAATCCAATCTTAATAGATGGCGCTAGTGTAGATTGAACTAAAAAATGTGAAACGTGGTGCGACGTTGTAGCATATATACAACTTCCCAAAATTTGTCAGACGTGGTCGTAAGAAGGGCGGAATGGGGAATGTTGTATTACGTAAAGCGTGCGCTTAACCCAACCAATGACAGGTTTCCAATTTGCATCTTCGTCTCTATTGAGATACAATTAATCCTTGAATTGATTTTGTTAACTAATTTATTTTCAGCGCTACATATAACAATAAAAGGGGATTAGTGGTAAAGCGGTTTCTGAAATTGGATATGTTTAAAAAAAAACGAATTAGCTATCACTCAGTCCTTCCAATTGGGTAGCCTAAAAGAATGAACCGCTGCATGGTTTTTTTTCAACACACTTCTCTCAATTCCTCAACATTCATACATCGTGTCATGTGCGTCGATTTCTCTGACTTCTCAGGTAACCGACATTTATTTTTTGGTGGTGCCACGTTTTCCCCAGTTTTCCTCTATTTATTTTTATCATAAAAAATTCTATTAATGAAAACTAAAGGCATTAACACGGTGGAATATGGTGAATGTGATATTTTTACTAAATAAACCACTGTTTTCCACTATCACGCTAAACTATCACGCTGTTCTGGAAGGATAGGCAGAGATAATGGACGCCATACAATCTATCCTGACACATTTCTCTAGCTTCTTCTTCCTAGCGACTTCTCACGTGATCGACATTTAAAATTTGATTGATTTGATCGTGCCACGTTTTCTTCGGCCTTCCTCTATTTCTAGCTCCGATCACGCCGTTTACATATACCTTCTTCAATATTCTGTCTTCATTCATTCTTTCCATGTGTAAAAACCATCTTAACGACCCTTTCATTATTTTGTTCATAATACTTTCATTCGCACCGCATTCACTTCTTATATTTGCATTTGACACTCTATCATATACAGATTTATCATTCATTCTTCCTTTGAAAGTTCTATGTTTCACTTCAATACATAAGGGTCGGCACAAGAACACCAAATAAAAATAATTCTTATTTTATATGGTATGTAATACGAGTATGTAAGCACGATGCTATTCTATCGAGACATTTTTTACGCAATGGAGCAAATGAAACGGATGAGATATTTATCTAAAATGTCTGCCGACCTAATATTTTTAATTAGGACGGTCCAAAATGCTTGTCTCGCATTTCCTTCGGGAAAACTCCGACAATGAATTTCCCGTTGGCGTACAAAGTGCCGATGTCATTGCCCCGCTGTATTTTAATATACTATAGTAAACGGTACTTCGGTACGTACACAGGGTGTACGCAAAGGCATGTTTAATATTAGACAGGGTGATTTATTCACTCGGCCCGTAATGAAGTGCCGGTCCAATGTTAGCTCAGATGTACTAAGTCTGTTTGGACCAATGGGAGGACAGAAGCGGCGATGCCTCATTCCTGAAAGGATTCTGTCAAATTTGGAGGGAAATTGTAAACGGCGCCATTTTGTGCAATTTTACATAAATCGTTTACTATGTCTAACTCGAATACTCTAATAACTTTTTGATTTACTAAATTATTTCTTTTAAGTTGAGGAGTCGGAGAAACTGACGTGCGAGCATTTCGCGATGTATGAATGTTAAGGAATCGTAAGAAGCATGTCAGGAAAAAAAGTGTGGCAGTTCATTCTTTCAGCTTACCCCTTCGGAGAGCTAGTTAGTTAGTTAATTAGATTTGTTTTTATTAAAATTCAGATCATATCGCATGCATACCTTAAACATACTAGACTTCAGGACTTTATGCTCGTTGCCTGCAAGTAGACAGATTATTGACATTCTGCTTATTTTGGCACCACGGAAAACTAAATGAAATCGACTTTTATGCACGACACGATGAATGAATGTTGAGGGAACGAAAGAAGTATGTCAGGAAAAAACAGTGTGGCGGTCAAATATTTTTGCTTATTTCTTTGGTGAGACGGCAAATCATTAGCATGTTAAAGATGTATTTTATTTATTACATTAAACATATAAATTTTCCTACATTATAAATTTGATTATCCGTATATGAGTCCAAGAGACAATGAGTGACTCCTGAATTTGGGGATAAGCAACAACTTTTTCATATTCATGAATTTAATATCTGCACACGTTGGGGATTGTATAAAATATTATATTGCAGCTGGTGAGAATTTTTTATGTTTGAAAAATATGTATTATGAAAGAAAAAAATCTCAACCATCTTCCATTTCCGACATTAAAGTAAATATTTCCATTAAGGTGACGGAAATAATTACAGAAAATCAAGAAAACAGTACAGAAAACCATTTTTATAAATCGCTTTCAGGATTAATAATAAAAATAAAATGGTTAATTTATTCAGCGCCATTTTTATGACGTAATCATCTTGGGTGCTGATTAATTGTTTAAAATAAATGCCCACGCAAGCTTTCAGTCTCATAGTACAAATATAATATGAGAGTCTGCTAACTTTGTTAAAAATATGTAGTTTTAGTTGCAACAATTCACGATTTTGTAGGCCATAAACAAGTTTAAATGTTCTAAAAATCTTTAGATTTTAAAGTTTTATTCTAAACGTATTGAAATAATTTATCTCAATGACGAATAAACTCTCTTTTTATTTATGAAAAAAACCGAATAATGATATTTTTAATTGGTGAAATTTTTTATTTATGAAAAAATAACATATTTATTATTTCTTTAACAATGATATAAAACTCCATATTATATAATAAATACGAATGAAAACGTCTATTTTCCAGAAGTTTTAATATATTTTATGTGAATGACATGTTTTGCTTCGCGTAATTATCAAATTTATCAAACATTTGATAATGCCTTAGACAGACGAAACATATCATTCACATAAAACCTAATACAACTTCTAGAAAACAGCCTTTTCATTCGTATTAATCCTAAATTAACCGATGATACGAGTACCTATGATGGTCCTGTGCAAAAAAAAATGCACAATGGTAACTTCTCAAGTCCCTCATGAGAAAAACAAAACACGCATCGATTTTTTATTGTTTTGCAACACACTCTACCTACGTAAAATGTTGATAACCATTTATAAACATATGTCTTACTGTACTTAGGCAATGTCATTTATACTGGTACATATTCAGTCGCTTTACTTAAATTATAATTTAAATGTAAGGCCACTTTCCGTGAGTGGGTTTAGTACAATGTTGTGTTTCAAAATTACTCGAGTCTCCGAGAAAAGCGTCGCTCTTTGACAAAGTAAACAAACGAAATCAGGAATGTTCTAATTCTCCCAAGACTACCCAGTCTCCAGAGGTTGGACTTACTTCGGTTGTTTTGGTTATAATGTTCCGAAACCATTTCACAAATAACGAAACGACTTGGAACTGTTGAATATTATTATTAAACGGGATCACCTAAATAGAAATGCTTAGAAACACATTTTCGATTATATTACGAATGCAAGCACACGGAAAAAAATCTAACAATATGAAATAAGCTTTTAAAAATCGGAACACTGCTTATTCACATGCATTAATATGTATTTTATTCACAACACATTTAAGGGGTAGTAAAAGGCATATACTCGTACCTTTTTCTAAAAAAATACAATAAGCTCTAAGTTTGTTTAAAATGTTTATCCTTTAACGAATTATCTTATGATAAATATCACTTTTTTCTACTTTCGAGTAAATTAAGATTTCATACCCTTATCATCGTGAGAATAATATAAAAATATTATATCGTTCTACCGATGAAGTTATATAATCATAGTCATATAAAAAAATATTAACTAAAAAGTAGAAAAATAAAGTTTTATTTAAAAAAAAAAAGTTATCAATCAAAATAATCTTTAAAATTGAAAAAATATCGTTTTTAAATTACAATAAATACACTTGCACTTGCACTTTCTACGTAACTTCTTCCTCATCTCTTCTCATTAATATTTAATTAACGATTTCGTCACATTTCAAAATAAAAATTCAATAATATTGGCGATGAGGTTCGCAACCCATCACACCGCGTCTCCCGCGGGGCGAAAAGAGAAGGATGGAGTGCCGCATCGGTTAAAATCTGACAGTCCATTATTTCTGCCTACCCTTTCGGGGAGACGGTGTGATGGTTAGTTAGTTAGTTAGTTTATTTAGTATTTAATAAAACATTTTATGAATAATTTTTTTAGAGCATTTTAATTTCTCAACACTTAATTGCATTTTCTACGTAACTTCTTCCTCATCTCTTCTCATTAATATTTAATGAACAATTTCGTCACATTTCAAAGTAAAAATTCTATACCGAGTATGGGCGATTAGAGACTGAAACATGTATCTGAAAAGTGAAATTATGCGTTGTGACAACACAATGTTATAAAAAAAAATCCAAATGTGAATCCACAACACAAAGTGATGGCGAAAATAAAAGAAATGTTATTTGAATTGTTGCAGTCTACCAGTTTTATTCTATTTTATAAATTTGTGAATTAAAAATATAAAATAATATTGTTAAAAAAAAACACCATCACATTTTTATACACAGTAGTACCCAAGTATTGCGTATTAAAGCAGGTATTTAAAATGTCATTAAATACGAATCCCTTGAAAGAAAACCAAACAGAGCCCCGTAATGTCACTCTAATCTACAGGCGGCGCTAATGTTCCGGAATCGGGGAATTCCCTTTCCTCTCCTCACCTCCAGAATTCCTTTTGAACCATAAGTCTACCGTCCTATCTTCCATCTTCCGCGTTGGCTTCTAATCATCCCCCCAAGTTTGCTCGGTATATTTTAATACAAATCGCTACATGGTGAAGGTATATGGAGTGCATTAACGAAATTGTATACAATATGTTACTCTGTAAGTTAGCACCAACATTACTCTCAAAACATTCCTAATTGATTTTATTAAAGGGCCTAATTTGTCTGAACGCATGTAAGTCTGGAAACTTAAATAGTTTATTTTCCAGTTTGGATTTAAGTTATTAACACTTGGCTTAGAGTACATGTAATCTGCGTTCTCTCTTGATTAGCCCCCGTTGTGCCTCCTCTAACTGCGGTTGGATACATTTACAGTTCAGATAGATATTCCCAGTTTTATATTATGTACAATGTAATAGTATTAAACTAAAATAAAAAGCTTTATAAATTACATTCCAATATGTAGCAAATGTAGTTTGGTGTAATGTGAAAACAATATTTTGGATTGCAAATGTAGTTAGCCGCACTATAGAGGTTAAATACTCTACCAAATATTTTATTTATTATTATCCTTGCATTTGTTTAGTTCAACGATATTAAAATTGAATTTATTTAAACACATCTTATCTAGAAAAAGAGTCTATTGAACCAACTAATTCAAACTCTGTGGTCCTTGGGCTATCTATCTATATTACGACATTTGCCTTACAGTTGAGGACACCATGGAAAACCTCAGGTGGAACATTTGAGGTATATTTATGGGGATTTATTAGATAAACATAAGCGTAGTTTATTAAATAAACAAACATGCATCCTCAGATTTTTACATTTAGTTTTCATATGTGAAATATATACAATAGTATTAATATATACAGAAGATGTAAACTGCAATGATCTTCGAAACGTCAGGCGAAGGAGATGCCGAAATACGAGATCTTCTTTCGGCGCAGAACAGTTAATCACATCACAATCGTTATTCCGCTGATAATTTTTTTTAAAGAAGAAAACAATAGTAAATCATAATATAAATAAGTAAAACCCGGATATCGTCAAGAAAAAAATGAATATTTATAAATATATCGATTACACATGATGCGCATATCCAAGAACGTTTCAGAAATATTTTGAAATTTGTTCCGATTTTTGTTTTATGACAGTAGTATATAATAGAAAACAAAAGGATACTAATTTGATGTTTTTAATTGGGAAATTATGAACGCGTGTAAAAAAAAAGATTTACATTAAAAGTTAAAACATATACTGTATTCGACTAAAAAGTAAACCAAGATTTTAAAGGGTAGACAATCTTTACTTCCGTGAATATTTCACGGATTGAAACTAGTGCTATTTTATCGTCCTGGTGAAGATACGTGTAGTAACGAAACCAGTTGGCAGTAAAAGTAATTTAAAATGTCAAAGCATAGTTTAACTGAGTGACCACAATGGTAATAATGTAGTATCACTTAATTTAAACGGTATCGCTTTGTTATCAGTGTGAGAACTGTAACGTACTTGTGTTCTTGTGATAAATTGCTCGGAGGCAGTACACCGGCTTCCTTGTAAGCACAGGCATGCGTGAATATTAAAATGGCGACCGTGCAGGTATCATCACACTAAATTTCCCGCCAAGATTTATTGTGTAGGAAAATCCATTGCGCACGATAGCGGGAACGGTGCAAATAATAACTCTTTTAGCAGAGAATGCGCGCTCTTCTGTTTTCGCTTGCATTTGTTAGAACATGTTTTTACGAAGATGGATATTTACCAACCATTTTCGAACTATTTAAACTTTAGGATTCGATTGTTTTTGCTGTATTTTTATTATTATCAACAATCTTGTACGAGTAATTTGTATCACGATGAAAAGGTAATAAAGTTAGATAAACAATATTATAAGAACTCCTCTAAATATTTATATATTTTTTTTCTCAAAATTTTAAAGATTTTATTTTATTTTATTTTATTATTATTTTTTATGTATACAACAGGTCGTTTGGAGCCAATAACTGTATAGAATTTTTTATTTTTTAGCTATTATATTGATTCTTGTGACATGTGATAGGTAGCCCAATTAATCGCCATTTTTATTGTCACCTGAATTCTACACCAGACCAAAGACAGTGTGACAATCACACTGCCATCGCTGGGAATCGAACCCAGGACCTTCGGCATGGAAGTCAGAGCTCGTAACCACTCTGCCACGAAGGTCGTTACATGAAGCGTGAATAAATTCAAGATAAATCTATACTTAAAATGTTTACCTGAGATGTAAGGGTTGATTGACTGCATCAGTCGCATTCTTTATACTAAATATGTTTATTTTATAACTATGTCGTAAAGTGGAAAATTATCTACAGGGTGATGATCAATTCATAAAAATGGCGCTTTATGTATAAACTTACATTGTATACACCAAATTTTTCCGCATTAAATATTGCTTAACTTTTTTACTGACCGTTGAGACGATATTAACTTTATACCATTTTTCTGGTTTAAAGGAAAAAAACTAATAAATAATTGGTATTCATCGCTAAATGCCTTGATTATTTAAATATAAATTCGAAAAAAGAAAATTACATATAATATTAAAGGCATTTCCTAAAAGTATTTAATTCGAACTTAAAATTAATAAGTGGTATTCTCATACGAAGCTTTTTCAAACATAAGGGTTTGCCTATTTTTTAAGGTTTTTAACTGTTCGATTGAAATGGTCATCACTTTTGTCTTTAATTGTATTAAAATGAAGAAATATCTGATGAATATTCCAACCCTCAAAATGAAACTCTCATTTTTGTGTATTGATTACACATCACCGTAATGCGTAATTCTTACTTACTACTAACTTCCGGATCTACATAGAGTCAAATAGCGATCGTCATTCATTGAAGTACCTACTTACCCTGAGATGGAGAATAAGACTGCGGCGAATGCAGGAAGCGAGATAGACCTAGAGCCAACTCCTGCTTTATTTGGAGTGATTAAGCTTCGGGGGCATGCACTATGTTAGTTATTTGAGGCAGGACACCAAGAAAAAAAAAGAAAAAAACAACCATACTTTATTTCTTTCGATTAATTGTATTAGATTCCAATGTTAACTATCTATGTTATATACTCATGTACGTAATATTTGGCTTCTCATATAATATTCTTACCTACGTTTTGCAGTAGGTGTCGTTTCATATTTGAATATCACTTACACGTGAATTGAGACGACTTATTTAAAGTAGCAAACAATGTCTATTTGCAGATTCAGCAATCAATTGTCCACCTACGTACCTATTTCAGACAACCAAGTTACTCGTATATGAAGTGATATCAGATGTGCCAATTTTTGCTCTAAATCCCCTTTATTTGAAAGTGAATCTTCAAAGCGAACCCCGATATTGATTTTTTAACAATATAAAACAAGTAATATAAATTGCTAGCGTGATTTTTTACAAAATATAAAACAGCATCTTCAACGATAATTTAAGTCTAAAACTTTGGAAGAGACTAGTTGGTATTTTTACGCGGAGTAGAGATTTAAATCGTGAAATTTAATACTGCGAACTGTCTAGATAGAGGAACTCAAGATTAGATATATCAAAGAAAGAGCGATTGGCATACATGAATTACAACAGTTCCCTCAACGAACTTGATTATACATTAAGTTTTAAAATGTAAAAACTCAAAGAGGGTTTCCCCCAATTTTTGAAACCATAATATGATGAAAATAAGAAGAAGATTCCTTAAAACGGATAGTACCAAAGCTTGTCGCTTTGTTTATAATGACCACTTATGCCTAATCGAAGAAGCCAGAATTATAAATTTTTGTACTATTCAAGGTTATCTGCATTTAGTATCGTAGCTCAGACAGCATTACACGGATAATGTAATGGGTAATATGGTAACCTTGGCGAAAAGATGATTATTGTAGAATATGAATTGCTTTATATAAAGAATTTATAATATATAATACCAGGAACGCATTAGAGATTATCCGTCTTTAGGAATACAAGATACCCTCTAAAGTCAAGAGTATTTGTCTTCTGAACGTACTTTCAATATTATGAAAGACGCCGATCTTCGAAGAGATCATGTTCAGCAGTTTAATTTCTCTCCCTATCGGCATCACCAGAGGCAGGTATTTCATTAAAGGCATAATCAAATAAGTGGGATATAAGGAGGTTAATGTAGATCAAATGTGGCCTGGCGTTCCTCTTATCTGTTCAAAATATCATTTAACGGCAATCCTTCATAGACGAAGGACAGGCCCAGAGATTGGATGATCGAATTTGGTGAAAGGGCACCTTTGCGTCCTATAAGCTATAGCGGTGGAAGTCCCTCCGTGGTTCCTCTCTATTAATAAATCTATCTTGTAGAAAGAATTACACATTGTTATAAAAAATCTATAAAATGAAGTAAAACGGAAATCGACGTCTTTCATACGTTCAGAAAATAAATACTCTTCACTTTAGAGAGTATCTTGTCTTCCTAAAGTCGAAACCTCTCTAATGCGTTCCTGGTATTATATATATATTATTTTATCTGTTTTCAAAAGATGTCTTAAACATTAATTTTGTTTATATTGTCTGTAGAGAAAATAAACCAATTTGATTTTTTCTTATAGCAAGATTCAACATATATTCAAAACAAATTCGGAGAGTTTTGGTCTCAGGAATTTCAAAGCTACGAATATAGCTCAGAGTTAACTCGATAGAAAACTTTAACTACAATTTTAGACAAAGGTCGCCGATCTCTGAAACTCAATCTATGCTAATTAAAGCAAAACTATTCCAAGCTGAGTGTACCCTGGGCCGGCTGTGTCAACAATGCGTAGGAAAAGCAATAAATCTTCAACGATTATCATGATTTCCAAATGAAAAAACAACACTTCTTTTAATTAAGGAAATTCCCAAACTTGACTGTTCCAAAAGTCGAGTTGTCTACCGGGAATGTATTTTAGTTAGGTAGGCACATATCCACATAATATGGCTGCATACTTGAGTGTATAAATTATGAATATATGTACATTGTCCACACATACGATCTATAGAACATGTCTACATTCCTACAAGCTATGTACTCGGATACAGCAAGTCTGAGAAAAAATACAAATTCATTTTGAATACAATTACTTCCAATTAGTAACAATGATGCATAAAAAAATAATTACGCTTTTCTAGGAAACAAATGTTACTCTACACCACAGGTTCCCAACGGGGGCGGTGATGGTTTGAGGCTTCCATGGGGGCGGCGTTCATAAAAATTATATTTTCATGTATTCTTTTTTAGATAAACTAGAGGTATTAACACTATGTAAATCCATAATGACGAATTTTTATAAATTAAAAAAATGTTCTTTCCACTTTTGAGTTTATTTTTCTCGACATGTTTCGATTCAGTTTATATCGTTCTCCCGATGATGAAGGTGTAAAGCCTTCAAAACATGTTGAGAAAAATAAACTCAAAGTGGAAAAAACAGTGTTCTTATTCCTGCAATATTCGTTATTTATTTTTTTTGTTTTTGCGTAAATGTTTAATTTGATTTAATTTATTTATTTAAATATTATAATATATATCAATAGCATCACAGAATCAGATTATTTAATACACTTTCGTCTTATTTAATTCGATTATTTAATAGTCTTTGCAAGTTAGAAACACACAATAAAGTATGTTTTTATATATACTAGAGAGACAAAATATAGGTAATGTGTAACAATATTTGAACATTAGTTTGAATGGTTATGTGAGAGAGGGGGTAGTAATTTTTGTTGTTGTAAGGGGTCGGAGGTCCAGAAAAGATTGAGAACCTGTGCTCTTCATTAATGTCTATTACTCGAAAATAATTGCTTTGTGCACTTATATAAATGTCATTTATTTATAACAACTAAATATACACAAGTAACATTTATTTAGATTTTAGAAATTCACAAATGTTAATATATTATGATGTGAAAACAAATTTCTTTATTTATCAATTGATTGAGAAACCGTTAATTTAAAAAATGTTCAGAGGTTTAAATAAAATAATTTTATAAGGTTTAAATAAAATAAAGTATACCACAAAGTCAATGTTAGTAAAATCAAATATATAGCGGATAACGGGGTCATATGTTATTTTTTCATCCACCTAATTTCCGCAGAGAAGCCCTTAGAAGTTCTCCTGTATTAAAGAGCATTCATCATTTCAACGAGATAGCAGTCGAAATAAACCTTTTAAGATGAAGCTATAGTAAATTTGTAAAACATTAAACACCAATGAATGTCAGAAGTAATGTAATCATGTTTCTGTACCATATGGTTTTTGCTGTAATTTTGTAAAAATGTATCCAATTATATGTTAATAATAATAATATAATATATAGTGGTCAAATGGGGTTTGAATGGATGGTTAGGGCCATGGGGGGACATACCGTGCTGGAAGGTATGTGTACCAGTAAATGCCATGAAACGCCATAATTGCATAACATCAGCAACACTACCATCTAGTCTGACTCTCTGGCGACCACGTGTGATCTTTATGATCCCCCAAACCCTGGGTGTAGCATATTGGACGTACTCGTATGTTGATGTGTCATAGTTAACAGAGAGAGGGCGAATGGCGATTTTCGGCGCCATAGAACCGATCACCACTGGCTAAGGGAAGGAATATCCCTACAGAAAAACCCTGGTCCTCTATTAGGCCCTAGCGTTAAGCCTATAACCTTACTTCGTAAAACAACCAACGCTACGAACACTTCGAGAAATTCGCCTACCCACCAAGGGTTGTAGCGCTGGAGAAAAAAATATATAGTGGTCAAATAAACTGATTGTCACAGGTAAAATTAACGGAAAACAAAGTGTCGGGAGATGAAGAAATGAAAATGTTCATTATTTATCTCAAGACAAATTACTCGTGCTGAAAATTCATAAAATGTACTTCTTTATATAGAGATGCTTTGGACTAATGAAAGATCACCTGCTGATATATTTCTATTAAGACAACTAGAAAAAAACATTCGCAGTACGCAAGCTTTATGTTTCCGGTGTTTATAATAATAATTTATTTTCGGATGTTGATATAAATCTCGGCTATTTACTGGGCAGGATGAAGCATTTATGATTTCTCGTTAAACAATTCAAACCGGCTTAGAGTTTAGGAGTTAATTAGTTAGAAGTGTTTTAGGTGAGTTCACTTAACTATTAGTTAAATAAGTGTGTCGAAATATAAACCAAATACGATTTTTGTTTATAGTGCTATATTTATTAATACTTCACCTAAAAGGCAAATTGTATTCATATTCCTTCAAATAAACAAATTGCTTAACTGTTTAATTTAGAACACTGTTAAATCTTAACTTATTTATTTAAATAATAATTCAATTGAATTATGTTTTTTTAACTTCCACTTTTGTCTTTATTTTCATTAAAATTTATGGGAAATATGTATATATTTCGTCTTGCGAAGCAATTATATATTTTTTAGAAAACTTACGCTTTAATCAATATTAAATATGTATTAATAAGTTTAACTGTTTAATTAAAAACTCTGTTATAAATATCACAATTGATTATATTTTTTCACGACATCTGTTTCGCTAACCGATGTTAGCATCGTCAGGTCTTACAATCAATGTAAAATATAATTAATTGTGATATTTTAACAGAGTTTCTACTTAAACAGTTAATACTTTTGAAATATCAAAGTTTGAAATATCAAACCACCAAAAGAATGCGAGACAGCTGGACATCTACATCCCAGGAATAGGCTCCGAGAAATAACAGGACGCAGTTCTAAATAAAGCAGAAGAAGAAGAAGAAGAAGAAAAAATCGATGTTACGATAGAAGTATATTTGCATCCTTGCTTATGTTTGATTACATTTAAAATGAAACATGAAATATTTAAAGTACCAGGAATATTTTTTTAATATACCAAATACTTTTTATAATGCCTAGCAAGATGAAACACGTCATTCCCATGGAAATATAATAATACTTATAAAAAAAAACAACGTTTTTATCAGTATTATTAAACACGTTTTTTTTTAAGTTGATTTCAAAAGGCATTTTTTTATATTGTAGTTAGTTAAGAATGAAAGTCAATTTATTTCTATTAATCACTTTTATTTATAGCGTTACCTAAGAAATAACATATCGCACTTTTCTTGAGCTTTGGGCCTAGCGGTAGCAATAGGGGTAAGATTATCCACTAGACACCCACTTAACTCGGGTTTACCCCCTCAGGAGGCAAGCTTTCCCAAAGCTTTCCCTAAATTATGGCCAGCTTTCTCCAGATTGAGGGTCTGATGTACAGAAAGCTCTCCTGGAGGACCTTTTTTCTACTCCTTACTACAGCGACGTACATTTTATATTACAATACTTTAAAATATATCACAATGAAATCATTACGTACTTTACAATAAAATTAAACATATACGAGTATGTCATTGAATTACTGAATGTAGTGCTTACCTAATATCAATTGTGAACAAAATTCTAAAAACCTATATTATATTCTCTGCAAACGACCATAAAATAGTTGAATCTAATACATCTTGTGAGAGGGATATGTTTCAGCAGCTTTGATTATGTCCTAGCTAGGCGAGACATGTTACTCTTAACACCTGATTTATTATGAAACACTTAATTTATTGTGAAGTTTGATTAAAATTATTAATAACTCATGCGAAAATTTGTTTTTATGCTATTTTATTTGTTTTTAACGACCGCGGTTTCGCTCCCACCCAAACTTTGTAAAACTTCGAAAAAGACTTCTCCTACCGAAAAACTTCGTTGGTATATTATCATTAAAAAAACAATTCTTAATTATTGGGTAGTAAAACAAAAAGATTTGTATTATTGAGACTCACGAAGCGCTTCTTTCCTTTTGTATTCATAGAAAAAAAAAGGCACGATCGCGTGTTCACTTTACGTACCGCCACTGTGAAGCTCGTATCCTACGATAATCGAACGGCTCGTGGTGTTCCGTGGTGGGGAATTGGTTAAGAGGGTAGTTGTTTCCGAATTAGGGTGAAAGCACTTTGTTTCAATTGAGCAATTTTTCTCTAGACTTTTCTAGGTAGGTATATTAGATCACTCACAACAAAAACTAGTACGTTTGAATTAAAACAGAAAAAAATACTCGTATAAGGATTATGGAATATTCATATTTGAAAATCAAACTGACGACTTGTGTATATTATATAATGTGATATAATTTTATATTTCATTTGAAAATGAATAGTGAGGAGTAATAAAATCTAAAACAAACTGATGGACGCTTTTGATTTTGTTTAGGTATACTTATGATTAAAAAATATATATAAAATATTCAATACTGAAAAAAATATATGTTCACTGGAAGCTCTTTTTAAAAAAATTGTATAATATAAATATTATTAACATATTTAACCTAATCAGGGCATTATTATTTGTTACTAAAAATGTGAGCTCTGGTATTTTGTATTATGTTAATCTTTAGAAATTTTGTATTGTAATTTTATTAAAAATACAGAGAAATACATTTCTAGATCGAAGTAATATATATCATTATATAATACAAGCATTAAAATGTTTTTGTAAAAGACAAAATATAAATAACTAACTAACCATCACGCCGTCTCCCCGAAGGGGTGGGCAGAATGAATGGACCGCCAAACTGTTCTTTCCTGACATACTTCTCTTACTACTTCAACATTCCATACACCGTCTCATACACGCACGTCGATTTCTCCGACCCACATGGCCGATATTTTATATTTGATTTGATCGTGGCATGTATTCTTTGGTTTTTTTTATATTACTTGTTCCATTTACATCGCTAACTTATATGTATATCTTTATCATTCTGTTTTGAAATCATCTTAATGAGTCAATCAGTATTTTATTCCTACAACATTCATTAATGAGCGATTTATATTATTATGTAGAAATAATAGTTTCACAGAATAAAAGTTGGATTTTATGTAAACTAACTAAGTAACAATCACGCCGTCTCTCCGAAGGGGTAGGCAGAATGAATGGACTGCCACACTTTTACCGATACGGCACTCCATCCTTCTCTTTTCGAACCCGCGAGAGACGCGGTGTGATGGGTTGCGAACCTCATCGCCGCCAATAGGCATCCCCTGCACACACTTCGACCGTCCAACATCCACAAACTAAATCTAAAACAAATAATATAAAATACAATGATATAAAATACAATGATATAAAACAAAATAACAAAATAAAAATCATTTAACACAGAACGATCTACGAAGAGATAATTAATATTTACGTAGATTTTACATACACAGTAATGAAGTAAACACATTTTTTAAGTAAACTGATAATAATTATAAATACGAAACTCTTATAATTGTAATAAATAATGTTTAGTTTAAACTACAATATTAGAATCGCCTGGAGTAAATAATTATGCACATAATGGATTTTATGTATTTTAATAATATTTACTATAAATATTAAATATTGTAAAAATACTCTTCAAATACACTATTTCGTATATTTATGAATGTGAACACAAAATTAACGATAAGTTTTAATGTTTTTATTTTGAAATAAACGCAACACAACAACTTTGCACGTCAAAACGAATCCACCAATTTCCTTTTCCCCTCATGCCGTAAATTTAGTTTATTTATTTTTTACGCAAGATGTGATGCGCTGGTGAAATATTGAACACGTAGAAGGATTCATCGCCTTCTATTTTCAGAGTGATGGAGTGTTGGACAAGGAAGCGGAGCTACAGCATACCTGACGAGCGTTAGTATCGACTCTGAAGATGGATCTCGCAAAGAGCAGAGAGCAAATGATTACATTGTTGAAATAGGATAAGAGATGACTGCTAATAGTACCAAACGCATTTAATCTATGTGAATAGATTATAAAAATTTTCCTTTGAAATAAAATATTTGTCCAAGCATATTAACATTTTTCTTATAAACTTTAATATATTGTCATATCTGTGTTTTATGGATACAATAAATTGAATTACGTAAAAACTTTAAAAATGTAAAAATGTAAAAAAAAAAAATGTTTAATTTTTTTATAAACTTGAGGTGTTATACTAAAAATTTTTCTGTGGAATTCCACAGTGACTTATTATTAATTTTAAAAATTCAGAATTTTTGTTTATCTATACATTTATCAAAGGTTTTATACCTTAGGCAATGATATAAACTTTTCAAATCAATTCCCCTTAAATTAATGTATAAAACCTTCGAAACGTGCCGAGAAAATAAACATAAAAGTGAAAAAAAACAGGGTATTCAAGATTTCAAACTTTCTTTAGAGATAATATTCTTATTGCATTTGCAAGCACAAGATACTGAATTAAATTATTTTAATACTGTTAGAAAAAATAATAATTTACTCCAGGCAATTATAATATTTAAGTTTAAACTAAACATTATTTACAACTCAATACTAATGAAAACGTCAGTTTTCTAGATGTTTTATTATATTTTCATTCATTCCCATAAAATATAATAAAACTTCTCGAAAACGGACGTTTTCATTCGTATTAATTATTTAATATGGAGTTTTACATCATTGTTCAAGAAACAAAAAAATATTTACTACATTCATAAAAATTTTATATTTATAATTACTATCGGTTAACTTAAAAATGCCTTTTTTCATTACTGTGTATGTGAAATCTACGTAAATATTGATTATCTCTTCGTATTTCGACGATATCGTATATGCATATTGAAGAAAACTACAATTATTTTATTGTTTCAAAGTTTTTATCATCATTAATTATTATTAATTATATATTATTTCATTCCTAGAATGATTTTGAATTAATAAAACAATATTGATATTATGTGTATATTACTGATATATGATAAATATGTTACTGTAAAATCTAAGTTTGTAAAAAATAAAACTTGAAATGGATTGTTTTCTCGTAATAATTACTAGTTTCTTAATGATTTGTTACTAAAATAGATTTTAATGAGCTCAAAAACAAACGGAGAAAACGTCCAGTAGATTTATTTCTAGAAAATTTATTTCATGATCTGTTAAAAAAAAAGCGTGCCTGGATATGTGTTGAGAGTTTTGTTTTAGGGGGACATGAAATACGCGAAGAAGAGAAATACTATAATTAAGCGTATAGAGTAAAATAAATATTTGTCCACGGCTTCGCCCAAATGAATTGTATCCATAGTAGCAAAATGAAAAACAAACAAAATGAAGCTGACTACATACTTTCGTTTATGAGACTTCCTAAGCTTATAGGCAATAAATTTAGTTTTTCGTAATTCTTGTATACAAAACGGAAACGTATTCACGAGAAAAAGGTGATTTACAATCTTCCTTTTTGTGATAACAATAATCTAAATTATGTACATTTGTGTTTTATGAATAAAATTATTAGTTTTTTTTCTTATTATTACCGCCGGGCGGCGTGTTTAATATATTCGACCGGCGACGCTCTAGGAATAAATACGGTTTCCGAAATGTAACGGAAAACAGAGATGAATGCCAGGAGAAAAATAATAAAATCCGAAATAGACAGTCTGTAGTTTCAAAAAGAGCAAAAAGAGTTTTGAGACGGGTAACAAATAGCTTGGACGCCGGCCATTTTAAACAAAACTGTCACACCTAATGTTGCGATCCAAGATGGAGGGGGTCACACTACTTGTGTAGGTACCTACTGTGATCCTACTTGGATAACAAGTACGTACGACGCACTTAAATTAATTGAAACTGTTTTAACAATTCATTTTTATCCAGTCTATTCTCGGTACGGCTAAATATAAAGGAGTATAACTTATGTAATTTAATTTAATAGAAATTATTTGTACCTACATATACTCCATAAAGATTTGTGACACCGCATTACTAAAAAACTAATAAACAAATCACCACGCCGTCTCCCCGATGGGGTAGGCAGAAATAATGGAATGCCACACTTTAACCGATGCGGCACTCCATCCTTCTCTTTTCGCCCCTGTGGAAGACGCGGTGTGATGGGTTACAAACCCGCGCACATTTCGATCGTCCAACGTAACTGGGACCAGTCTCTCGATGCCAGCGAGCCTGGCGAAACCGATCGCTGTCGAAATAAGGACAAAAGTGGAAGTAATTAAAAACTTGTTTTTTTTTATTATTATTTAAAATTAACTTTAATTGAGAGATTCAGTAAAATCATTTGATTATCTTAAAAAATTCCACAATGACGAATATTTTCTAAATTAACACATGGTTCTTTCCACATTTGAATTTACGTTTCGAAAGAATAACACCTGATGATGTTTGTTCAAACGAACTTTCTCCGGATGTCTTCAAAACATGTGATGGAAAATAACCTTAAATATGGATAAAACGGTGATTAAATTAAAAAAAAAATCGCATTTGAGTAAAGTCAATAATCGACTCGACATGTTTTGAAGGTTATATGTTTTCCTCCGCGTTCAATTGATCGAAATTATTTTAAATAGAATACGATAACAACTATGTAGTAACAAAAGATGTATCAAGTGAATTAAAATTAAATATTGTATAATACATAAGAAAACATATAATGCATGGGAATAAGTTCTGAATAATTGTTCGTAGAAGGAGAGATTTAAATAAATATTTTATTTAATACGGGTATGAAGTGTTACGCTATGGTTTCACCTATTGTGTTTCTGTTTAAAATAATACTGAGTAATTTAAATCATTCATATGTACGTATAATTCTATCGAAACATATCGAGGAAAAATGAATCGTGGTTGATATTTTTTATTCTAAATAATGAAATTTCTCATCGCTAATGCTTAAAATGTATAGAGAAATATTTTCGTCGTTCATAAAACCTAATTACGTGTTATGGAAATACCAACAATTTTCCTACTAAAAATAAAAACCCATTAAAACATATTAAAAGACAACAGCGGGAACGATAGCGTAAGATTTGTAGCGCTGAAAAAGCATAATAAATAAAATAGTCAGCAAAAATATTAAGGTCACCGAAATGTCTACAAATTTTCCTAATTGATATATTGTTTCTGCGTGGTGTAACACTTGCCGAACGTGTGGTCCAGATTTTTTTTTCGATAATTGAATGTTTTCTTTCGCAGACGCCATTCCTCTCCGGCGACCAATCATCGCTCAGCGTCCCGACGCCGATATATTTTTCGCCACCGGGGAATTAATCATTGTAAATAATGTAATATTTCACTGGCGCTCGGTACAGCTGCTAAAACTATTTATCTCAGCCGTTCTGGAGGCTGGCCCGAGACTGACAAACTTACGAAAGTGTTGATACAATTAATACTGAGCTTTAACGCTGAGTACATTCTACCTTAATTAATAATATCATTACATTGTTGGTTTCTTATTAATTTTTGTGAGATTCAAAGTAATTAAGCCATTACTTTTTCACTTAGTGTAAACCACTTAATTTGAGCAAATAGCGCCAACCGATTTCACTCCGTAGCGAGCTTCCTCAGTATAGCCCTGAAGAAGCTCGCTACATAGTGAAACCGGTTGGCATTACTTACTCAAATAAATTGGTATATAGGTATAATATTAATTAATATGAATGAAAACAAAGTATGATCTTAAACTTGGCGGCCCTTGTTTTGTCCGCTAATCAAAATCGTTGAAATTTTTGTTATAATTATACCCCAAAGACCATTTAAAATTAAAATCACTAACAAATGTGAGAAGCAATTAAGATTTTTTGTCAATTGTCCTTTCCGCGCCACCCGCCTTGATAAAAAAAGTCACTTGACCCTTTGAACAATCCTCAACCAAATGTTTAAATAATTAATTTTAAAATAAACTCGCGATATGTTGGTTTTTTGCTTTTAATTATAATGAATGCGAAGGCCGACCAACTACAAATCCGGCTGGCCTTAAAGGGGTTAAGAGATATTTAAACCGCAGACTGATGACCGCCGACATCACACATTCCCAAATTAAAGTTACGGAGTTCATTGCATACTTCACCCCTATTTCTGTCCCTTTCTATCTAGAGTAGAAAATAAAGAAAAAACACATCCAAGAGAAAGACAGAAGACATTTTAGTGAGAAGGCAAAAAGAGATAGTGCACTACATACCTATACGCGCGGCTTTTACTATGTCTTTGATTTCGTCTTCCCTAATTATATTTTTAAACTTGGAACGCTTTCCATTGGCTGTCGCTGACTAATATGCGCACCTACATGCGTAGATAGTCACTTTCTATTTTTTATGCAATACTTGATCTATTTCAAGATATAAAAGATCGTATTCATTGGATTTCTTTTGATATTGAATAAATCTATTAGATGAGAGATCTTCAAACGTCTCGATGAATAAATTGACTTTCAAAATTATATGTTTTTAATTTTCAGAAATTTAAAAATTATATGTTTTTTAATTCTAAAGAAGGAAGATAAATAAACAGGCCCACTTGTGTTGTTCATTAAAAAAATAGGTTTGAATTTTATATGTATTGTTACGCAGTACTTACTTAAGAATTTTAATTATTTTATTGCCCAGATAGGCCTTATTAAAATTGCCCATTATTGATTAAATAGTCAAAATAGTTTATAACGTCGGCAGGTATGTTAATTCAATGTTAGAATTACCAAAGTTAACTGTACCTATATAAAGTTTGTGCTATTTTCAAATTCAATTCATAACTTACCAACTAACTAACCATCACGCCGCGCCGTCTCCCCGAAGGAGTAGGTCGAAAGAATGAACTGCCACACTTTTCTTTCCTGACATATTTATCTCGCTTCCACAACATTCATATATTGTGTCACGCACGCGCGTCGATTTCTCTGACTCCTCACGAGGCTGACATTCAATATTTGATTTATTTGATCATGCCACGTTTTCCTCGGTCTTCCTCTATTTCTAGTTCCAATTACATCGCTAACATATACCAATATTTCTTCACTCCTGATTTCCAAAACCATCTTAATGTGATTCATCATAACGTATCTAAACCATATTAATCATCCTTTCTTTATTCTGTTCATTTCAAATCATCATTTCATAACACCATCATTCGCACCGCATTACTTTTAATATTATAATTCGACACTCTATCAAACACATAGAATCTATACATTTGTCTAAGAGATCTCATTTATATTGCATTTATTCTATTTTCTTCCTTCTTTTGCCAGTTCCATGCTTCGCTTCAAAACATAAAGGTTTTATTTAATTCATACTTTGATTAAATTATTTATAATATTCTAAATTTAAAATTTTACTTTTTATTAAATAAACGAAAAGTAATTATCGGCTGTATATCGCATAAAATGAAAAAAAATATAGTTTTGTTCGTTTTATCTGAAAATAAATGTTGATAGATAGAAATTTAGATGTAGGTGCCTATAGATTGTTTTTTTCTGTTTCAAAGTGAGTTGTTTTGGTAAACTAACTGATCTATCAAAAAGTAGGTAGCTGGTGTCGCTATTTCAATTAAATAGCCTGGAAGATACCAGACTGATATAAATCACTGACGTAATAAATTAAATCAATGCGGTGGAACGCTTTCACATGCATGAAATGGAAAATGCACATTTTGTCGGGATAGAGATTTTGGCGGGAAATATTTTTAATGGTTATTTGTGTTCTATCAAACAAATTTTAATTTTAAAGAATGTGATTTGCATATTTTTAAATTTCGAATTCAATCGACTCTTTAAATATTTTGTATTAAATATTTAAATTTCAAATTTAGAACTATACATTAAAACTGTAACACGTGAGTTGAGTAGGCTCTGCACTCTCTCCAAGAGTTATCACTAGAGGTAGGTTAGTTCTGCACTTTACCGCTGACAAAAATATTAATCTAAATCATTGAATATTTTAAAGGATAGTGGAGTTTTAAAAAAATATATTAAAAAGTCTGTACTTGGTAGGTAGAAAGGATGGGTCGCTCTACTGTTCTATCCTGACATAACTCTCGCGCGTCTTCTACATTCACATATAGTACACACGTACGCTCATCGATTGTTCCTACTTCAAACGTGGCCGTCTTTCAGTAATTGATTAATTTGGTCACGCCATGTCTTCTTGGCCTTCCTCTACTTTTTTTCGATTCACACTACTTGTACGATTGGAGAGAAGGGAGAAAACTGTCGTCTGAAACACACAAAGCTGCTCTCAAAATTTCTTAAGTTAACATATTTACCAAAATATTTTTGTTTGCATTCATTATGTTATATTTTCTAAAATGAGAGCAAAAAGATTTGGAAGCTGTGGAACGTATGCTTAACACTAGTCCCACTGGCATATATTTAAAAGCCATCTTAAGAAATTTCCAGAAAAATATATTTTAAGGCGACGACAAAAATACCCCCAAAGTAGCGAATTTTATGAAGCCTTACCAACTGCTTTAACAATCTCTTCATTGCTGTGCCACCCTGGGAGGGGTTGGAAACCGTTGGTTTTACGAATTTTGTCAACATTTAAAACATTTTTTATTTCCTTTTCAACATATATTTGTTCCTAATTTTTTTTTAGTCCTTCGCGAATAACAAGCATTTATGCTTATTGTAATGGCGATCATTTTTGTTATAACAATTTGAAATATTTTTATATTTGAATTCGTATCATTTATTGAATGTACAAAAATAAAAAAGACTAGAAAAACTGGAAAAAAAAAGAAAATTTGTTGTGACTTATTTAATTGCAGAATAATATTATTGGGTACTCGCAAATCAGTACACGTTTATTAAAACACATCGAGTTTTTAATTAAATTTAAAACAAATAGTGTTTAACATAAAACATAGAAAAAGCTGCAACATAATTGTCAATGTGTTAAAAATATTTTAAATCGGTCTTAAATAAATGTAACGTTCGCTCAATAATATACAAATAATATCTATTGCAGAAGTATATCATAAACGAGTTAAACCCACGACTGTTTCAGTCGTAGAAAAACTGAATACGAACTGCAAAAAACTTATTCCCTTTTGGGATGTACACGATAAAAAAAGGTACTCTACCCCTATTTTATCGCTAGTAGCAATAATGGCTTGGTCGTAACATAACTTTCGCGGGTAAACCGACCAAATTCTAGAGGGCGAAAACGGGACGCTGCCATACGACCAGCGATGGGAGCAAACGAGAGCGACGCTTCTCACCGCCGGGAAATAAAGGAGGTAACAATATTTGCTTTGATTGTTAAATAAAACCTGAGTGAATCTAAGGCCGGGAAATGCGGAAAATTCAGAAAAGCGACAGGGAACATCATCAAAAAGTTTTTGCATTTGGTACTGAATTGAATGTGTTTTCATTGCATTTTTATTGGTTCTCTTCGTTTTGTTTGTTAATTTCGATGCAGGTCGGTACTGGGGGGATAAAAGAAATAAAAGATAAGTGCTATGGGACTCCTTAAGTGGCGGAGTATTGTTCATATTGGGGAATTTATAGACTCTAAATGTGTTCGAGGGTTTTATAAAGTTGTTTGACAAATCATAAATGTCTATTTTTAGTGGGGCGTGGGAACCTGTTTTAAAACAGCCTTGCGTGTATATTGTGGATTAATTACAAACGGAATTGATAGGAAAAGTTATAATATTAATGAAGTTATAAAGATTAAACAGATGGAGGAAGCATTTTTCATTAGATTGGAATAGGCTAAACAAGAAAAAGAAGATTAAATATTTATGAGCACGTAAGTTGAATAGATGTATTATATTTAGGCTTACTAATTGCTCAAATAATGAGGCATTATTCTCAAAAATAAATATTAATCTGTCAATTGAGAATGCGAATTTAAAAGTAAGGTCATTAATCTCCTGAACATTGATGAAGGAAACGTCTATTCTTTGAATTACTGTATTCAGTAATTCGATTGCTCCCGCCAGAGGCAGATTCTTCTTCTTCCTGTGCCGTGTCAGGTCCCCCCGACGTTGGCGATCACTCCGGCGAAAATCTCCCTGTCCTGCGCTGCCCGAAACAGGTCATCCACCGTCCTCATTCCGGTCCACTCTCTAATGTCTGCCAACTCCCCGTCTTCCCTCTATCTTGCCCTCCAATATAAGTCGGAGGAGGCGGTACTTTTCTCCACGCAGCACGTGACCCAAATATGAGACCTTTTTCACTTTGACATTCGACAACAGCTCTCTCTTGGCTCCGGCTCTCCTAAGTACTTCGACGTTACTGACCTTTTCGGTCCAAGGTATACGAAGCATTCTTCTGTGTATCCACATTTCGAATGCTTCTAACCGATTCATTACGTTCACTTTTAGAGTCCATGTTTCACTTCCGTATAATAGAGCTGACCATATGTAAGCTTTTATCATTCTTTGTCGAAGTTTAAGATTTAAATTATCGTCACAGAAGAAGGGTCTCATCTTATTAAATGCAGCACGTGCAACTTCTATTCTACACTTTACTTCTGTATCTGGGTCGAGTGTTTTAGTAATGATACTGCCGAGGTATTTAAACTGGTCAACCATTTCGATATTTACTCCTTTTAGTCGCAAAGATGATCCAGAATAATCAAGTCTTCCAAACGACATCCACTTGGTCTTAGCGACATTTATTGTCGAACCCAATTCTTCTCCAGCCGTGTCAATCTTATTTAGGAGCTCTTGGAGATCAGGTATACTTTCAGCCAATATGACTGTATCGTCAGCATATCTGATATTATTTATAACGACTCCATTGATCTTCACTCCAAGGCTAGAGTTTTCTAGAGTTCTTTGGAAAACTTTATTGGAGTACAGATTAAACAATAGAGGTGACAGAATACAACCTTGTCGAACTCCTCTTTGTATAGCTATAGCCTCTGTATTTCCACTTCCATATCTGATCAGAGGCAGATTGGTTAGTGATAAATAAATTTACGATTTGGCTTTTTATGAAGGCTGGTTACTAAGTTAAATGCTGAATTGTATTATTAAAAGTGTCTTACAAAATAATATTAAAAACATTATAATTTCTCATCCCTTGACAAAGGGAGATATTCCGAAAAAAAGAAGATCGAAGATGTCGAAGATGTTGCAACGGGGAGACTGAGAAAGCATTATAGGAGAAACTGTGTTCTGAAAGAGTGATAAGCAAAGCAGCAAATAAAGTTCCAACAGGCAATTGACCTTTGAGAAACCACTCACAAGATGACAAAACAGCTGGACATCTACATCCTAAGAACAGGCGTCAGGAAATGAAAGATCACAGCGTAAATAAAGCAGAAGACGAACTAACTAAGAAATTTAAATAAAAGCATATTTTTAACTATATTAACATTTATTTATTCTTCTTCATGGTAACAATCCAGAGGATTGATCTGCAACAAACGTCAATCGTTTTTATTATACATACAGAAAATACAGGATTTTTCTTCATTTATATTATTTTCAATTTTTGAATATCATTTATGGTATTTACCATTGTATGATATTCCACGTACAATATTTTAATAAATTTATTTTAATTAAATGTAAAATGCAGGATATGTTTATACTATGCTTAAATACGCATTATATTAATATTCATATGAATGCAAATGTTTGTATTATTTTTTATTTTGTTATTTTATTTTATATCATTGTATTTTATATTATTTGTTTTAGATTTATTTTGTGGGTGTTGAACGATCGAAGTGTGCGCGGGAGATGCCTATTGGTGGCGATGAGGTTCGCAACCCATCACACCGCGTCTCCCGCGGGGCGAAAAGAGAAGGATGGAGTGCCGCATTAGAAAAAGTGTGACACTCCATTCTTTCTGCCTACCCTTTCGGGGAGACGGCGTGATGGTTAGTTAGTTAGTTAGTTAGTTTCTTCATTTATGTAAAAGAAATTTCTTTCGGTTTTCAGCTTTGGAAATATTTTTCTTTCTAGAGAAGACGTTTCTGGAGGGACCACATCGAGAGAATGGATCCAGCAAGAATTCCAAATATCGTGATGCCCGAGACTCCAGAGGGCCGTCGACCACCAAGACGACCACCAAAGAGATGGAGAGATGGCTGGTTGTCTTCATCACAAGAAGAAAGTTGATATCCAGACTCCCTCATATTGCAGTGCATAATCAGCCTCATGGGACTCGTCCTCGTGAAAGATCTCCTAAAATATGGAAGGACAGCTGGGAATCTACTTCACAGGAGGAGCAACACTCTGGAGAATAGACCACATAGGTCTACTATTGTAAGGAAGAAGAAAAATATGAAGAAGTATATACAAGAAAATAGATGAAATTAAAAAAAATTATTCAGATTTACATGTGAATTCAAATGTATTTTGTAAAATTACATTCACTTGTTTTTGGCAAAAAAAACATGATACTTTTACGTTACTAAACGTTTAATTTATTATTTATAAACAGATCGATATATCTACAACCAGAAGAAGAAGAAGAAGAATCTTTAGGAAAGAAGAAGATCTTTAGGAAAAAAATATATATTTAAAGAAAATTTCTAAATGAAAGTTAATACAAAATAAAAAACTTTTCTTACTTGATATATTATATGCATAGGTATTCATCATAAAGATACTAGAGATCAGTTTGTTTACAATGAGTTCTTTATGATTCGGAGTTCCTAATTAATTGCTTGCCAATTAAATATTCGGAGCTTCTTCTTCTCGGATAACAAATATTTTGGCACCAGCATTTATTACTCACTTACCGAAACTATCCATCTTTTAACGAGCCAACTTCCCCGGACCTATTCTCTAGTAAATTTAAAGTTTCAATTTTAATTAAATTGCATGTTTTCGTCGGTTTTACATGCATATGCGCAACGTTTATTATCATATTTTGACTAGCAAAATGAACATACATATTTCTGAGCTTAAATTTTATAAAAATATATTAAGTAACAACAAAAGTAAAATAACTGTTTCACTATTATTATGCATGACGACCTTCGTGGCCGAGTGGTAAGTGCTTTGACTTTCACCCCGAAGGTCCGGGGTTTGTTTCCCGGCGATGGCAGTATGATTGTAACACTGTCTGTGGTCTGGTGAAGAATTCACGTGAAAATAAAATGGCTACAGATTAGCTACCTATCACGTGTCACGAGAATCAAAATGATAGCTATACCCTTTACATCGATTTGGCTCGCCATGAAATGATATAAGGAACGATTCAACTAAATAAATAGATAACAATACAAAATAAAAATTGAACACTGGCTAAAACGTTATATCTTCCAAAGATGATAACTTATTTATTGGGCGCATTGTAAGTTCCATTTTATGAAAATTTTAATGAAACACAACGCCATCATTTGCATTTTATTAAAAATGGTAAAGTCTTTATCATTGTATGATATTCCACGTACAATATTTTAATAAATTTATGTTTTAATTATGCTTATCTACGCATTATTTTAATACTCATATGAATGAAAATGTTTGTTTTTTAGAAGTTTTATTATAATTTATGTGAATGACATTTTTCGACTTTTTAAGGCTTTATCAAATTTCAGTTGAAATTGCCATAGAAAGTCGAAACAGATCATTTCCATTATTTATGATAAAACTTATATAAAACATATAATTTTGTGAGTATTAATTACTATTTAAATGTCTAAAAAATCTACGAGATATTGCTAAATTCGTCATCAACATCGAAGGGAAATCACACAGTTCCCCAGAGAAAAATAAGATAACATTTATAATTAATCAAAATGAGTCGATAGACATTGAAATATATACAATAATTATAATACGCCACCAATAAATATTGTTCGGTTCTTCCGTTTGAAGCGGTCTCCCCCCGATAGGATCACCACGCGGCCGGGGCTGGTGTTGAATAACGAGACGACAATGGCGGTGTCTGGGTAAGGAACACGATGAGTAATTACCCATTAAAGATCCGTGATTGTTTCACGTCTGGGGAGATTGATAGGTGCGGAGACCGGCTTTCAGCGGACAGTGCCCGGGGTGAAACCGTTTTGTGCGCGCCCAGTCTCGGAGAAATCGATTTGAACTTAGATCGAATAATAGAACAAATGATAAAAAAAAATTTTCAATATATATTTTTCCCTTTACACTTCTCAATCAATATTATTTAATAAATACGTAAGGAAGGATTTTTTTAAACTAGGAACTTAGATCACCACCGATTAGATCATCACCGTGATCACCTAAAGCCTAGAAACCATTACGCTAACTGCCAATACGGTACATAAAAGAAAATGTGCGCAAAGGTCCATGGAAAGACAAATGTTAGGCGTATGTCTAAAAGACAAAATAAGAAATGAATAAATAAGACGCCGAACAAATGTCATAGACATAATGGACCTTGTCGCTAACTGAACAGAGCGATGGGCACCCAGAGTCCTCAAATGGAGACCATGGGATTGAAAAAGAGGAGTGGGCCAACCCCAAAGAGTTTCTCCAGCTGACCCAATCCTGAGCCTTGGACTTCTACTCCTCTGGCCTGACTTCCAACAAGTGTAGGTCCTTTAGAACACTGTCCAGCCAACGAACTTTACGGTTTTGTAAATGTTAACTGTGCGGGTGTTGACAGCTCCTGTATACGCATCAGATATCCAGCCTACCTAAGCCGTATATCAAAATATATACGTTAATTATTATTATTATTCGTATTTAATCTTATAAATTAAGTCCTTTAATGTAGAGCCTTGGTCAACAAAGAAGTTGGTGTAAGAAATACTAATATGTTTTCTATACTTTTGTCATTCAAACAACTAAATTTTAAATAAGCTAGAATAGCATGCGCATCGTGCGCATTTAGAATTATTATACTTTCGGAGAGAATCAATATATTATATTATTATACTCTCTCGCTTTCTTGTATTCAAAATATTCTCCAATTCTGTCTTGACAACATCTGCCTATTTATATAATTATAAAGTTTATGTTACTCTTCCGATGACGAAAGTAAAAAACTTTCTAAACATCTCAAATAAAAAGAACACAAAATATTTTTGAATTCCTATTTAGAACAACGTTTTGGCACAGGAAATCCATTCATCGCAGAGGACATTGCTAATTGTAATAATGATCGCCTCACATTGGGGTCTATACAATCCAACTCCTAATGTTGCTAACGATCTATATATTACCTTACCTTAATTGTTTTATTACAATAATTATTCAAGAACTTAAGGCTGGAACACTGTGGAATTTCACTAATGACGATTTTTTAATTAATAAAAACAGTGTTTTTTTTTCACTTTAGAATTTATTTTTCCAGACATGTCTCGAAGGTTTTACACCTTCATTATCAGGAGAAAGATATAAACAGCATCGGGAGAGCAATATCGTTTTCCCTATAAGAAAGGTGAAAAACTTGAGAAACTTGTCTAAAAGAATATATTTAACTACTCAGGAGTTGAAATTACATTATTCAAATTCATTAAAAATGCCATTATACTCGTATATAAATAAGAAACATTAATTTAAGAGCGTTTTTTAAAACTTTGGATCTCTTAGGTATTTTCAACCATCAGGCCGTCTTAAAATAATGGACCACCACACTGCTCTTTCCTGACATACTTCTCTCGATTTCTTAACATTTATACATAGCGTCATGAAGGCACGTCGATTTCTCCGACACTACTTTTTCAAACATAATATACTTTTTTCATTCTTTCATGTGTCTGAACCATCTTAATGATCCTTTCATTATTTTTTTCGTAACACTTTCATTCGCAATTTTATTTAGGTATTTTTAGGTATTTTTTATTAATTTGTCATGCATCTTATGTTTCTCGCTCTTTTTATTAATCTATTATGTATTACTAATTATTGTGTATCTCTAACTTGTATCTTTAGTGTATTGGAAAAAAATCTGTAATGCTTTAGATATGTTTAAAATAAATAAATGAAATGAAAATAAATAAAGAACAATATTTTTAGAATCTTGGGCGTTATAACTGGAAATAATTTAATATCATCATTAAATCATCCGCTTTGTAATATTATTGCTATCCACAAATTTGACACAATACCATTTACGCACATCAATCCATCAAAGACTTGGTCCATTTTACGATCTAAACCTGGCGTGCATTGCCTTTAACTAATAATTGAACCGTGGTATTAGGATCGTGACAGAGCTAAAGTATCGTGAGAGACTTTTGTTTTCCTTCTCAAATGTAAATTAAAAAGGAGTTTCATTTTTTCGGATTTTTTAAACTAATCCTATAGATAGATACTGGTGACATAAAATATCACTTTTAAATAAATAATAATATACCAAGTATTGGGAAGAATGGGGGATTTGCACTACGGAATATGTCATAATTTTCTCAGATTATAATAATTTTTTTTATTCATACACACGATTTTATAAATAAAGTATTAATTTTGTCAATTGAAATTACTTGGTAGAAGTTCATTGAAAATAAAACAAAAATATATAACTTGTGTTATATGTATTTAGTCCCTTGTTTTGGCCGAAATACAATGATACTTCAACATTATAAACTGTTAAATTATAATAAAAAAAAAAGTTTTTATGTTTCACAATTGTATTTTTTATTTAAAATAAAAATACAATTGTGATACATAAAAAAGTTTTTTTAACTAAACAGTTTACAATATAAATTTAGTTTTATTTCACACTTTGAACTGTTTCGTTGTCAAATCAACAAAAGTGGAATAAAAGTAAAAATATAGGTTGTACCTATAAAAAGAAAAAAAGTTGTAATTAAATTTAATTAACAAACCATCATGCCGTTTCGCCGAAGGTGTAGCCAGAGATAATATTCTGCCACCTTGACATACTTATCTCGATTCCTCAACATTCATGCATCGTGTCAAGTACACGCGTCTATATCTCCGACTCCTAACGTCTCTGTTGATCATATCGCGTTTTCCTCCGTCTTCCTCTTTATCTTATTCTGTAGTTGTTAGTATCTACGATACGATATATTACGAAACGTGGCAGTCCATTGTTTCTGTATACATCTTAGGGGTGACGGCGTGATAGTAAGTTAGTAAGTTAGTCAGATACTAGACAAACTTTATAAACGGAAGCTTTTCTTCGGTCCATTAGTAGGTCAAATATATGGGTTATTTTGATGTGTTTTATTTATGAATCACTTAACAAATTAAAATAACTAAAATTGCTCAACGATTGCAAGAAACTTCGATAAATTCAACTGATTAGTGATCTAAAGACACACTTTAAAGTTTCACTAAAAAAATTAATGAATATTCATGATAAATTTAAATTTTAGAACGCAAATGGTTACCGCGGTTACCGGCCATTTTGATCACAACCAGTTAGTAATCTTGAAAACAATTTGTCATTTAATTCGTGGGAAATAAAAATTACCATATTTTATATAAACAAATAAAATATAAAACACCTGTTAGATTTTTCCACGTAAATTGTAAATTCTAAATAAAATTAAAAGTAGAATACCAAGCGAAGAAATAAGGATGGAATATAAGGCAGATGAATGCGTCCTAAGTGAATTTTTAAAAAATATTTCTCAATATAGACATTTAAGACATATGGAACGAATTATACTAAGCAGCTCATTAACCATCACGCCATTTCCGCGAAGGGTTTGGCAGAGAGGTTGGACTGCCACACTATTCTGTCCTGGCATACCTTTCGAGTTTCCTCTACATTTATAGTTGCCACATAACACAGCATCTTAAGGAGCTCCACTGGCTGAAATGTTCAGAAAGGATACAATACAAGCTCTGCTGGACAGTCTATAAGGCGTTGCATGGAATGGCACCAGCTTATATATCTGAACTCTGCATCAACGAGAACCTGAATGCTAGACAGTCTACATTGCGATCAGCTAAGTCTTCTGCGATCGGTAGATTGACTGTGCCAAAACGCTGTCCAAGCACAAACATTGGCGACCGAGCCTTCGCGGTAGCCGGCCCTTCAGCCTGGAACAGTCTTCCAGCAGACCTTAAGTGCATTGAGAATCAATCAGAGTTTATAACGAGACTCAACGCACCTTTTCAAATTATCATTTCCTGACAGGAAGGGCTGATCGACCTTAGGCCTCATACTAAATATGTTTATATATTTTTTTATCATTATTATTATTATTATCATCTAGTTGATAAGACGGAGCATCTTCTACAGCGCCCTTGAGAAGAGTAATTCAGAAAAATGGCGCTCTATAAATTATCCAATTTATTATTATATTATTATTATACATCGTTATTCACGCTCGCTCGTCGATTTTTCCTACTTCGAATGTGGCCGTCTTTTAGTAATTGATTAATTTGGTCATGCCATGTTTTCCTCGGCCATCCTTAGCTTCTCTTTCCGTTCATACTGTTTACTTACAATTTTTTAACTATTATTCTCTCATCCATTTGTTAGTGCGTGTTACGATGTATAATAAGTTCTAGAGGTATATGTGGTAGAGCATTATGGCAGTGCACCCCCATTGCCTACCTCTCCGGAAGAAATGTTTGGTTGTTAGTTAGTACAAATTATTATTACAATTCAAATTATTTATGGAGGAAAGAAATAAGTCAGATTTAAGGGCAATGAAAATACCATTAAAATTTATAAATTACCAAACTAACTAGCCACCACGAATAAAATAATGCCAGACTTTTGTTTCCTGACATATTTCTCTCAAAAGTGGAAAATCATTGTTTTATTTTTTTTTAAATCCACAGTGCAAACTTAAAAAATATATATTTTTTAATTGAAAATATCGTATAATTCATACGTATGTACGAGTATATGTGTACCATTGTCATCATTAAATCATTCATTCTATTTGTAACTGATATTGAAGAGACAGAACAAACGGATTCAAAAACAAAAAAAAAACTTTTAAGTTACAAAATATCAAAACGACTTCATTTTTCCAACGTGAGGTTTGTAAAGGTATCTTAATGTGGCTTTTGGAATACCGACACGATTTCCTTTGAAGGATTCCCTTACGACAAGGGGACCTACCTACGATCAATCAGGACTCGGGAGTCCCTTAGAACTGACAGGATCAGAGGCGCCCAAATGGGAAACGGAATTTAATTTAATGATATGCTTTATATAAATAATTCAGGCTTTATATTAAACATTCATGAGAAATATTCAAACCCTTACTAACTAACTAACCATATCAACATTTCCAGGAAGAATAGACCGCCACACTGTTCTATCCTTAGATAATCCTGGCACCTATTATAAATTCAAACAACGTGACATACACGCCCGTCGATTGTTTCGACTTTGAACATTTACGCCTTTTGTGGTAGTATTGATTAATTGAATCATGCTATGTTTTCCTTAACCTTTATTAATATTATAGATATTTACACCATTATTCAAGAAAGTATTAATAATGTGTAGTGAAGTTCCTTTGGGAATGTTAGGGACCAACTTTCTGCAGCCTCGAAGAGATGGGCTTTTCATAACCCAATTATTTATATTGATAAAAATATGTTTCGAGAACTTGTACGTACTGGAAGGAGTTGTTATTTTAGTTCCTGATCATAGACAACGCCACCATAGATTATTTTATTGTTTTACCTACCGGCCACCAGAACCTACCAGCTTCTGGTGACACCGATGGGAAGAGCAATCAGCCTGCTGGACACGATCTCCTCAGAGATCGACATCTTTAATATTAGGGAAGCTGCGTTCAGAAGACAAATACTCTTGGCTTTAGATAGTATCTTGACTACCTAAAGTCGAATCATCTATCACGCGTTCAAGATATTTTACCTGTTCTCAAATAGATGCATTAAATTGTTAATATGTTTATAATGTCTTTTGATATGTGCACCATCTAAAAATAACATTATGTGTTAAATTATTTTTATTGTGTTATTTTATTTTATATCATTGTGTTTTTTATATTATTTGTTTTAGATTTATTTTATGGATGTTTTACGATCAAATTGTGCGCGGGAGATGCCTATTGGTGGCGATGAGGTTCGTAACCCATCACACCGCGTCTCCCGCGGGGCGAAAAGCGAAGGATGGAGTGCCGCATCGTTTAAAGTGTGACAGTTCATTCTTTCTGCCTACCCTTTCGGGGAGACGGCGTGATGGTGAGTTAGTTAGTTATGTCTTTTGAGAAAAAAAAATATGATCATCATCCATTTTTTCCGCCTTTAGTTGTTATTTTGTCGGTAAGTTTATCTATCAAATTTTTCGTTATTTAACATTTCTAATATCCTTGCTTAGGATATGTTTGAAAGCGTATTATTTCCAAAGCAGTGGTCGAACATCCGGCAGATGTGTTACGCAAAGGATGCTAGCTAGACGGGACAAAACAATGCGACCCACGTTGTTAATGATGAAACGTAAGGAATTTTTCTTGATGTTTTGGTCGGTTGGTTTGCCCATCCCTATAGGCTGACTGTGCCGCGTACTTGTAGCTCGGTAATTGACAACAGTTTATCATTTCATTCTCGTCAGTTGCCCAGGTACAGTTGGACGCTTAAGTTTAAACCTAACTGTAATTTTTAACGATATTTTATTTACAACTAATTAATCATCACGCCGTTTTCCCAGGGCACATGAAATACTACCGTTCAACTGAAATCGGGTGGTGGTCTTGAAGACAGAACGATTGACTCTTGATCCGGGGAATTGGGTTCAAGTCTAGACGCAACCCGATTCCATCTTCATAATAAATTTCATAATGATATAAAACCCTAGTGATAGTCATTTCAAAAATAAAAAATTGAATGAAATAATTTTTTGTCTTTTGCAAACATATTTAAGGTTTAGGGCATCCATGTAAGAACTGGTGAAATATTAGGAACGCATGAGAGATGGTTCGACTTCAGGAAGACAAGATACTCTCTAAAGTCAAAATTGTTTCTTCTCTGTTCACCATACTTTGTGATGTAAATGTTTTATTTGTCTTTTTGTTTTTTTATATATACTGTATATACACAACACTAACTTAAAAAAAAATCACATATCAGACATGTTTCGGACAACCGGTCCTTCCTTAGTGATATTATAAAGATACATATTTAAAATATATATATTTTTTAAATATGTATCTTTATAATATCATTGAGGAAGGATCGGTTGTCCGAAACATGCTTGATATGTAATTTTAAAAAAAATTAAATTTAGTGTTGTTTTTGAACAATTAAAAAAAAAGGAAAAGACAATTCAAAATTATTTGTCTACGTATTTTCACTAATATGAAAGACGTCGATTTTGAAGGAGATCATGTTCAGCAGACAGAAGATTGCTCTTCCTACTGGCATCCCCAGATACTGGTTGGTTATTACGGCAGGAAGCTAGAACAAACTTTGCTGGTGCTGTCGAGATATCTGTTGGGAGCAAAAGGTGTAACACACGCTTATAATTTTTTCCGGAATGGAAATTTTCCAATCTTTCAGCTATTGATTAATTTGGACATGTTTTCCTTCGACATTTTATTTATTTATTTTTTCGTGCATGCTTTAATACAGTTTTTAACCACCCTTTCCCCATTAAATCGTTACACGTGTCCAAACCATCTAAAGCAATATAAAAAGTTTTTTTTTCCCTTTCACTTAGGTACTGTGTTCATAAAAGTCACGGTCCTATTGTATTATATGTAAACACAACGGAATTTTAAATGCGAGTTTGAAATCGGAAAACTGAAAAATATTCATAGGATTTTGCTTTATTTTACAATTTAAGTAAAAAGGAAAAAAGTTTTAATCTAATCGCTAAAAATAAAACCATCGTCAAACGCTCAAATTTTAAAACAATGGGCAAGATTCCCTCTATGGTGAATGCGCGACCAATAACTTACTAACTAACTAACCAACACGTCGTTTCACCGGAGGGGTATGCAGAAAGGATGGATCGCCACATTATCTATCCTGGCATGATTCTCGCGCCACTTCTACAATCACACATCGTGACATGCACGCCAGTCGATTGTTCGTACTTCGAACATAGCCGTCTTTCATTAATTTATTTATTTGGTTATGCCATGTCTGCCTTGGCCTTCCTTGACTTCTTTTCTCATTCTTACTACTTGTGTATATCTTTTTAATCATTCTTCCCTCATCCATTCGTTACATATGTCCAAACCATCTTAGTGACCCTTTCTTAATTTTATTTATCACGCATTCATCCGCCTTACATACCTTTCTTACTTCATCATTAGATATTCTATCATACATTGTATTTCCGCACATTCCTCTTAGTGATCTCATTTCTACCGTATTTATCATACTTTCATCCTTCTTCTGCCAACTCCAAGCTTTGCTTCCCTACATAAGAGTCGGCAGTTGGCTACCAACGAATATACCTTTAATTAATTGAAAATAATTCAAATTTATTTTCAGTTAACACGGAAGTGTTAACTGATAATAAATTTGATTATTTAAACAAATTTGTTATCTCAAGGGCGATGTAGAAAATGATCCATTTATTCCTAGATATAAACTGCTTACCTTGGCATAGTTCTGTACTAAATATGTGCCCCAGCAGTTACACCAGTATATCATTATTTGAAAGGGTGCCCTTTAGGTATCAATCTAAACTCCGTTTTAGGTATCAATATAAATCTGGCTCTGAATGCAATCATCTGCCTTACATCTCCTCATTATGTGAATAAGTTATTTACTCTTTCTTCCCTTCTCTTTATCAAGGTTGCTTCATTACAAATAATATACTTACCTTAGTTTTGTTTCGAATTTTATTCAGTATCATCTGATGAACTTGCGGAATTATGAACTTACCTGAAAAGAAAAAAAAACGAAAATGAGTTTTCATTAATACTTTTACATATTTATAACAGTACGTATGTAGGTACGTAAACAAAACTTGCACTTTTTTTCAATAGCTTATCGAATATTTCAGTAATATTAAATATTTTGAAAGATAATTTATTTATTTAATAAAAATCTTCAATGGGTATTACTCTAGTTATTAAAGTGTTGGTGAGAGTGTAAACTGAATTAAAATACTGCTCTCCGTATCGGCATCTTTTGGAAACGCAGATTGATAATAATAACCCCCGACACACAAGTAGAATTTGTAATTTGATAAACATGATTTTTAATACTTGGTTACAAAGAGTGCCAAGAGAGTCAAATATCTCCTTCTTCTCAAATAAACGCATGCGGTGAATAATTCGTTGTAAGCCTAACTTATAAATTAAATAGTAGTAATAAGATAATCCATTGATTTGGTAGAAACGCTTCGATACTTTAAAATTATTATTTTAAACTGTTAAATTAAATTACTTTGGTTTTTTGTATCACAATTGTATTTTATTTTACGCGACAGCTGTTTCATCAACCTATGTTGTCATCATCAGGTGTTACAATAATATATCAAATGTCAAATTTTCTTGATTTTTCTAATCTTTATGTGTATTTATTCCTGTGTTAATTTGAATAATTTCTTTGATATAATTTTGAAGTTCTTGCTGAAATTGAGTTAGGTACCTAAATATTTTAATTAAAAGAACGGTTAGTTACTATTTATAGGAGAAAATGTTGGAAAATGTTGGAAAATATGGAAAATATAATAATAATAATAAAACAGTAATTAGAAGGAACAATCACACATAGTATAGAGTCAAAAATGACGAAACATAATAAATTAAAAACGATAAACAATAAGAGGAAGTAGATTAAATTAATAGGAAAGGTGACAACATTGATGGAACAATGGACTATTTTTTTTTGTTATTTTACTTTCACATGATAGACATTTGATAAAAAAGTTTATGGATGGTACTTGTCACACTAGGCATGGCCTGTATCATGATAACTACTTAACTGTTTAATTTAAAACCCTGTTATAATATCGCTTTTTATTTGTATAATTTCTACGATATTTTCGTGACACCCGTTTCGCCAACTGATGATTATAATGTGACTGTAACTGATGATTACATTGTTTCAAATTACACAGTTAAATTAAAGAAACTTATTTAACTCTAACAATACAATACACATAAACTATTTCGATTCTTTTTCGATTGGCTGAAAATATTAACTTATTTTATAACTCTGCATTAGGTATAAAATGCTTATATCGTTGTGTTTCATGTTCTTTTGACTATACAGACCAGACGTAAATCTTAAATGAACAATTAATGTGATTATTTAAAAAAAAACTTATGTCTATGTAATAATATTTTTAGACATAGCTACTGTATAAGTACAAGGTATACGAAGGGCTTAAAGTTTGATCTTTGATTGGAACGGTGTTTTTTAGAAAATATTATAATAAAGAAATTATGGAGGCGTTCCAGGTTGAAGTTGGTTGCGGTTGATTCCGTTTATTATCTCCGCTATGAATAAAACCACAATTCAGAATCAAAAGCTTAAGAGATAATGCTCAAAATAACATTATCTTGGGAACAAAAAAAGACGGAGTTTAAACCTATTACGTAACGCATAGAGGTATTGTAGATTATATTATATAAGTTTTTTGTTCAGCGGCCGAGAACCAATCATAAGTAGATATCTAAATGATAGGTTCCACATACAATTATCTCCGACTAGGTTAGGTTGGTTCGTTTTTACATTATATAATGTGGGCCTGCTTATTAAGGCAGTGGCGTGCAAGATTTGAGGCGTGTCAAGGAACTTTCCAGCGTGTTAGATTAATTTTTATAAAAATTTCAATAACAACAACTACAACAACAAAACATCACGCCGTTTACACACCCGCATAGGTAGGCAGAGATAATGGACCGACACACTACTCTATCCTCCACATTCATACAACGTCGATTCTTCTGACTTCTAACATGATCAACCTTCTAAATTTGACCAAAGCATGTTTTCCTCGGACTCCGTACTCCATTTACATCGCTAACGTATACGTTATTTCTCCATCTATGTGCTCCATATGTCCGAACTAACGAGGCGATCCTTTTGTAATTTTGTTCACAATATGTTCTTCCGTTCTGTATTCCTTTCTTATATCGGCATTTTAAATCGTTCTATCACACATACGTCTTAGGGACCTCATCTCTACCGCATTTATTTGCGTTCACCCCTTTTCTACGAGTTCCATGCTTTGCTTCCATACTAAGGGTTGGGACCAGAACTCCATTGTGAAGGGCCATTTTGATTTTTATTGATAAATTCTTGTTTCCAATAACTATTGTATTTTTATGACTTTTTCTCAAAACGCTTTTTTTAACGTCAAAATAAAAATTAAACATAATTTTGACAAGCTAAAATATTAATGATACAAACAATAAAATTTGTTGATAGAGGATTCATGATATTAAATTTATGTATATTGAACTATTTTTATTATTACTTTTACATTAGGTACCATTTTTTCTTCATTCATTCTTTCCATGTATCCAAACCATATTAATGATCTTTACATTATTTTATTCATAACACCATCATTCGCACCGCATTCACATCCTATATTTTCATTCGACACTATAAATACATATTTTTAATATATACTTTAAATAATTTCAGGCTCGAAACGAAAACGTGTTTACGCTTACAAGGTTTATAATTTATGTACTTAAATATGAATATGTATTGTATATAACCACATTGATTATGATAATTACAAATGAGGTATTTTTTATATTCCATAATAAATTTTTAAACGATCTTAAATATCGTATGCCTATTGAACCGAATAAAATCTTGCCCTTTGAATTCTTATGAGACTTCGAACCTTGCTTTCTATAAGCAAAAAAACAACCATGCTTAGGGCTCTTATAAAGATGTATCATACATTATAATATGCAAATGAAGAAGATGAGGAATTCGTATGTAAACAGTAGTCTCGATAAATCATGTATTGCTTTTCGTTTTTATAAAGACAAGTAATCAAGTAACTAAATGGTTATAGCCATTATATGTAAATACTATTTATACATATTTACTTACTTAGATACTGCATCAGATGAGTCGTTTGAAAGGCTTATGATTAATTATCCCGCCATTTTGTTATCACGACTTTTAATTCTAAAACGCAGTTAAAATTTTCAAAAGACAATTTTCAATTCATGATTTAATTGTATCTCAATAGAGACGAAGATGCAAATTGGAAACTGAATATGATTGATCACAGGACTTGTCATTGGTTGGGTTAAGCGCACGCTTTATGTAATTACAACATTCCCTATTCCACCTTTCTTTATAACCATGTATGACAAATTTTTGGAAGTTGTATATATGTTAAAGTCCTATGCCAGATTTCACATGTCAGTTTCAATGTGCCATCTATGAAGATTTTGATTACATGAATTTTCAACATTATTTTATTCATAATTAGACAATGTTTCATTTACTTTGCTCAGAAACACTCCATTTAAAATAGAAATTATACCATAACTAAAACTGGGCCCACATGTCAAAAATAAACAATGACTTTTTTGATTGAACAATATTTAATATTTTGTAAAACAACATTTGTAAAAAAAACAAATTCAATTAAAAATTGGTTTCAATATTTATTTCGTATATATTATACAATATTAATCTACACGGGAGAAGGACTCCTGTGACCCGAAACATGTTCGTGTTAATATGTATTGATTAATTTAATTTGGATAATAATTATTTAAGTGTTTTTGTAGAAATTAAAAAATATTGTTCAATTATAAATTAGCAACACAAAGTTATGAAGAATAAATAAGAAATGCTTTTTTAATTTTTTAAAACAATTATGAGTTTTAAAAAATCATTAATAAAATTTTTAAAAATTTAATTGACAATTTTTATAAAGTGTTACATAAACTTTCATTCAAGCTTTAAGTCTTAAGAATATGAAAACTCATTTGTAATATACCATTGTGTAAGTACTTTAGATGTATTACAAGCCGACATGCATTGCAATCCCTCTTTCAATTATGTTTTTTGTAATTTATAGAAGTAGATACATTTACATTTACAAAATAAATAAATGTCAATTATTTTTATGTTAAATTAAATGTGAAATGTAATGTGTACTATTGATAATATATTGATTATATTAACATAATAATATTAGGTATTGTTTGTTGATTAGCAAAAAAAGTATGCATGCGCGACGAACGGACGGATGTATTGGTTCAGACTTAACCGATCCCGATCGAGGAGAGAGTGATGGAATTTAGAATATTTAATTATTTATGCAGACGCGATTTATTTTTATTTTGAAGGCGTCTCGCGGGTAAATAAGTAAAATATTTTTGATTAATTAATAATTGTATTATAATATAATATTAGTGTAATAAGGATGCTGGAGCAGAATCCAGATTGGACGACCTAGGCTACGATGGGAGGATGAAGTAGGACGAGATACAGCGAAATTGTTACTAGTGTCAATTTGTAGGGTCAAAACAGAGGACATGTTGATTTAAAGGCGAGAAATAACGGAGGCTAATGATCAATATGGGCTGTAGGATAATCGAAGAATTGCAATTTCAATTTATTTACAAAAAAATCATAAACATCACAGTATAATTACTAAATAGCTTATGACTATAGAATACAAAATAAACTATTTTAAACACAAAGAAGATACAATTGTGAAATTTAAAAAATTAATTATTAACAAACTTAATTTAGTTTGTATTATTAACAATAAACATATAAATGAAAAAACACAGGATAATTAAAAAATTAAGAAAAATTAAGTAAACAGAAACAATAAGAAGAACAAGAGAATCAAATATCAATTTTATTCATTATATAAGAGATAGATGCTTTCTGAGGGTAGCCTCACTATCGTGGAAGATCCGAAGAGATGCGTTTTAGAAGGATTATTGCCCTGCCCACGGGTATTACCTTAGGTAGATTGGTTCTACACAGTGGCAGGTGAAATAATCTTATGATTTTACTGAAATCTCTTGATGGAAGTTCATTTTAAATAATAGTAAAGTGGAAGTAGTTTAATAAAGTGGAAGTAGTTAAAAAACATCGTTTTATTTAATTATTATTTGAAATAATCTTATGTTGCCTAGGTCGCAGATAATTGTCAGGGACAAAGTCAAGTCATTTAAAATATCAGAGTTATGTATTCGACCACGAATCAGTTGAAAATAAAAGAAGAAGAAGAAGAAGAAGAAGTGATGATTTAAAGAATTCATCTGTTAATAAAAAACGTGTTGACGCAAGAATTTAATACACTGTACACTACTTGAATACGAGAAAACGAATCGTTTGCTATTATCGATAACAAGTTTATTAGGTACGGCAGAGGTTAGCTTCTCCATTTATTATGCAACATTGTTGACAAAGGGCGGTACACGAAGTTCCTTGTACAGGGAGCTCTAGTGAAAACAAAATCGATGCCACAAAACAATCATAAATATTTATAATTATCGTCCGGATGATTCATTGCAGCGTTCCATTTCGTAAAGGAGTCTGCAACGGTTCGAATAAAATTCTCGTCAAACGAAATATTACAAAAAATTTAATCTAATTAATATTATTGACAAAAAAAAACAGTAAATGATACGAATGGAGCACGAAATCGAAGAAGCAGGAGGAAAACACAGCGCAATCAAATCAAGAGAAAATATGTTCTCTAAGTTTAATATAGTAAGATAATGAAATATTTCGTCCTACTAGGGACGATAATATGAACGGATATACCTATAGCCTAGAAGTTGTTTAAGCTGCACTTCACCACCGCAGCAGATTTTTTTGTGTAGGTACAATAGGCAGTTTGAACCCAATTAATGTATACAAATTGTTTTTAGGTAATGTTGATTCTCATGACATGTGATAGGTAGGTACCTAATCTACCGCCATTTTATTGCCCCGTGAATTCTACACCAGACCAAAGACAGTGTGACAATCACACTACCATCGCTGGAAATCGAACCCAAAACCTTCGGTATGCCAGTCAGAGCTCTTAACACTATGCCACGAAGGTTGTACTTAAGTCGAGAGATAAGACGAGGGAAGGAAGAGCTGTAGATACCTAATTGGATGTTTCCCAAGGAAACCTTGCTCCCGGCACACCAGTTACCACAGAGGACCAAGAAGATACCTAAGCGATTGCGCACATGCACTAGTTTTATAGATCCAGGAACAATGCGGTATGGGATCTTTCAGGGCACAAAGAAGCTCTGCATCTGTGCCATGGAGCAATCCATGCTGCATATGCTGCTGCATTACATTCACGGAGGTATATATGATACGGGCTTCTGGGATTGCGATACTGTTTGCGGACTTCTGGGCTAATGTCATATGATGAAGTTGCTATTGATTCCATGAAGAAAGAAAAAACGTAACATGTCGCATGTTTAAAATATTATTTATCGTATAAAAACCTGATTTTATATGTTTCTTTTCTTACTTTAAATTATTATAACTGAGAAGAATGTCCAAGAAAACGTTTGTAAATATGAAATTAATACCTAGATGAGAGAAGAATAGTTAAAAACATGTATACAAGCAGTGTGAATGGAAAAAGAAACCGGAAACGGCCGAGGAAAACGTAGAATGACCAAACTAATCAATTACTAAAAGGCGGCCACATTCGAAGTCAGAAACAATCGGCGAGCGTGCGTGTTACAATCTATGAAAGTAGAGAAAGGTCGAAATGTATGTCAGTATATAGCAGTGTGACAGTTCATTTTCTTTCCCCTCTGGGGATACGGTGTGATGATAAGTTAGTTAGTTTATTTAAAAATTATATTCTTTTGATTTCCGTTATTTTAAAGATTAACTTATTTATTTATTTCGGTTAATAAATTTGATACCCGTGCAGATCTCTTTACATTAGAGGATTCACGGAACATGAGCAAACAAATCCAAAAAACATCGGCAGCCGATCCGCTACATCGAAAATTCACGATGTGTTTCCGAAGAGCCGCGAGGTCTATTCCTCTTGTTTCAACAATAACATTCTTTTTATTTTGCAATAAATTCAGTCTGCTGGAAGCTCAGTTATTTCTTGGTCTATAAAGGAAAGCGAGCGCGAGCCATGTTGGAAATATTCGCGGGAGCTTCCAATTAGGCTGCTATTACACTGTCGTGTTTATTACACCATACACTTTATGTAATATTATATGCAAATTAGACATATGTTCATTTGTATCTTAATTTAATGTTGTCATTTAGTTTTATACATGTTTACTTATCGTGACACTATTTAAAAGTAAAGACATAAATTGTTTTTAAATATGCTCCTGTAATACGAAACATGTCAACCGAAATAAATAAAATAAAGCTACACAATACTCAATAAACAAAATAAAACATTTTGCAAAATGTAAATAAAAAATCGAACGCGATTATATAAGAAATAAATCCATACATGGAAAAACAAAATACACTTTAATTTATAATATTATAAGATGAACAGTGTAAACACAATTTAGTACAGTCTAAAAAAAGTAGAACAACATTTATATTCTTGTTATATTAATATTAATATACAATACATTATGAGGATTTAAAAAATATGTATATTTTATAATATAATAAAATAATTATTTCTTCTATATACGCCATACTTTGTGTTGCTATGATGATTTATTTCTATTTTTCTTTTTTATACACTTTGTATATACAACACTTTTATTAAAAAAATAAAATTATACAGACACGTTTCGGACAAACAGTCCTTCTTCAGTAATGAAACATTTTTAAAAATATTATAAAATTGTTTACATGATCTGATAGATTTTATAAAGATTTAATAAAAATGTATCTTTACTGAAGAAGGACTGTTTGTCCAAAACATGTCTATATAATTTTATTTTTTTAATATAAATGTTGTATACGAGTATACAAAGTGTATAAAAAAGAAAAATAGAAATAAAACATAATTACCTACTAAAAAAATACAAATATATTTATCATATGAACCCATAGTTTTAGGTGTTTCAAGCGGATAATTACCCTGCTAGTGGAGGTATTATTTTTTTTCAATTCGCTCCTATTTTTAAACATTATGTAACTTTATATTAAATAATTCAATATCCACTAAGATTCTATGTAGAAATGGAGTCCAAAATGTTTTTTTTAAGATAAAATTTTATTTATTATATGTGTTTCTATATAATTGAGTGTCTAGGTACGAAAGTAGCTCAAAAACAATGAGTTTATTTCATATTTAAAAGAGAAAAGGCACAAAAACTACTTTGAGAGGTTTTCGTTAAATTGATTGTATAATAGGGATATTTCAAGAATCTTCTCATTACGTTTAGCTTCGACCATCTTATAATTTACCGGATCACCCTTACTCTGCTAACAGCTGTTGGTCCAAGATTTTTGTGGAGTCATTAGCGGTACTGGGAAGCATTAAGAAACATAATTCCAAGTTCTACTTCTGCGCTACAAAGATACTGTTCATAGGAAAACCGTCTGTGGAAAACTTAAATGAATATTTCATTAAGTTCATATCTTATCCTCGGATGTTTACGGCTGGTGTAATAACAAAGAAAACTAAGGCAACGAGTATTTTGAACCCGTATGTATGCGCGTTTACATATTACTCCGTATCTATGAAAATTAGCTCCTTCATATTGTTATGTAAATTTATCGATCTCCTTGAAACGAATACAAAATTATTCACATATTAACAGTTTAGTGGGTAGTCGAATGTAGAAAGTCTTAAACATACCTACGCCATGGATATCTTTTTCAGATATGAGATTGCATGATAATCTGTCTGCGTTATTCAGAATTGAAATTCTTTCTACAATAATTAGCGTCAAACACATGATACTCTTGTAAATAATATTTGTTCTAAATAATGCAAACAAAATCGTCTGTTTTCTAGAAGTTTTATTATTTATTATTTCACGTAAATGTCGTGTTTCGCCTGTCGAAGGCATAATCAAATCAGGCGAAATAAGTCATTTCCAAAAAATATAATAAAACTTCTAGAAAACAGACGTTTTCATTCGCACTATTTGTTTAATAGGTATGGGGTTTTACATCATTTTAAAAGAAATAATAAATTTAATTTTCTGTCTCTTTATTTTACTTCTTCTCTCTTTCTTTACTACTGAATTATATAGCGTTACACTTTTTTATTATCTAAACGTACATATTTTTTATAAACTTATGGCAAAAACAGCGAAAATTCATATTCATTATTAAATTATTATTTTTAATCAATTCGCTAATTTGTCTATTTCAAAGAAATAGTTCATTCGCAACATATCGATAAAATAAACAAAACATGGAAAAAAAATATTTAATTGCTAAAACGCTTCTATAGACACTTTCACATTTATATTATATTTTTAAAGGCGATCAAAATTTTCTGTCTCTTAACGTGGCCTTCCAGATTTGAGTAATATTAATCAATTTTTAATGTATTAATCCATAAAAGTGTAAAAATAATAATTTTGAGTATTGTGCACAGTTTTCAATCTTCAAAATTAAAGTGCGTGATACCTTGTTCTCTATATAAAAAAAGTGATTATTATAATGTCGGATTTGTGAGTTTTTCTTCCGTATTCAATTTCAGCAAAAGTACATCAACACCCAAAACTTTTGGACCAGCATAAAAAAAAACTTTTGTTCGATATAAAATTTTCCATCTTAAAATATTAAGGCATCCAAACTTGGGTAAATAACGGGCATATGCGTAGACAATTATAACACACCTCCGGGAACGGGCGAGAGGGAGATATGGCGAGGGGCGGGTGGGAGCGGGAAAAAACTGAGCCGTAAATTTAAAAATTTCCATCTTATAACAGCTTATTATTCCCTGCCTACCGACTGTATAATAAGTTACAATACCTACGTAATTGTAATATATCAAAATTACTCAGCGCTACTCCCAGTGAATAATGAGATAAGTTTCACCGCAGGGTTTGGGCGGGCGGGCCACCCCTCTGTGGCACGCTAACTTCTCCCGCACCCCCTCGCAGGCAGCAGGGGTGTGCAGCCCGGGGCCCGCGGTTGCGGCGTCTTCGGGCGGTGCCGCCGCCGCGCTCATTACCCCGGCCGAATTTAGTTTGCCGCAGAGAGCGGAAGAAGACGCCGAAACAGCGAGAACTTTACAACAATGTGAAGAATGTTACGCAGAAGTTGGGCCCGACACGGCCCGGAATTAACGCCCGTTTTTCAGGGCTTCAATTTGACGGAATTGAAAACCATCTCCGAATAAATAAAACACTACATTAACCTTTTTAGTTTAAATTAAATACAATACCAAATTACAATATAATCGTGATCTATCAACAGCGAGAAATTTTGCTAATTAATATTGGCATCATCAGTTAATACAAACAACAGAAGCTTTAACAGCTGTCACAACAATTTCAAAGAATTTAAATTAACTAAACATCACACCATCTCAAAAAATTGGATCACCATACTTGTTTTTCCTAGCATACTTCTCTCGAATCCTCAACATTGTGTCATGCATGCACGTCGATTTCTCCGACTCCTCATGTGGTCGACATTCTATATTTGATTTACTTGATCGTGTCACGTTTTCCTTGGTCTTGGTTAGTTAGTTAGTTTTAGATAAACTTGGCGTTAACACTGTGGAATTCCATAATAACGAATATTTATGAATTAAAACACTGTTTTTTCCACTTTTGAGTTTATTTTTCTCTACATGTTTCGAAGGCTTACACCTTCATCACCAGAAGAACGATATAAACTGATTTTATATCGTCTTCTTGATGAGAAAGGTGTAAGCTTTCGAAACATGTCGATAAAATAAACTCAAAAGTGGAAAAAACCGTGTTTTAATTCATACAAATTAGTAGTAGTTAGTTAGTTAAGAACATCGAATTCCTTAATATTTTATCACATATCATATGGTTATATAGACATTTTTTTATCACATCCGTAATGAATTTCTAAGTCCAATTCGAAAATGTAGACAATGCAGAGTTCTAGAGAACAAGAGCATTAAAGTAATTATATTTATAAATGAAACTAATTTCAACGCTATAATGTATCAATTACTTCACGGCACCATTGTATTCAATTACCACGCTGCATCCACCCACCAAGAGGTAGGTTTCTCACCAAACATCCGTGAACTTAATAGAATTCGAAACGGATAACTTTCTTGTCAATCATAATGCACTCTATGACGACCGCTTTCGATGAACTTATTATGCTGAATAAGATATAGAGAAATTCTAAATATGATATACGTATTCGTATCTAGTGAAATATTTGCCTTTTTTTAACATTACACATCTGCATACAGGATTACTGCAACGATATATAGGTAAAAGAAAAAGAGTGATGGTTCGATAGCTATATTAAATTAAATTATAATTAAAAATATCTATTTTAAATATTGACAAAAAATGTAGAACGAAAGTTTTTAATTATTAATGAACGTGTATATAATCTAACATACAAATGTTTACCCTTAATGGTTCCCGGTGATCCAACAAGCGTATTTTCAGATGTCTTTATAATGCAGCTAATTCCATTAAACAATGTTGAGTATAATGTTAGCTCTATCTACTTATATGACTGGGTAAAGATTATTTAAACTAAAACTAACTAACTGACCATCACGCCGTCTCCCCGAAGGGGTAGGCAGAAAGAATGGACTGCCACACTTTTCTTTCCTGACATATTTCTCTCGCTTCCTCAACATTCATACATCGTGTCATGCGCGCGCGTCGATTTCTCTGACTCCTCACATGGCCGACATTCAATATTTGATTTATTATTCCTCTATTTCTATACTTCCTCTATTTCTAGTTCCATTAACATCACTAACATATAATTTTTTTACCATTCTTTCTTCATTCATTCTTTCAATATGTCCAAACCATCTTAATGATCCTTTCATTATTTTGTTCATGACACCATCATTCGCACCGCATTCACTTCTTATATTTTCATTCGACACTCTATCATACACAGGGTATCCACACATTCGTCTAAGAGATCTCATTTCTACTGCATTTATTCTACTTTCATCCTTCTTTTGCCAGTTCCATGCTTCCCTTCCATACATAAGGGTCGGTAGAAGAACACCATTGTGCACTGCCATTCTAGCTTTTTTTGATAGGTTTTTGTTTGCGATGACAACTTTAAGTGCACCATTCACTTTGTTGCCTGCCCCAACCCTTCTTTCAATATCCCTCTCCACTCGCCCATCTCTTGTAAACATACTACCTAAATATATATTATTTAACAATATTAAAATTGATCTTCTTTTGTTTTCTACACTACTGTTATACAACAATAATCGGAGCAAAATTCAAAAGAATCCAGAAATGTTATCGGGCATGCGCATCGTATGTATTTCGAATTATTTTCTCAGGGAATCGAAGTATTCCTCTCTCGCTCTCTTGTATTCAAAATATTCTCGTATTCTTTCTTGATGACATTCGATTTTTTGCTTATTTATATTATGATACGATGACGACCTTCGTGGCAGAGTGGAAAGAGTTCTGACTGCCATACCGAAGGTTCCAGGTTCGATTCCCGGCGATGGCAATGTGATTGTCACACTGTCTTTGGTCTGGTGTAGAATTCTCGCGACAATAAAATGGCGATGGATTAGCTACCTATCACATGTCACGAGTATCAATATATCAGCTTAAAAACAAATTGTATACAAGTAATTGGGTTCAAGCTACCTGTTGTAAATGTAAAAAAAAGTTGTTTAAAAAAGTTATTTAGTTTAGACTCTTCTTAAAAAATATTAACATTAAATTTATTAATCAGATATTTTTTAAATACAAAAGCATCATTTTAATGATTATGGATTACAAAAAAAAAGGAAATTACAAAAAAAGTAAATAATATTTTTTTTAAATTAGGGCTTAATCATAATAATAAATATTATCAATAAATTCATAATAATTCAAAATAATGAGAATTTTACATCACCATCCCGTCGTTAAAACAAATGCGTAATATGAAAACTTTCAATTTATCGCTAATTTGTTATAAATGTTAATATAAAAACCTTAAGAATAACCCTGTGTATTTTCAGATTAGAAATTTATATATAGGTATACCTCAGTGTGTTATGTGTGTTGGTACATAGGTAATATGTATTATGATTGTGCACCTACATAATGATATGTTCAGCTCGTATGATTCGGAGATCGTATTATTGTGTCTCGCCCACTAACGTATTGTTATTAGAAATGTTTCTATACAGTATTTCCCACCTACGCGCTCTTCGTAATTCAATTTTACTATACACAGGGCACTACAATATCTTGTTCCCTTTAGATGTTTCGATGTTCCCGAATGAGTAACACAGTAACATCAATAAACGTGTGTTTGAAAGACTTGTGAATTGGAAACCCCTTAATTAGATGCAGTGGCTCATCTCAGGATGTTTGAAAATCTCTTCTTCTTATTTTAGGCTTTTATTCTGTTTCTGTAGTCAGGATGGCCTCTCTAGGTTGACACCCAGCTATCCCTTCATATCTTTGGCGGTATTTCGGGGGACGCTAGCCTATAGGAATCTGATGTGCCATAACGTGTTGGATTCTGGTGGGATCCATCCTCTGCACATGCGCAGTACAGTATCTTTGGTTTTGTCAGCCCCATCTTCCATATGGTCTCTTTGAGACAACCTGATACCGCAGAAGCTTTGTGATAGAACTCTGCCATTGCCGGTCCCAAGCCTGGGTGAGAAAAGAGGAAGGTTGATAAACTAGGCTAGCAACCCGCTATGTAAATATGATTTCGGACATTCGTAAATATGATTTCGGACATATACGTATGTGCGCCACGGCTATCTCGAATGAAGCGCAATCGTGAAGTCGAATTTTTGATAACTTTATCGAGCAACCAGGGCCGTATATCGGCAATAACACGGCGAATGTTGACTTCCAAATGGTCCAACGTCTCTGGTTTATTAGCATAGACTAGTGACTTCACATACCCTCAAAGAAAGTAATCAAATATTGTGAGTTCACATGATCTTGCAGGCCAGTTCACGGGTCCATTACGTGAAATTATGCGCTCACCAAATGTTTTTATATATAATATATAATACAGAAATACATATTTCAATTCTTTGTACACATAAAATACATTTGCTTCCTTTTAATTTAATGTAATCCTTCGATACGATATAAACAAAAAAAATCTTTAAACATTATTGTTAATAAATTTAAAACATCATTCTTTATTTTTGTTATTATATAAATTGATATTTGATCATATTACTAACTCCACCCACAAGATGGCGACAAGAATTTGATTGGTTACTTTATCGTAACGCGGAAATAGCGGAAACGCTGTATGATGCCATTTGAATTTGAAATTTTCGGGATGGATCCCTGGCCAAAATAACTAGATCTTATGCCTTGCTTGGGCATTATCGAATTTCCCTATAAAGTATACAATTTTGGGCATTATCAAATTTCCCTATAAAGTTTAAAAAAGTATACGTTAACGATGTAAATGGAGTAAGGAGTCGAGGTAGACCGAGGAAAACATGGCATGACCAAATTAATCAAATATTAATCGACGTGCGTGTATGACTAGATGTATGAATGTGGAGGAAGCTAGAGAGGTATGTCAGGATAGAGTAGTGTGGCGGTCCATTCTCTCTGCCCACCCCTGCGGAGAAACGGCATGATGGTTTGTTGTTGTTGTTGCCCTATAAAGTATGCTGGTATTTTTATTCCGCGCTTGCTAACCTCAACGATCTGAACGTTGATAGAGCTGAATAATTTTAAATTATGAAACCCTCAGTCCATCAGAAAATACTCTAACCCTTTTCACATGACAATGAATTCTCCGGCCAAAAATCCAAAGCTCGCCACATCCCAAAAAACGAACAGAGCCCAGAGAGTATTTCGATACTTTGTCTCTTCCAACGGAACGGCGCCAAAGGAAACCCAACCAAAAGAGAAAATAATAAATTTCGTAAAGAATTATATTAAAGTTTGAAACGGCATTCGTGTCGGGTGTGTCTTAATACTTTTTTGCCCTGGGCCATGATGTATGGCCGTGTGCCTTGTAAGTGTGAGCAAGAAATATGGCTGAGTCTACCTGACCGCGCACGTTAAACTGCCTCAGCGATCCTTTGATATTACAAAGTAAGTTCCAGTGCACACGACTCTCGGAGTAGTTTGCTTACTAAAAAATATTAAATGTTAGGATCATTCCATATGTCAAGGAATATTTTCAATTGAGACCAACACGAGAGAAGACTGAATGCATAATCGATCGGGTTTGTAGGAGACTATTATATAATAATATAACATACAAAGTCATTAATCGAGTTAAATATAGTCACAACAGAGTAATGCAGCTTGGTTATTTATAGTTGCATAAAAAATTATGTAAACTTTAATATTTAATATTACATATTGCGAAAAACATTATTTTCCAACCCTACGACAGAATATCTAATGATGAAATAACAAAGGAATGTAAGGCGGATGAATAAAATTAGGAAAGATTCAATAAAATCGTTTTGACATATGGAACAAATAGATGAGAGAAGAATGGTTAAAAGATATATAAAAATAGTGTGAATGGAAAAATAAATCGAGAAAGGCCAAGGAGAACGTGGAATGACCAAATTAATCAATTACTGAATGACTGGTTTGATGTGACGGGGGAGTGATTTTTTGATTTTGTTGAATAAGCCGTCAATATATAAAAATAGCGTCTGAACAATAAATATAAAACGTTAACTATATAAATGGATTGCGGGATCAAGAAAGACTGAAGTAAATAAAGTAAATATGGCATGACCAAATTAATTTAAAGTTAAAGGTCGTCCATGTCAGATATCGGAAGAATCGACGTGCGTGTATGACACTTTGTGTATGAATATGGAATAAGCTAGAGAGGAGTGTTAAGATATAACAGTGTGGCAGTCCATTATCTCTGCCTACCCTTTCGGGGAAATGGCGGTTTGTCGTTGTTTTAGAGGAAAACGTTGGGCGTCTCTCTGCGCTCTAGACCGACGATATTGTATGGATTGTTGGACGTGGGTGGATGAGTGACAGTGGATAGGGGGCAGTAGTGTGTTTTGGGATAGGCCTACGTTCAGCAGTGGACTACAAAAAGCTGATAAGTATAAAAATTTAGGAAAAAGGAAAACATGAGCTTTGCCAGAAGATTTATAATATTTTGTAAGATAGTTAGAAAGTGGCATGTACCTTACCTTTACCAATTCAAATTTGCACCTTTGCGAATTATTGGTTTTAATGTTTAACACCAATTGGGATCAAAAACTCATTTTTGACTTTTTTGATACTTTTCACCTTTAAAATGTTCAGCCTTCAATTAGTACTTTAAAGCTGATATGTTAAGAAAACATCGGTTTACTTAAGATAGTTTTAATGTGCTTTTGTGCAGAACCAAAAAACTAGCCGAAGCTTTTTAACATTATTGTGGATCTACAATATAATTTTTTAATATTCATTTAAATTCAAAGCAGTACATAAGCCAGATTTTTAAATGGCGGAGATTAGGTATATCTTAAAAAATACGGAAGACTTGTATATAAGGAAAAAAATGGAATCAAAATGTCTGTCTGCGTGCGATGGACCAGTGGGCAGGTAAAATAATTTAAGGTCCCGGGATCAGCACACCGCCTGGTCTGTCGTGTTTTGGAGTCAGCAGGACAAACGGGTTCTCTCTTCTGAGAAAACAGTCGATAAATAAAATATCCATAGAGAATAGAACGCGGAGATGAATCTATAACAACATAACAACACTTTTGTAATTAAAAAATATAAAAATATTTATTTATATATTGAAAAAGACATACAAATTCGTTTACTCAGTAAGCGTGTTTTCTTCTTTTCGCACGGGTAGGCATAGAGAATAGACCACCACACTACTGTATCCTGACATACCTCTCTAGCTTCCTTCATTCGTACAACGAGTCATACACGTACGTCGATTCTACCGACTTCTAACATGACTTATTATTTTAAGATTATCCAATTATTTTACTTAAATCTCGTAATGGAAGTTCATTTTAAATATAATAATAATTTCATATTTTTTAAGAACTTTTGCATTTTTTTCGTTATTTCAATAGCGACCGGTTTTGCTAGGTTCGCTGGCATCGACAGATTGGTCTGTCGATGCCAGTGGCCGGAAGAAACCGGTCGCTGACGAAATCATGACAAAAGAGGAAGTAGTTCTTTACAAAACTTTTTTTTAAAACTTAATTTCCTCTCAAATGAGAATAGTTATAAACGCAAGTTGTTTTTGATAACTAGAATTCTTAAATATTAAATGAATGTTTTGAATAATCATATCATTTTAACATTAATATTATTTATTAGTGCTTTTGCGGTAAGACGAATTTGCATGCTATATTTTAAGCTAGGTAAATGACTTTCATTGTAAAGATGTATTTAAAGAAATAAAAATAAATCGTTGACTATTAACCTAAGATAAAAGACAACTTAAATCTTAAATAATACCTTTTGTAACAAAATAATGTTGCATAATGCGTAAGATGTACCTGTAATAAATTTTGCATTGGTCCAGAACAATACAATTAGCACACAAAGCAACCGCACGATCATAGCTAAAATAATTTCAGGTAAATTATCTCTAACGGACTGGGTAGAATGACTTCGAAATGCTTGTCATATTTTGTGAGAACTTTTTTTTATTAAAACATTTTAAAAGACCATTGAATAATGAACCTTTTTTGCATATTTCTAACGAGATGAAAAAAACACGAGCTTCAAGGCTAAGAACAGAACGTCTTCAGTGTTCACGGTAATTTTCAGACTCCACTATTGTTACGTATGATATCGGGTAATAAATATTTACATGTTCCCGTTGCCAGACAAAGGAAATCTGTTGCCTCCCGACCTTGCTTTATAGCTAATAAATCCTTGCTGCATACTTTGGCCAAGGACAAAGGGAACCGTTATGTCACTTTTTGTACCATATCCTTTATGGGTCAGTCTTGTCCAGAATTTGACGATGTTGTAAATTAAAATAAAAGTTCCAACTGCAGTTATGAAAGAAGCTTTTTTTAAATAACCAACGTATATGGCACGCGCTTCAGTTTCAGGAAATAAAAATATCTCTTTATGGTTACTTAGATGGTTTGACAAAAAATAAATATTAACGAAAAAAACAATTTATTCTAACTAAACTAACCATCACGCCGTCTCCCCGCAGGGATAGGCAAAAATAATGGACCGCAACGCTGTTCTGTCCTGACATACTTCTCTCGCTTAATGTCAATAGTCAAAACATTTTGCCATTTTACCCAGTTGCTCAATAAAGGTGTCGAAAATTATACTTCGCGATTGCGCTTCATTCAAGCTAGCCGTGGCGCTCATATGCCCGAAATCATATTTTAACAATAATAAAGCCAATATCATAGACATTAACATTATTTCAATGTGTTTTTATTTTATTTTGAATTTGAATCTCTAAAAAAACACCCTTATACATATTGTTACATAAAGGGGAATATCGGATGCAGCGTTCGTATTTAGATTTTTAGATTTACAACAAGTCTCGAGGTGATTACACCACAAAAGCGGCGCTTTTGAAAGTAGGCATATGAAAATATTATTATTAGATACATATTATATTTTCATCAATCGAATGGATAATGAAATATGTGGATGTATCCTTTCGCATACCCCTTCGGGTGAACTGGGTTATGGTTAGTTGCTAGTTACTGAATGATATGCTAAAATATAATAATTTGCATAGCGATAGTCTCATAAAACATACCGTACCTACTCATACAAAAAAGTATCATTGTAAGAATAAATACAATAACCAAAGCTGCTTTAAGTCTAGAAATATAGCCAACGATGTTATAGAGCAGTAGGTACTCCGAAGTATAGTTTGTTTGCATGTCGTGCCTTGTGTAAGAAAATAATTCCATAAATCCTATAGATCACTTGGGGCGAAATTATAAAACATAGCTTATTCTCAAGCCATTCTCAAGTTAAACAAATTATATCAATATTTTATTACAAAAAATGCTATAAAACAAAATGGTGTCAAACAAAATTAGAACTACTCACTCCTGTGCAATCCCTTATATACCATACCCAGGACAACTGCCTTCTTCCAACTCCCCACCGTCCCTCTATCATGCCCATGATTCTCAGCCGAAGGTGGTCGTATTTTTCTCCCCTTAGCACATGATCCAAATATGAGACTTTTCTAACCTTCACATTCGACAACAGTTCTCTGTTGGCTCCGGCTTTCTGTAATACGTCTGCATTACTGACCTTATTGGTCCACGGTATAGCTAGTCCAAGCTTATGTAGTAAAGCCGGTCGCCTAGCATGGATTGGGCATGTATGCCGAGCCGGAGAGACCAGAGCAATTAAAACCCTGTACGCGTCTAGACCAACGAGTTAGACCCCTTGGGAGGCCTAGACAGCACCTAATAAATAATGTTCTAGTTGATCTGGCTACGTTTGGCGAATAGGACTGCTGGGAACAAAAGGCACAGGATCGAGAAGCTTGGAGAAAAAACATCAAGGAGGCTAAAACGCTTCAAGAGTTGTATGGCCATATGAGGTAAGCGCTTTGCAGACGACATAGTACATTTCAGCGAAGACTTGGAAGAACTTCTCTCTATGATAAAAGAACTCCATGACGCTTCCCTAAAGATCAGTCTAGAGAAGAACTTTAATAAAACCAAAATCATGAGCCCATCCAACAGCAACATCGCCATGGAAAATAAAACAATCGAATCTGTTGAGGAATACATATATCTTGGACATAAGATCAAACTAGGGAAGGAAAATCAGATAGCAGAGATCCCCAGGAGAATAGGATTAGATGAAACACATACTAAAGAATAAGGACATACCCATAAATCTGAAAAGAAAAGTATATGAAACATGTATCCTCCCCGTGATCACCTATGGCCTGGAAACCATTACGCTAACTGATAATTCGGTACATAAACTAAAATGTGCGCAAAGGTTTGTGGAAAGACAAATGTTAGGCGTATGTCTAAAAGACAAAATAAGAAATTAAGAAATAAGACGCCGAACAAAAGTCATAGACATAATGGACCTTGTCGCTAAGCAAAAATTGCAGTAAGCAGGTCATGTCGTCAGATAGGGAACAGAGCGATGGGCACCCAGAGTCCTCAAATGGAGACCATGGGATAGAAAAAGAGGTGTGGGCTGACCCCAAAAAATATGGGCCGACGACATTATCCCTGTAGAATGTGGCAAAGAAAACCCCAAGATAGAGTGGAGTGGAAGAAAATGGAGGAGGCCTATATCCAGCAGTGGAGAGATGACTGAGAAAGAAAGTAAGAGAGTAAGGTATACGAAGCATACTGCGGTATATGCACATCTCAAATGTCTCCAACCGTTTCATTGCGTTCACTTCCAGTCTCAAATATTTTTAATGCTTTATATTATTATGAATTTTGAAGCGCTACCTTCATCTGGATTATTTGACAATCCCGTGTGGGCAGGGAGACACACCTCGCCTGTCTCCCCAGCGGGGTCGGGGGCGCGGCGCGGGGCGGCGGGGTGGCGGCTTGCCTACATTATTACAATGGTTATGGGCCACCTGTTAAAGAGTTACCCATTTAGAGGTCGTTGTAATTCCGCTCCTCATTTCTGGTGTATGTGCGAATTTATCGCACCTACCCCAAGCCTGGAGTAACTCCGCCCGCGTCGAGATTTCAATTGGATTTCTGAGTTGGCTTAAGTGTCTTAAATAATAATTAACTCTTGGCGAATTAAAATTTATGCCGAATTCCATTTCAGCGCCTGTTCACGCATACATATTATTTTACTTCAAAATATGTATTATTGTAGGTTAAACACTTTATTATTATTATAATCGAAAGATTTTATTGAAATCTTTTGATGTTCATTTAAAATAATAATAAAATGAAACAACGTTTTTAAACTGCTTCTATTTTTGTATTTAATTCGGCAGCGACCAGTTTCGCCAGACTCGCTGGCATTGACAGACTGGTATACTGCTATAAACAGACTATTTTATATATAATACATACAGGTCAGGGGTGGTAAACATCAAATCAAATCAAATCAGTGTTTTCATCAATAGACATTACAAAATTAAAGCATCTATTGAGAACAGGTAAAATAATATATTGTATATAGTATTCTACCAGAAACGCATGAGAGATGGTTCGACATTAGGAAGACAAGTTACTCTCCAAAATCAAGAGTATTTGCCTTCTGAACGTAATTTTACGAATACGAAAGACTTCGATCTCCGAGGAGACCGCGTTCAGCAGATTAATTGCTCTTCCCACCGGTATCACCAAAGGCAGGTTGATTCTGGCGGCCGGTAGGTAAAACAATCTTTGTTGTCGCTGTCGGAGATAACTATTAGGGACAAAAAGCGGAACACCCCCCAGCACGGCCGAGTTCTCAAAATATTCAATGAGTAATCTAAAGAAATGGGTTATGAGATGCCCATCTCTTCGACGCTGCAGAGAGTTGGTCCCAAGTATGCCCAAAAGAAATGCCGTGGGATAGAGCCACGGATAGCAATGTACCATACTCCCTCATGTAGAGATACCTCGGAAATTCTATTATATACAAAAATATTCTTAAAATAATTATGTAAATTTACTGAATTTTAATATTGGTATTAGAGTTATTTAAGAGCAATATAAACTGTTAAATTAAATAACTTTGTTTTTTGTATCACAATTGTATTTTATTTAACGCGACAGCTGTTTCATCAACCTATTGTAACACCTGATGATGTCAACATAGGTTGATGAAACAGCTGTCGCGTGAAATAAAATACAATTGTAAGACAAAAAACAAATTGATTTAATTTAACAGTTTAAAATGTAAAGGTATCATTGTGTTTCGGCCAAAACAATGGACTATTTAAGATCATTATGTTTACAATTCAGTGGAATTGAAATTTATTACAGCTGACATATCTATATACTTTGGTATAATTAAGTTAGTTAATTAATATATAATGTTGTATGAAATTACGTAAAATTTACTTAATTTAAATATATTCGGTAAATTTTACATAAAAAAATCTTAAAATTATTATTTTATTATTTTAATTATTTTAAGATTATTTATGTTTAGAATCATTACCACCCCTGATCAGTATGTACATAAGAGGAGTTTCAAAAAGTGTCACCAGACTGTCGATGCCAGCAAACCTGGGGTAACCGGTTGCTGTCGAAATAAAGACAAAAGTGGAAATAGTTAAAAAAAAACATCGTTTTATTTAATTATTATTTATTAGAAATGAAGCCAAAACCACTCAGAGACACAAAGTAATAGTCTCGTTTGATGCGAGTCGTGTTTTGGGAGAATGCGATTGTGCAAGGCGTGATCTTGCGTGAACACAATTTAATTTTTAATTCCGAATTTGTCGCGTCAGTTGTTTCGCTTAACCGATATTGGCATCATCGAGTGATTGTTATACCTGATGCTAATATCGATTGGCAAAATATCTGTACCTAAGGACAATTTAATAAAAAATAGTCATATGAAATGTCATATGAATGATTTATAAGATTTAAAAAATGTGTAATTCAATGTAAGAGTACTCGTAGTTAACCATCACTAACTGTTCACCTACTGCTTCTTAAGTCCATTATTTTGGCCTATTTGTTCTCCTGAAGGGGTGGGCAAAAATAATGTATGTATACTTATGAAAATGGAATTATAAATACGAAGTTGCTTAATGTGTGGATACTCTGTGTATGATAGAGTGTCGAATGAAAATATAAGAAGTGAATGCGGTGTGAATGATGGTGTTGAAAGAATGAATGAAGAAAGAATGGTAAAAAAACATATGTGAACGATGAAAATGGAACCAGAAATAGAGAAAGACAGAGGAAAACGTGGCACGATCAAATAAATCAAATATTGAATGTCGGCCATGTGAGGAGTCAGAGAAATCGACGTGCGTGCATGAAACGATGTATGAATGTTGAGGAAGCCAGAGAAATATGTCAGTAAAGAAATGTGTGGCAGTACATTATTTCTGCCTATCCCTTCGGGGAGACGGCGTGATGGTTAGTTAGTTAGTTAGTTGAGTTGCTTAATTACTATATAGGTATTATTGATCATAGATATTGATGCGTCCCCGTCTCCTGACTATTCTATGCTGTTTCCCATCATCTGGAATCGGTTCCTCGTACGCAGACGAGTCAATCGTAAAAACGAAAATAAATTTTAAAACTCAAATTAAAATAAATTTGATTGGTTATTGCGATAATCAAAGAATATTGTAGCAATGTCTCCGTATATCAATATATTGATGTAACAATTAAAAAAACATATCTTTTTAACATTATTCCTACAGCACAATTATTCCAATCTTACGGGATGAGATGATGAGATAAGATTTGTGTTTACAAACCGTCTTGTCGATTTATTTATGAGCGAATATCAGAAAATTTCTTGCTTGTTTGTAAACGAATGTTGCAAAAACAAATAAAATAAATTTACATGTTTAAAATACCGTTTTAATAATAAAAAAGAAATAATTAATCGGTGTGCACAGAGTTTATTTTGCAATTTACATTAATTATGTTTTTCTCTAAAATGCACACAAAACACGTTTTCTGAAAAGGATTCCGTTGCCAGTGACCGCTCGTGTAATTTCTGCCGAAACACAAAATCTCTTTTTCCCTTTTTTATTCTTCTCCTTCTGCGTACTTTATTATTAATAATAAATTTAATGAATTATAAATGCCATTCTTATTTATTATTTGTTTTATAGTTAAATATGTATCATTTTTCACGTAATTTAAGTCGAAAAGGCATAGATATTAATTGTTGATCAACTTTAGGAGTTAATACTGGGAAAAACTAACTAACTAACTTACCATCACGCCGTCTCCCCGGAGGGGTAGGCAGAAAGAATGGAACGCCACACTGTTCTGTCCTGACATACGTCTCTCGCTTCCTCTACATTCATACATCTTGTCATGCACGCACGTCGATTTTCCGACTCCTCACGTGACCGACATTCAATATTTGATTGATTTGATCGTGCCACGTTTTCCTCGGCCTTCCTCTATTTCTAGCTCCGTTCACGCCGTTTACATATACCTTCTTTACCATTCTGTCTTCACTCATTCTTTCCATGTGTCCAAACCATCTTAATGACCCTTTCCTTATTTTGTTCATAACACTTTCATTCGCACCACATTCACTTCTTATGAATTCTATAATGATGAATTTTTTATGAATTATTATTAAAACACTGTTCAATCTTTCATGGTGTAAAACATTCGAAACACGTTGAGAAAAATAAACTAGAAAGAAGAAAAAACAGTGTTTTTTCATTTATAAAAATAATCATCGGTATGGCTATAATAGCTATACCGACCAATACAATATTGATTTACCTTAAAAATAATTAAATTGAACTGTTTTTTCATATAAAGCACTCATTTTGTTGTAAGGCATTTTAATATTTATAAAAATAGTATATACAATAATAAAACACTTTGTATTTAACCACGGTATGGCTATTATATTATAATTGATCCCAACTAGTTTCGCTTGGACCCAAGTTTCTTCAGGGCAGTATAACAAGCTGTTCTTAATTAAGCTTTTATACTGCCTCTTAATATTTACCAAGAAAGTTTAATAACGAACGTCAACATTAAATTACTGAGTGAGATTTATTTAGCTTATTTAGTTTCGATAAAATTCTCATTATCTGTCCTCTGTTTTTAAGCTTTTATAAAAAAGCTTACGATACGCCTGTGTTACAAGCTGTTTGATTCGGGTATAATTTATGACCGTGTCGTCTGATAAATGTATAATATACCGTGGTATATACAGGTACATAAGTTAATATGTATACATTGCTGTACATGACAAACGCATTCAGATTACGTGTCAGTGACTAACCATCGCCTTAAGATTAGTTCATACAAAATAAGCGGTAAAATATATTATTCGAGTCTTAATAAGGATTTCTAAAGATATATATTATTTGAATATATACAAAATAGCATATGGTTCAAAGTATCATCCACTTCTTAGCGCAACTCACAAAAATTCTGAATCCGTTTGTAAATAATTTAATTTTCCGTTTTAAGGGAAGTTTTGATTAATACGAATGAAAACGGGTGTTTTTTTAGAAGTTGCATTATATTTTATGGAAATGACATGTTTATATTACAAAGTCATCGTCAATGGACATTTGATCCAGACAGTTTTAATTCGTGCTGCACAACAGTGGTTAGAGCGATTTCGTTCTGGTGTAGTGGAGGTGAATGATGCACCACGCTCTGGCAGGCCTGTCGTCGAAAATGTCCATGAAATCATGGAAAATATCGAGATAGATCGTCATGTTAGCAATCGTAGCATTGCCCAGGAGCTGAATATTGATCATAAAACCATTTTAAGCCATTTGCAGAAAGCTGGGTCAAAAAAAAGGTCGGTGTTTGGGTGCCACACGAGCTGACGCAAAAAAACCTCATGGACCGAATTTCCATCTGCAAATCGCTGCTGAATCGCAACAAAATCGACCCATTTCTGAAACGGATAGTGACTGGTGATAAAAAGTGGGTCACTTACGAAAATGTCAAGCGACAGAGATCGTGGTCGAAAGTCAACGACTGTGACCAAGCCAGGACTGACGGCCAGGAAGGTGTTGCTGTGTGTTTGGTGGGATTGGCAGGGAATACTCTACTATGAGCTACTACCTTATAGCTAAACGCTTAATTATGCCGTCTACTGTGAACAACTTGACCGTTTGAAGCTGGCGATCGAACAGAACCGGCCAGCATTGGTGAATAGGAGAGGAATCGTGTTTCATCAGGACAACGCCAGGCCGCACACATCTTTGATGACACGCCAGAAGCTCCGGGAGCTCGGATGGGAAGTTTTTATGCATCCACCCTATAGTTCGGACCTGGCACCAAGTGACTACCACCTGTTCCTATCTATGGCCAATGCGCTTGGAGGTACAAATTTGGCCTCAATAGAGGCCTGTGAAAATTGGTTGTCCGAGTTTTTTGCCAATAGGGACAAGGACTTCCACGAGTTCCTATAAAGTTGGATTCTTGTTGGCAACAAGTTACAAGTATCAAACAGAACGGAGCTTATTTGACTTAAATCGGATGATTGTAACACTTTTTACAAAGCATTGAAATGAATCGAAAAATACGAAATTACTTTTTCCCCAGCCTAATATAAATGTGTACAGTTTTGACAGAAAAAAATATTTATTGATTTTTGAACAATGGATTAAAAATCCAATTTAAATATTTTATTAATAGTTTTATAAAAGTTTTACTACCTATTATGTGAATGACATTTTTCTATGAACATTTCGTTCCCATAAAATATAATAAAACTTCAAGAAAATAGTCGTTTAATAAAATTCACGTTCACATTAATTAAAATAAATTTATGCATAATTTGTTGAAAGTGTGAACGAAGCTTAATTCAGTCGCACAGTATCTACCTGGCACATCGCGAGGTCGATGCACAATGTTCTCTGATTTTAAATAAAATATCCGTGTATCAAAGGTCATGAATTAAAGATATCTCGTCGTCAGATGTCATTTGTCTTCTCGTTTCCTATTTTCCCAGTGTTGCCAGGATGATTAATTATCTCCCAACTACTTGGGTAGGTGCTTACAACACTAAAGTATGTTATTATACCCATACACGCATTCTATGGGCACGATTACAATGGCAGTGTTGGTGATACAGCTCTAAGAGATTTGAAGATTAATGAGATTTTTGATCAATCTTGTAATTTGTTGTTTTAGATTTAATTTAGATGTGACAACATCAATTAATTCACGTGGTTTATTAACATGATTATCTGCTATTTCTGGATTAAACATTTGATATTTAAACTTTATTCTGATCCGGGCTTGTGGGTTAAATGCAAATTAGAAATAATAATGTCATAATCAAGCACATTAATAACATTATATGATTTTTAAACGATATTTGCAACAATTTAATTAAGAACCATCCCACTTACAAATCAATATAATATATTCGATAGAATTTTAAACACACGTTTTACTTACATATTAAATTATATGTTATATGTTATATTATATAATAAACTTACCTAATTTGTTGGTTCGAGACGACGAAATAATAAATAAATAAAAAACATAGTCAATGGAAATTCAAGTAGTAAAAGTTATAGGAAATCTACCAAATAATAATAATAAATTGGATAATTTATAGAGCGCCATTTTTATGAATTACTCCAAAAGACTAAAACCAAAACATAGGATTTACTAGGTAGGTATTACTCAATATATACAAGATGACTACAAACTTATAAATGACCCACATAAAAATATAATATGTGAATCAAAAATCAAATTACTCTTCATGAATAAACAATATTAAGTTGGTTTTGTTTTTGGTTAATAATTAAATGGTTTTGATTTTTGGTGAATTAAGACATTTTTCCCCATCTTGTGTGTTATTATAATATTTTATATACGTTTTGAAGATTTTTTTACCCACATTTGAAGAAGTTAATTGCGTTGTCAATAAATTGATAAAATTATTATTTTTTAGATTTTATTTTATATTAATTCGTTTATTTAGGGTTAATATTTCAGATAATATAATGATTTTACCGAAATATCTCGATGAAAGTTAATTTTAAATAATAATAAACTCAAACGATGTTTTAAGTAGCTCTTTCCACGTTTGTATTAATTTTGACCGGTTTCATCAGGCTTGCTGGTATGGGCAAACTGGTATTGCCACCATTCTGGATGTCGATGCCTGCTAGTCTAGCGATACCTGTCCCTATCGAAGTAAAGACAAAATGGGAAGCAGTTAATAAAAAAATAATTGTTAATTTAATTATTCATACATATTTTTGGATTCAATGTGATTACATACCTCCGTATAACATTTACCCCCATTGGGTGATATGAAAGTCATGTATATTCAAACATTTAAAACCAATGTGATTCGTTTCTTTAAAAACGTAATATTGGGTATTGTAACGTTTCCTCGAAGACACGACAATTCCCTTCGATCGTTATGGAAACAAATTAATATTTTTATTGGTTTCATGATAATAATTGTCGTACCATGCTGTGTTTGCTCACCAAATAAATCGTCAATTCCCTCCTGAATTGCCCCTTGTGACGTTTATATCCGTCATTCTTTCCTATCCAAACACATAAATACCCAATTAATCTTTACCGTTCCATTAACCCACTGATTATCCTAAAATAAATCAATAAGTAGATAGGTTTTTTCTTTTAACTTATAACACAATTTAGTACTAAATAAATTGTATATATAAAAATGTTTTTCTAAATGTTTGATTACATATTATGGGATAGATATGTTTCATCTTACTAGGGCATTAATAAATGACTTTTATTAATGCTCTAGCTAGATAGTACAATAAAATACCGAATATAATAAAATAGCTTTTAAACGAACGTTTTTTAAATCAATTTACAACAACAAAAAAAACAGTTTTTGAACGCGATAATTCAATTGAAAACTTTTTCATGGTGCACGGAAAGAATGCAATTTTATTGTTTTTTGAACGATGTTCTTTAAATATTACATCTAAAAAAATATATAATATGAAAACACCCGTTTTCTATAAGTGTTATTACATATTTTTTTAAAGGATCCGTCTCGCCTTTCAAGTGCAATATCAAATAATAAATCTCTAGCAGGTGACATATGGCACAATATTAAATCTATATGCAATTATTTAACTGACTTCTAAGAGATGAATTTGTACCAAAAAATATAACCAACGTTAATATCATAAATATTGAATAAATATTTTTTTTTATAATTCAAGCACTGTTTTTTCCACTTTTCAGGTTATTTTTCTCGACGACTTTTCGAAGGTTTACACCTTCATCATCGATGAATCGAAGCCTTTGAAACATGTCAAGAAAAATAAACTCTAAAGTGGAAAAAACAGTATTTCCATTTAAAAAAAAATCGTCATTATGGTATTCCACAGTGTTAACGCCTTAAGTTTATCTAAAATGAATATATAATATATTTAAACAAACTAACCAACTAGCTAAAACGCCAGCTCCTTGGAGGGGTAGACAGAGAGATGGACCGCGATAATGAAAATTCCTTAATTTTCTCACTTCCTTAATATTCATATGTGAAAATATATTTAATATTCATACTATCGATTGTGTTTTATAAATAGTATGTATGATTTAGGTTTTCATAAAGTTGGTATCAACTGGAACAGTTGAGTTTATAGCAAACACAGATAGTTTATTAAATCGTAGCAAAGAGGAGATGTTGTGAAAAGACAAAGTGTTAAAAAATAAAGCGGCCGTTTTAATTAGTTGATATTAGCGTTGTCGTACACGTGCAGTGGGCGTCACAATGCAGGCGCCGCGACGCTCTCGTCCTCGGGGCGTCGGAGTAATTATCCTACAGTTCTTATCGCCACGGGGCGGAGGGTGATAAACTGTGTACGGCGGGGGGTTGGCAAATACGAGACACGCTATAATATATCCGCATCCGCGTGCCATATACGGGATAACCTACTGAAGCCGGTTATAAAATATGGGACTCCGCTGTTTACTACAAATATAGGACGCCCATTCGGGAATTCACATATATCTCTTGCGTCTCACTACGTAGAAATATGGCTATGAAAATGCTTTATTTATGATGTTGTGATGTTATTTACAATATGTATACTGAGATTACTCGCTTTGTGTATCATTGAATACTTGAGAAATGTATATCTGTATAAATATATAAACCTATTTAAAATTTTGGATAGATGTAATTAAACATATCTAAATCAATCTAATCTATCTGCGCTGGCTAGGGCACTTGCACCGCATGGGAGATCTGGAGCCCCCCAAAAGAGTGATGTATGACAATCCAGCAGGGCGAAGAAGCATTGGTAGGCCGAGACTGCGATGGCTGGATGGTGCCGTGGCAGATTGTCGGGTCCTGGAGCGGCAAGACTGGGAGGTGGCGGCCAGAGACAGGACGGGATGGAGACGTTTCTTGGAGGAGGCCAAGACTCACCAAGGGTTGTAGCGCCGGAGAAGAAGAAGAAGAAAGATAAAAATATATGGATGAAAAAAGGATATTGGTTATGGAAAAATCTCAGACAAAGTTTGTGGTAAATAATAAAAATAATATAAATATCATTTTAATATATTTACGATAAATATTTAGTTTAATCCCCCCTGTTTGAATTCCGACCAGTTTCGTTTACTCTCTTCCTTAAAAATATCAGAAAAGGGCAGAGAGCTACTGAAACCGATTGTAATTAGAAGAGCAATATTTCTAAAAATAACTATTCACTCTATAGACTTTATTATAATCAATATTTATTGTTAAAATCTGCACAATTGGGTATTTTTGTTGGTGATGTGTAAATAATTATTTAAATCGTTCGTATCTATATTAATTATTGTTAAATAAAAACATATCATCAACCATCTATAGTTATTGATAAAAATGTCATGAAAATGCATGCAGACAATAGTTGAAAAAAGCGATACTTCGAACCTAATCGTAAGGAACATTTATGCGTTTAATTTTTAATAGTTAAAAATTAAACAAGTGAATGTTCCTAACAGAAAATAAAACACACGATTGTTCCTAACAGAAGTTATAAATTAAATTTTAAATATTACATTATATTTATTTTTCATTACTATAATGAGGTATTTTTACTATTTGTCAATATACCTAAGCATTATACAATTCAAATAAATATGTAATCTTAACTATGTATATGGTACATATCAAACAAGTCTATATCAATCTCGGCTGCTAGAGCATTAAATAGACGTACTGCTCATGGGATCGGCATCTCCTGGGATCGGAGTGAAGGCACGTGGAATAGAAAATGGAATGGATTCGTAATGGATAGCTGTTAGGTACACACAGTTTCAATTCGTTTAGAATATCGTGTGTTATTATGAATACACTAATGAGAAGATACATATTATAAATTTATTGACGGGCATGTATTGTTTCTTGAACGATGATGTAAAACTTCTTCAAGAGACAGCGAAAACTTTTTCAAGAGACAGCGAAAACTTCCAAAAGCCATCAGCAAATCCCAAAAAATCAAGAGAAAGAGGTCACCCAATGGTAACATGGTGGGCCAAAATGGAAAAGGAGCTGCAGCACGAGAATCTGATAGTGGAGATGAGCCAGGATAGAAAAGTTTGGCGTCTTTGTACGAGGAGGGCCGACCCTAGATGGTGCAAAATAGCAAAGGGAAAGAAGAAGATGTAAATCTTCATTTTAATATCTAATATGAATGAAAAGATTCTAGAAGTGTCATTATATTTCATGGGAATGATTCGATTCATCTTGATAAAGCGCTATCAAATATTGACGTTTGATAATGCCTTAGCGATGTAAAACATGTATTTATCTAAAACATAAAAATATCACTAGAAAAAATCGTTTTCATTTATACGAATTCTTTAATATGAAGTTTTACAAAATTATTCAAGAAACAGTTAATAAATAAATCACTTGAATATTTGGTTTTCTACCGGTTTCGCTCCAAGCAAAGCATCATGATCGTAACGAAATAAACCGGTTTTAAAAACAAAAAAGCTCCGCTTGGAGTGAGACTGGTCGGTGGCTTAAAAACCAAGTACAAATTTAATTAATTTCTTACTAAATAACAGAAATAAAGTACATATTAATAAGAGACTTAAGAAATAGGGATAAAATAAATTATAACTAATGCCAGGTCGTTAATAAATACATAATTGGAACTAATTTGAGTTAAGAACGCACGCGACGATATTTGTTTCACAATGCTGCGCTCGTGTGAATAACAGCAGCATTATCATACATACATGAATGATAAGCTTTTCAATCAAAGCGTACAACAATCATTTCAAACACTCAATGTATTAAGTTCACCATCTTCCAACTTCAATTAATATATAATAGTATATTGTCTCTCAACTTGTGGGGTGGCGATTACATGGGGTGTTGTTATTCTTCTTCTTTTCCTTCTTTTTGTCCTGTCACACCTCCGTGGTGCATAGGGCCTCAAGGAACCTTCTCCACCCGACTCTATCGCATGCTTGATGCCTAACATCATCCCAAGTGAGGCCTGCCACCTTAACCTCGTCCTGCAGGGTTCTTCTCCAGGTGGCTCTAGGTCTGCCTCGCTTTCTCTTTCCCCCCCATAGGATACCAGTCTAGTGCACCCCGAGTGATGCAGGCTGGGTTCCGTCTCAGAGTGTGACCGATCCATTGCCATTTGCGTCTAGCGACTTGATCTCTAATTGGCTTTTCGCCATAGTCCAGAGAGCGGCATTTGACACTGTTGTGTTGGGGTGTTGTTATTAGTTATTGCAATTTGTCCAAAATATATGATCAAAATACAAATAAATATTTTACATATAATCAAAATGAACTTAAACCATCGCGGTTTTCTCCGATGGAATGAGCAGACATAATGGATCGCCGCACTGTTCTTTCCTGTCATCTTCCTGTCGATTCTTCAGCATTCATACACACTGTCATGCACGTGCGTCGATTTCTCCAACTCCACGTGCCCGACATTTAATATTGAATTAATTTGATTGTGCAGATTTATCACACATTCGTCTAAACAAAAAACATTTTGTTAATATTAAGTATTAATTATGGACTATTATATTATATTATTGTTCAACAAACAATATGTTAAATATATTTATCATCTGATTTAATTGATCTTCCCACATGATGACCGTCGTGGCCAAGTGGTTGTACTTTGACTGCTACCCCGAAGGTCCTGGGTTTGATTCCCGATGATGTGAATATCACACTGTCTTTGATCTGGTGTAGAATTCAGGTAACAGTAAAATGACGATAGATTAGCTACCTATCACATGCTACGAGAATCAATATGATAACTATACCCTTTGCATCGTATTGGCTCGCGCTGTAATGATGTGAAAGAGTGGTTCAACAAAATAATAATAAAATATATATTTTTCCTTGTCACACCTCCGTAGTGCATAGGGCCTCAAGGAACCTTCTCCACCCGACTCTATCACATGCCTGATGTCAAATATCATCCCAAGTGAGGCCTGCTGCTTTGACCTCGTCCTGCAGGGCTCTTCTCCAGGTAGCTCTAGGTCTGCCTCGCTTCCTTTTTAACCCACAGGGGAACAATTAGAGCAAATCAACATTATTAAAAATGTATTAATAAAATATGTAATAAGGAAGTGGAAAGGATCGGTAAACTACCACATAAAAAGTCAAAGAACCAGAAATTATAGACAATAACGAGTATGAGAGAGACAAAGATGTAAATACAGTTGGCTGCAAATCAATTCCTAGGATTGTAACATTAAAAAAGTAAAACAAAATAATAAACAATTAATATCCATCTGTTAAATGAATATATTAACAACTTTATCTAAAAGGAACACAGCGTATAATGTAGTACTAATGTGTATTCACAATAATGTTATTAAATACGTTGAATACTAATACGAGTATCATATCTTTGCTCTTTGCTTACTAACGCAAACATAAATTCAACGTTTTCAGGTATATCTAATAAATAATTATGCTCCAAACCGAACCAGAGCCCCAGTGACCAAGAATCATGGCCCAGTGGTGACCAGTCGGCCTTGAATCGACTTCCCATTCACATCCCGACCGAGAAGAATGCTCTGTAGGGCTGCGAGAACCTGACAATTTGTAACAAAGTATTAACATAATTTTTTTTACAAAATTTGTAACAAATAATTTAGCAATAGTCCATTATTTTGGCCAAAACACTATGTATGATACCTTAACATTTTAATTTGTTAAATTAAATAACTTTGTTTTTTGTATCACAATTGTATTTTATTTTACGCGCAGCTGTTTCATCAACCTATGTTGACATTATTATAATACCCGATGATGTCAACATAGGTTGATGAAACAGTTGTCGCGTAAAATAAAATAGGTACAATTGTGATACAAAAAAACAAAGTTACTTAATTTAATAGTTTAAAATAATTAAGCAATACATTTTCGGTATAACACTTCAAAATAGAACCTACCGGTTTCACTTTAAGCGATATTTTTAAAAATAAATTGAGGGCATTAATATAGTGTTTAATGAAATAAAATACTGTTTTTTTTTTAATACATAATTCATTTTTCTCGTCATGTTTCGAATACCTTTAAAATCCGGAGAAAAAACAGTGTATTAATTCTTGAAATTCGTCATAACTGAATTGACGAAATGTTTTCATCAAAAATAGTAAATAAAATATATAGAAAGTGTATGTTTTTGGGAAGTTTTGTATAGTACCTACCGTTTTCGAGAAAAGCTCACCTCAAGGGCGCTTTGACAATGTTTTTAGTCACGAGAGCTGCATCTGCATGACACCAGCAATCAGATAACCGTTGTTTACATTTTATGCAATATTTTGAATAGGTGGGTTTTTAAGTGAGAGTTAAAACCTGTCGGATTGTCAATGCTCCTGAGGCGTGCAGGAAGCAAATTCCAGGCGGTCGGACTTGCACTGCGAAAGCCCGATCTCCGAAATTTGTCCGGGGGTTGGGCTTTGGCTCAACTAATCTGCCTATTGCCGCAAGTAAGGGCTATCAGCAATACAAAGTTCGGATATATATATTAGCCTGGTTCCATTCCGTTAAGCGCATTAAAAACCATCCAGAATAGTTAACTAGATTCTTTCAGAACACTTGAGCCAGTGAAGATCTTTTAATTTTTATCAAAATTTAAGTATTATAATTTGGAATGAGAATTCATATAGTACTGTTAATATCTACTCTTTTATTCAATATTTTTTCTAAATAATAATATGTTTAGAATTTGACCTTTGTCCTCAGGTGAAAATAAAATTATTTTTATATTCAATAACAATATATTGAATTTCAATAAAAATATTTCAAATAGATAAAATGAATTATCAAGTGCAATATATTGTAAATACACATTTATAATGGATGTTTGTACGTAGGTACGTAAAACTGTTTCGTGGGAAAGTTCTTGTGTATAAAACAGATGTTCTTCCGCTCTTGTCTCGGGAGAATATCTATCAAAGGTCATTACTTCTTTGAGAAATCTAATGTTTTTTGTTTATTTAAACAGCGCAATTAAATTACTTGAATCTTGACTAACATAACGACTAACATTGACTAACATTTAACTATTTAGTGTTGTAGAAAATTTTAAATAATATTTTTTAAATCAGGTTGTTACTTCTGAGGTCACAATAACTTCAATTTATTCAATATATTGTTGTATTGAATAATAATAAGTCAGAAAATTTATCAAGTGCTATTTGTAATTAATCATCTCAATGGCGCTGTAGAAAACACTCAATTTTGCAAACTAGTTATATACTCGTAATATGCATATTTAGCAACCCATCACACCGCGTCTCCCGCGGAGCGAAAAGAGAAGGATGGAGTGCCGCATCATTAAAAGTGTGACAGTCCATTCTTTCTGCCTACCCTTACGGAGAGACGGCGTGATGGTTAGTCAGTTAGTTAGTTAGTATGACGATTGAGCCTGACGCAGTCTGTTAACTAATTTATTTATTAGAGTACTGTCAAATACTTCTATATATTTAAAACTTACATATTAAATAAAATAATTAAACGACGAATTCTATTTTTGAATTTGGAAAATGTTAAAGGCATATAAAAAAATAACCTATTTTTCAACGTTCCAAGTGAAATAATGATCCTCAATTCTGAATCCTAGTTGATAGCTAAGTTAATTACAATAAAGTGTTTTTTTTGCAAATGTGTAATTTTATTTTATTCGTCACTTTATTATTTATTTGAATAAAAAAAAATCTAGACGTTTTGTTTTGTATTCTGAGAATGACATACTTTTCCTTGGTAACGCATATTCGAATTATAATAAGTAAGCTGAAATTTGTCATTCCTTTTTACTATTTTTCATTCGTAATATTGATTAAATATGAAGTTTTAAATCATTGTCCAAGAAAGAATAATTATCATTGTATCATTTATACATTTTATTTTTTATATTATATTATACTAATTGTGATATATATGTAATATAATCTCAGATCTCTTGGCTGCGCAATGTGAGGGAATGGACGAGAATCAGAACTGTGGAGGAGCTATTCCGGACAGCGCAGGATAGGGAAGAGTTTACCAGAGTGATCGCCAACGTCGGGGGGACCTGACAGGGCACTTTAAGTATAATAAGAATATAATAAAAACTGTGATTTTATAGAATAAAACTATCCTTATTTAGAATAAACTTTGTTTGGATGCGTAAAAATAAGTGTCGTATAAAAGTACGTTTTGCGTATTTGGGCAACCCTGATTTAAGCCTTTGCATTCTGCATTTTGATATCAGAGCCTGAACATTGAAAATAAAGTACGTAGGGACCGTATTGTGATGCGTTGACAACGGGACAAAGATATTTCTGAATGCATTTATTTTGTATGCAGTCTGCGGTGTTAGTAACCGATGCACGGCACCTTTTACACCAATATACTCGTACGCCTGATAGAAAGTCAAAGGACTTGTAAGTATTTACTTGTAAACATATTTACATTAAATAATGATACAATGCAAGTATCTGTACGTAATATAATATCACTTGTCATGAGAATAGAAGGCATATAGTGTGTTGATATATAATGCAATACCAAATTTATGTTAACTGTTAAAATTTAAACGATTTTATGGAATCAAAATTTATTTGTAAATTTTTATTTTTCGCGACAGTTGTTTCGCTAACCGATATTGGCATCGTCATGTGTTACTATAGTTTTTTCGTTAAAATATTTTTCCACAATATTAACACCTTAAGTTTAATGAAAAATACATATTGTAACGCCTGTTTATGCCAACATCGGTTGGCGAAACAGCTGTCACTAAAAAAAATAAACTATTGTGATAACATAACAGCGTTACAATTTTAATAGTTAGTAATATTGAAGTATCATAGTGTTTCGGCCATAACCATGGACTGTGAAATTTATGTAATGATTTGATCAATTTAATATTTTATGCAGAATTTCAAAAACCAACCAAAAATTTATATATGAACTACAAAAATTGATTTTTTTTTCAATATTTTGTAAATTTTTTAAATCAGTAATTTTTCCAAGTGATTTATGAACAGAATTTTTTATTTTCAAAGTGGCGATTTGTTAAGTATTTAATATTTTACCCGTATTTTAAATTCAGATTTTGTACTTTGAACGTTATATATAATATTTATCTCGGTGCGTTTTGAGGGTACTATAATTAATATTACAATCGGAAGATGTCCAGAAAAATGAAATCTTTGAAGTAGAAAAAAAGTATTTTGTAATTTCATAGTGTTGACGCGTTAGTAATAAAATTTACTTAAAATTTGTGATTATAGAATTCCACAGCATTAACACGTTAAGTTTATTGAAAGGGCAGAGCACAATGGTGTTCTTGTACCGACCCTTATGTATATATTGAGCAAAACATGGAAATAACAAAATAAAAATGAAAGTAGAATAAATGTAGTATAAATGAGATCTCTTAGATATATATTTAGAAAATCTGTGTATGATAGAGTGTCGAATGAAAATACAATATAAAAATTGAATGCTGTACGAATGAAAGTGTTATGAACAACATAATAAAAGGAACATTAAGGTGGTTTGAATACATGGAAATAATGGTAAAAAAAGGCTATGTTAACGATGTAAATGGAACTAGAAATAGAGGAAGATCGAGAAAATGTAACACGATCAAATAAACTTAATATTGAATGTCGGCCACGCGAGGAGTCGGAGAAATTGACGTGCGTGCATGACACGATGTATAAATGTTGAGGAAGCGAGAAAACGTCTGAAAATAAAAGTGTGGCAGTCCATTCTTTGTGCCTACCGCTTCGGGCAGACGGCGTGATCGTTAGTGAAGTTTATCGAAAAATAAATAGGTTATAATAAATATTTAATATCATTGTTTACCCGGTATCTGATCACAATATCGTATCAATCCAGAACGTCCAAGCTACAATCATGGAACAAATTCGCTTGTACCGTTCACATCTCTATCGCCCAGTTGGATGAAAGAGTTATGCATTTTTGGGATGCGGGTCCGCGGACGTGATGGCCGATTGCCGGGGATTTATTGCTACAGTACAGCATCCTTGGTCCATTGTGGGCCAGACCTAATTGTTTTATTTATTGCACCATATCCGCTACGGCTCAATTACCTCCGCGATTGTGTCATGAGTCTGCATTTGAGGTCAAGATTAGTTTCAAACTTTTTCTTTACAATGAAATTATGAAATTATTTTTTACGAAATATTTCGCTAGTTTCAAAATCGTGAATTATATAATAGAAATACATATTATTGGCATGAGACAGCTGAAAAACAACAAGGTACCAGGAGAGCAAGGTACGGAACTTTTAAAAGACGGAGGACGGCCAAATCCTATGCGCACTACAAAAAATGTTTAATTCCGAAAGCACACCGAAAGCGTGAAGCGAAAGTGTCGTGGTCCTCATCTTCAAAAAAGGAGACAAGGCTCTCTTAAAAAAACTACAGGCCGATCTCACTCCTAAACCACGTTTATAATTTGTTATCAAGGGTCATAACAATGCGTCTTTCCCGCAGATTTGACGATTCCGATGGAGGAGACGGGTTCTGGAGTACAGGATTCCGCACAGTTGGACGTCCCCCTGCCCGCTGGACCGACGATCTGAAGAGGATTGCTGGACATGGATGGATGGAAGAAGCAATGGAAAGGGGACGGTGGCGTGCTTTGGAAGAGGCCTACATTCAGCAGTGGATGACAGACGGCTGATGATGATGATGTATCATTGGCATCCCTCGTTTCCGTAGCTATCCTTATCGATGTTAGTCCTTTGGAGATTTGCTTTTGGGAGTCCTTGAAATGTTTCCTTTGACCTTCTTGTAAACGTTCCCCTTGGGTCAATTGAGAGAACAGAATTTTCCTTGGGAGTCTAGTCTTAGGAAAATATGTACACATAAGACATATTTCGCAATATCGCATATTTCACAACATCTAAAAGATCTTCACTGGCTCAAGTGTCCTAAAAGAATCCAGTATAAATTGTGCTGGACGGTTTTTAAAGCGCTTCACAGAATAGCACCAGCCCATATATCTGAACTTTGTGTTGCTGATACCCCTAACTAGCGACAATCTACACTTCGATCTGCAAACTCCTCGGCAATAGGCAGATTAGTTGAGACAAAGCGCTACCTCCTTACGGTTTTCGCAGTGGCAGGTCCGTCCGCCTGGGATATGCTTCCTGCACGCCTCAGATGCATTGACAATCTGACAGATTTTAAATCTCACCTAAAAACCCACCTTTTTAAAATATCACTTAAAATGTAAACAACGGTTTTCTGATTGCTGATGTCACATGCAGCTTTACGACTAAAAACATTGTCAAAGCGCCCTTGAGGTGCACTATTCACGAAAATGGTTCTATACAAATTGGCCTAATATTATTATTATTATTATAATTGTCATGCTTTTCAAAGGCAATTGATAGGTACTTCTTCAGCCCATTCCGTTCATTCCTGGACATAGACCTCCTCCATTCATTTCCGCGTCATTCTGTCATATGCATTCATACACATGTCTTCTGTTATCCGATGTCCTAGGCGAATATATTCAAAAATGTTTAATATCGTTCATCGTTCAATTTAATTTTACCACTCGATAGTTTGTTTAAATATAGGTGCATGCATTTGATAACTGACACTACCTGGGTCCAAAAAATGTATGATAGAATATCTAATGATGAAGTAAGGAAGGAATGTAAGGTGGATGAATGCGTGATAAATATAATTAAGAAAGGGTCACTAAGATGGTTTGGACATATGGAACGAATGGATGAGAGAAGAATGATTAAAAAAATATACATAAGGAGTGTGAATGGGAAAAGAGGTCGAGGAAGGCCAAGAAGACATGGCATGACCAAATTTATAAATTACTGAAAGGCGGCACAATAGGAACAATCGACGAGCATGCATGTCACGATGTGTGAATGTAGAAGAGGCGCGAGAATTATGCCAGGATAGAACGATGTGGTAGGCAGAAAGAATGGAACGCCACACTGTTCTGTCCTGACATACTTCTCTCGATTCCTCTACATTCATACATCTTGTCATGCACGCACGTCGATTTCTCCGCCTCCTCACGTTCCATTCTTTCTGCCTACCCCTCCGGGGAGACGGCGTGATGGTAAGTTAGAACAATGTGGCGATTCATCTTCTCTGCCTACCCCTCCGGGGAAACGGCGCGATGGTTAGTTAGTTAGTTAGTTAAAAATAATACCACTGCATTCATTGCAGCCCGCTGGTGGTTTTCCAATTAGTGCACGTGTGATAGTATCACTAGTGACGTCACACCCCCCAAGGCCGCCCTAACGACCGTTAAACCGCCGTAATCGAAAGTGTTCCAGGCGATAGCGTGATGCGGAGGCGGTGGTCGTTCACGCAAACATTTCCCGGCGAATAAGCTCGGCTACCAGCCATTCCAAATAGGCATTCGTGAGCTTAAAAATAAGATGTAATTTTAATATGCGGTTACGAAATAGCGTGATTGCTTACTCACTTATAATATATAATGGATCAACCATAGAAAACCAATTTATAAAAGCTTATCGTGCATTGGTATTCTTATACCTTTTCTTATTTGTTACTAACTAACTAACTAACTAACTAACCATCACGCCGTCTCCCCGAAGGGGTAGGCAGAAATAATGGACTGCCACACTTTTCTTTCCTGACATTTTTCTCTCGCTTATTCAACATTCATACATCGTGTCATGCACGCGCGTCGATTTCTCTGACTCCTCACATGGCCGACATTCAATATTTGACTTATTTGATCGTGCCACGTTTTCCTCGGTCTTCCTCTGTTTCTGGTTCCATTTACATCGTTAACATATAATTTTTTTACCATTTATTCTTCATTCATTCTTTCCATATGTCCAAACCATCTTAATGATCCTTTCATTATTTTGTTTATGACACCATCACTTGCACCGCATTCACTTCTTATATTTTCATTCGACACTCTATCATACACAGAGTATCCACACATTCGTCTAAGAGATATAATTTCTACTGCATTTAGTCTACTTTTATCCTTCTTTTGCCGGTTCCATGCTTTGCTTCCATACATAAGGGTCGGTAGAAGAACACCATTATTATTCTTATTTGTTAATTACAATAAAAAACTATCTAATCAAATCAAATCAAATCAAATCATTACTGTTAAAATTTAAAACACTGTTATAATATCACAATTTCTTTTTATTCAGTGAGATTGTCGTGACAGCTGTTTCGCCAACCGATGTTGGCATCATCAGGTATTACAATAAACTTCTCATAAACTGAGATATTATAACAGTGTTTTAAATTTTAACAGTAATATTGCTGAAGTATCATAGTGTTTCGGCCAAAACAATGGACTAATAAATCAAATCAGTTTATTTTCTTAAAATATATTACAAAAAACAATTATAGTTTAAGGCATCTATTGAGAACGGGTAAAATATAAAAAAATATAATACCAGGAACGAATTACAGATGGTTCGACATTAGGAATACAAGATACTCTCCAAAGTCTATAGAATTTGTCTTCTGAACGTACTTTCACGAATATGAAAGACGATCATTCTCAGCAGTTTGATTGCTCTCCCCACCGGCATCACCAAAGGCAGGTTGGTTTTGCATGCTGGAAGATAAAACAGTCTGTGCTGACGCTGTCGAAGATAACGATCTGGAAAATAAAGATGGATTGCCTCCAAGGCAACGAAGTTCTCAAGGAATCCCCTGGCAAGTCTAAAGAAATTGAAATTTGGCATGTTTATAAAAGTGTACTAGATTTTCTAATAGTCCCCGAGAAAAATAAACTAAAATCTGGAATGAGCAGTGTTTTAATTTCTTCTATGTTCGCCATACTTTGTGTTGTAGACGTTTTATTTGTCTTTTTCTTTTTTATATACTTTGTATATGCAACACTATTAAAATTGCATATCAGACATGTTTCGAACAACCGGTCCTTCTTCAGTGATATTATAAAGATACATATTTAAAATATTATAAAATTGTTTACATCACAAAAATTACATCACAAAAACGGCGCTTTAAAAGTTAGCATATTATTATTATTATTATTATTATTAAATATGATCAGTTTTGAATGATGTCATAAACATTTATTTTGGATGTTTATGCTTTTGTTATAACAAATATTAGTGTTGTATATACAAAGTATACAAAAAAGAAAAAGACAAATGAAAACGTTTATTTTCTATAAGTTATTCATATTAATTTGGTTTAAAGTAGTCAACAATATTGAGAGTGGATGAAAAAAGAAATATATTCTACGAAAATGTTGGCGGTACGTGCGCGAGGTACCTAAGTATCTTCTCGTTTATTGTTTTTCGCCCAGTTCCAATTAATCTAAAGCACGTTTTTATAAAAATTCCCTTCCGTTTCGGAACAGGGAGCCCTTTCGCATTCGGGCCCAACCATTCGATCGTCCTTGGCGCGAGATTAATGGTGACGGGCAGACTCGACGCCCACTGAGAAATTTATTTGTGACGCCACTGGCAAAAAACAGGCGAAAATAATACAAGAATTTTCGGAAAACAAATCTTTGTCGTCTTTATACAGGAAGCCGGGTTTTTTATTTCTGTCCAAACAATGGCAAGAAAATAGAAAATACGTAGAGGAGATAATCAGGCAACGCGCGCTGATTGTAAAATTGCTTTTACTTTAAAATTATTATTTCCATAATAGAAATATATAAAATTATACTCTCGGCTATAAGTGAGTACCTACTTTGTAAAATAAAAGCTTAAATAGATAATTAAAAAAAAGTCCATTGTTTTGGCCGAAACACTATGATACTCCAACATTATTACTGTTAAAATTTGAAACACTGTTATAATATCACAATTTATTTTTATTCACTGTCACATCAGGTGTTACAATAAACTAGTTTATTGTAACACCTGATGATGCCAACATTGGTTGGCGAAACAGCTGTCAGGACACTCACAGTGAATAAAAATAAATTGTGATATTATAACAGAGTTTCAAATTTTAACAGAGACAATTAATATGTATGAAAACGTCCTTTTTCTAGAAGTTTTATTATAGTTTATGGAAATGACATTCTAAGGCATTCTCAATGTCCTTTTTCTACATTTGATAATGCAATTAAAAGGCGATATATGTCATACCCATAAACTATAATAACATTTTTAAAAAAACGGATGTTTTCATTCGTTTTAATCATTTAAAATGGAGTTTTACATCATTGTACAAGAGACAATAAATACATTTCAAATAAACATTAAACATTTATACTAACAAATTCCATAACAAAGAGGTTTTAGTTACACACACGCTTCAAAGAAAGTATAGGTACCTTCATCAATGGAAGACATATCAACGTATAAAACCATGAAATCTCTGCTCTCTGAGTGTAAGTATTACCGCATAAGCTTCATCAAAAAGTGTACCTTACAACACTGTTCATTTGATTAACATATTAGTAGTCAGTTAAGTGTGTGTGTTATTTAAAGTGAGTAATATATATAAAAATACTTAAATGATATGCTTATATCTATAATAGTAATTAACTAACCATCACGCCGTCTCCAGGTAGGCAGGAAAAATTTACTGCCATCATTTTTTTTCCTGACATTTTTCCCTTCCTTCTCCGCTTCTTCCGCTTCCTCAACATTCATATATCGTGTATTGCACGCGCATCGATTTCTCTGACTCTTCACGTGACCGACATTCAATATTTGATTTATTCTTGTAATTATAATGCAATTAATTTTAGATAAACTTTAGGCGTTAACATTGTGGAATTCCATAATGACGAATTTTTATGAATTAAAACACTGTTTTCTCCACTTTGAGTTTATTTTTCTCGACATGTTTCGAAGGCTTACACCTTCATCATCGGAAGAACGATATAAACTGTTTATATCGTTCGCCCGATGATGAAGGTGTAAGCCTTCGAAACATGTCGAAAAAAATAAACTCAAAAGTGGAAAAACAATGTTTTAATTCATAAAAAATGCAATTAATTTGTAAAATAATCAGCGTCAGTCAGCGGCCAGAAATTTGATGTTTTTATTTTGTCAACTTATTTCAATGTCAGTAAAAAATAACATTTGTTAAAATATAACCCTTTTATATTAGTAGACATTTTCTCAATTCCGAAATGCGACTTCAGTCGGTGAACAGATAGAAAGGAGACTCCGACGAGCGACAAAGATGAAAGACGAATGCGTGGAACTATTTTAATGAACTCAAACGTGTTTTGTCTCATTACACATTGCACTGCGATTCGTATATAAATCGCTGTCTACGATTAAAATAGACGTCACTTTGAAATCTTTTGTTCATAACTCTGCCATCAGCTCGAATTGGCAGAGTTGATGCCGATTGAGGAATGTTAGGCGTAGGACTAACATCCTTACCCTACAAAAAAATCCCAGCTTATTAATGCTCCGAGTTACCGCGCAAAAGCATTTTAAAACTCATACTTAAAAGGTTCGTATTTTTAACGAGGCAGTATTTGAATTTTCAATTTTCAAAAAGCTTGTATTCTAGAATTTTTATTATGTAGGTATATTAGTAATAATGACATGTATCGCCTTTCTAAGGCATTACTAATAGAATGCTAAAAATGGCGTAATATGTCATTCCCATCAAATAAAATAAAACTTCTAGAAATCTAACGTTTTTGTTTATATAAATTAATTAATATGGAGTTTTCATCATTGTTCAAGAAACAAAAAATATTTTTTGATGAATGAAAATGTCTGTTTCCTAGAACATTTTAATTCCATAGCAATGTCTGTTTCCTAGAACATTTTAATTCCATAGCATGACGATAGTATAACAGCTTCATTATCCAGGAAAACGATTTTTGACCTTAAGGTGTTTTTACTTTTCCAAAGAATTTTTTTGAAGAAATAAATTATTATTACATATTCAGAATATATAAGCACATAATAAATTACAATTGAGTGATCGTGGAAAATAATCGTTAATATTGTTATCTTTATATTGAAGGAAATTATCTTTTTTTTTAAGTGTTATGATTAATAAAAATATATAAAACATATAAGAGTATTTTTTAACTACTTCCACTTTTGTCTTTATTTAAACAGCGAGCCTGGAGAAACCGGTCGCTGTCGAAATAAAGACAAAAGTGGAAGTAGTTAAAAAAACATCGTTTTATTTAATTATTATTTAAAATGAACTTCCATCAAGAGATATTAGTAAAATCATGTGATTATATACGAGTATATTATCATAACGTAAATGCCTGCGTGGTTACTCTGTGTATGATAGAGTGTCGAATGAAAACATAAGAAGTGAATGCAGTCAGAATGATGGTGTTATGAACAAAATAAGAAAGGATCATTAAGATGGTTTGGACACATGGAAAGAATGAATGAAGAAAGAATGGTAAAAAATATATATGTTAACGATGTAAATGGAACTAGAAATAGAGGAAAACCGAGGATAACGTGGCACGATAAAATAAATCAAATATTGAATGTCGGCCATGCATGACACGATGTATGAATGTTGAGGAAGCGAGAGATATATGTCAGGAAAGAAAAGTGTGGCAGTCCATCCTATCTGCCTACCCCTTTAAGTAAGTAAGTTTAAAATGACAAAAATTTAGAGGATTCAAATAAGACGAAACGATGTTTATTTTTATTATATGTAAAACTGTTTTCTTATATTATGTTAATAATGTAGTTGGTTGATAATTTAAAAAATACACATTTCTTGTTTTGTATTTACGTTATCGTTATGGTTACTTAACTAAGTATATCTTGACACTAATATTATGAGTATAGGTAGCTAAATGAAACAAGATTTTTTATATTCTTAGATATAAACACGGATAAATTGTAGTTAGGTACTTATTAAAATTGTGAAAATAAAAATGGTTAATTTTGCTAACGCTGCAAGAATAGTGGTCACAAAAATTAACAATAAAAAACATTTTAAATCACCCATGTCTTTAATAAAAAACACCTTAGGTCAATAGTATCTTGGTATATTAAAGTATACATTTGTAAAATTACTTTAGACCCCGGATATGACCCGAATATTTCTTCACAGCAATGTGCATTTTCATATATTGTATTCTTAATATTTTTTAAAACATTAATTGATTGTGTTTCATTTCATTATATAAAAACAGACAAAAAAGAAAAATGTAAATTAAGTTGTTAAAAAAGTATTCAAATTTTATACTTCTAATTTTTTATAGGTAGGTATATATTTCAGCGACTGATTTTTTTGTGCATATTTATTATACTGATGCAATTTTTTGTTGATTTCATTTCAATTGCAACTTAATTTTTTATATTAGAAATTAAACCCAGCAATGCTCGAGTTTGTTTAGATTGCCAAATGCGTTGTCTCAATAAATGAAGTATACTAATATGTCTTTTTTGTCCGGAACGACGCATATGCGGGTAATTTTGCGTTAATTGAAGGATGCAGGGCCGGCTATCCCGCTTCAATCAGCCGTTAATATTAACAAGTGCTCGGTGTGCCTAATTAGAGTGGTTGAACACTGAACGATCCGAAATGGGAGAACGGGTTCGGCTCTCCATTGAAAAGATTCCGATCTGTAATTCTTACCTAAGGTGGCTCAGACTCAATTACTTTATTGCCTTTATGCAAATTATGTATTAATGATTTCACATAATGTCTTTATTACCACGCGTATACGCGGCTGTATTATTTATGAATTTATGAATATAATTACTTCATTTCGGGTTGCTTTTTGTGTGAACACTCGACTTGTTAATTTTTAACATTTTTTTGAGGTTTCGTTGGGGGATTCGTGTGAATTTTCTAAGGCAAGCGTTACATTATAATTTGTAGGTTAGTACCTTATTTCTAAGTACCTACCTAAATATGTACACGCAATGAAGAAAAAATACCTTTGACTCTTTTCATTGAAATATTCTACTTATTAATTTTAACGTTTAAAAAAATATTAAATTATTTGTTTTTAAATATGAGTATTTTATATCCAATCGTTAGTGAAACTGAATGTGAAAGATAATAAAATCATTACAAAATTCAATGTTACGTATTTTAAAACTGTTTTACACGGCAAATAATAACGGATAGTTAATACTAAAATATATTCGTTGTTATTCATTTATTAATACTAAAAAGTTTGTTGAAAATATTTAGGTATCATAGAATAACCTTATTGGAAGGCTTACCCCAGTTGGGAGATGGTGAAAACCATATACCTACGTACTAGATAAATGAGCCATAATGTTTATAAAAATGCGTCTCGATAGGTACCTACTTACCTAACTGCTATTAAAATACAAATACATTAGGTATAAACTATCCCTTTTATAAAGAGGTAGGTAATGCATTTTAAGATGAAATAAACAGTCATATTATAAGATCATAATATGGAAATACCTATCATGTACATTTTCAAAATAAAATAAAATTATATGTAATATAAATGGGTTTTTTCTACAAAAAAATAATTTATTTATTTATTACTAAAAGCGATGCATGCAATACAGAATTAGATACATTATCATTTACAAATTTATTGTGTAGGTAGGTACCATTAATATAGGAATAGGTACTCATAGTTTTGTTTGCGTATCAACAAAAATAAATAAATGTACCTATAATATATTGATAGGCATGGAAATGAACATTTTAGATTTTTTATGTATATTAATACTAATATAATAATTTATATTTTTATATTGTTTCTTGAACAATGATATTAAACTTCATATTAAATAATTAATACGAATGAAAACGCCAGTTTCTAGATGTTTTATTATATTTTATAGGAATTACATGTTTGGCCCTTCTTAGGGATATTCACATTTGATAATGCCTTAGAAAGGCGAAACATGTCATTACTATAAATTATAATAAAACTTCTAGAAAACTGATGTTTTCATTCGTATTAATAATTTATATTTTGTTTAAAACATGTTCAGTCCTTATAGGTATTTATAATTTCAAACGATTTTGTAGAATAATATAATATTGATTGGTTATTGAAGTTTAATATGTGACTTTCTTAAATGCGTTTGATAATAAAATGCAAGATTTTCATACAAACTATAGGTATTATTTAATTTTCAGAGTTTTCGTTTTCGGGTTTTTATTATACCTACAAAATCTAATGAGATTCATTCCTTCCTATTAATCAAATACAGTATGGCGGGTGATGAGATGATCGTGTGAGATTTTCAGTGCATTTTTCTACATGTTTTCAACTCTAAACTTACCTTTTAGCGTCAAACACCGATAGGTTTACAAGAGGGCGTCCATTTGCCGCCGGCAACTAACCAACTCGCCAACTTTCGGTGCGTCGTTCATTTCCGAACTTCGCCGAGAGAGTTCGAAAGCCTTTCGAGCTGTCAAATTTGCGCGGTAAACTTTTTTAAACGTCACAGTTTGAATTTAGAAAGTCATAGAAGGAGTTCGAATCTGACAGAATGGCAGCCCTAAGCGGACAGGTGACGGCACATTCTGAATTCAAAACGGTTTGAAAACTTTTATAATGTTTGTGTCAACTTTTGAAAACTTTTTTGTTTATCGCATTAATTTGTGAACATTTTAATTCATAGTCATTGGCAGGTTTATCACCAAAATTTTAACAGTTTTTTTTTTGTGTTTAGAAAAATGTCACGTGTAGTAACAATATAAGGATATTTTTTTGATATTTTTTTTTAACGGGGGTCTTTTGATTGACCGGTCCGTTTCGGTCGGGGTCAGTGTGATTGCAGTTTTAGCGAACTGTCGCGGGTTTTTATTCGCTTGCGGAGTGGTAGGTGCTTGGTTCGAGTCTGGCAATGTGCGGGCACCCGATATGGACCGCGCGCCCGTCTCTCGTAAACGTAAACCAAAATGTGGCCGATACTTTACGACCTCGCCGGAGCGAGACTCTCGGCGGAGAGAGAGACGCCGCTAGTTTATTGCCTCCCCCGCGACAAAACACATTCGACAACTCGCCGAGACACGGCATTTTCTCTTTTATTTCAGGCGCACCGACAGTGCACAGGAAAGGGACGAGTAATTTGTGCCTGGCTAATTGATGATGTGTTATGGCGCTATAAACATCTCGCTTTGTCTCCGAAGCAGCGAATCTAGAGCGAACAAGATGTGTGCAGTTTTGCAATTTTATCTTTCCTTACGAGCCTACAATGAATGAATACAATTTCAAGAAAATAACAAAAACAAAGCGAAACAATTTGTAACTACAATCCCTTTTAAAAATAACCTTTCTTTTAGATTTGTTAAAGATTATGCGCTCGACAGTTTTGCCAAATAAAATTAATGGACAGTATATATAAATTGAAGTTTTAAAGTCCGATTTATTATTCGTTGACAGTTTTAAAACGACCCGCGTTCAAAATACAGGTAAAAACCACAGGTAGTAAAATTATTTAACTGTTTAGTATTTTATGATCTTACAGAAAAATAATATTACACCCGAACGTTCCCTAAACCCGCGCTAACTTACGAGCGAAAGGGAGACGCACATAAAATCTCAAAGGCCACCGCAATTTATGGTGTGCCGGCAAGTCCGCGGGCGGCCCTGACGCGAACAGCTGACCGTGTTGGCCTCTTCGTCGGGAACGCGAGCGCAGCGTGCAAGAGTGGGATGCACAATCTGCTAATGCAGTCGTACAAATGGTATAATGCACTCCTCCACGCGCGGCCATTTCAAATTTACGATCTGGGAATTGTGCGAGAGAACGAGACGGATATACGCAATCCGGGCGGCGAGGAAATTCATTAATCCCGCATTCTATGTATATGGAACGCATTTCAAATTTTAACGGCCTTAACGTGCAATTGTATCTATCTCTTTTTATTGCGCCCGGCGCGATTTATGTGCGAGTGAGTTATGCGTTTTTTCGGCGTTCTATTTTTGATACATTTTTCCCGCCGCGCGGCAGGGGAGGGGCGGGGGACACGTGATGCTTTATGGGCGTGGTGAACTGTGTGTATCGCTTTTGTACTGGTTTCTTATAGAATCCATATCAATTTTATAAAAATGTCGATAATCTGATAAAATTAATATCTTGCACCAATATAAATGTAAGATCATCAACCACGCAAACTCGCTAATCTTCTTACTGAACAATTTGAAATAAATAAAATTGTAAAATAAATATGAGACACTAAGCATTCACAAAATCAAAAAACCAAAAATAATTTTTGATCATGGGATATTATATAAATTTATTTATCTTAATTTTAAATATTTAAATGTCACAAAATATATAATAAAATCAAAAACTATTTAATTTAAAACCTGACTATTTAAACTTTTATATAAACATATAAACTATATAAACATAGTACATCTATCTATCAAAATTGTTACCTAATGGTAATTATGGAATGGAATTTTGTAAAATAACTTTTAAATAATAGTGCTTTGGTCATTATGATTACCTTCCATATATTGTACCTTCATCACCATATATTTTTTATATGACCATTCTGTTGGCGTATTTGTATCTTATAATTTCCAAGCACGTGTATAATATATAATATATTTAATAATATTAGTGAATAAACAGTGCACCTATATAAAACACAATCATTATGTAATTTCGTAATTTTATTTACGGTCTTAAGTAAATTATTTTAGTCGATAAAAATTAAGGATCTAACCTACTGCGTTGTAGAAAATGTTTTAATTTTTATTAGTTTCAGTACCTACCCAGATTTTTTTTTCATTCATAAAAAATTAAAATAAAAGCACTTTACAATTCATAAAATATGTCATTACAGATTGTACCTACATTCAAAATATGTTATCTGTTATTTTTCATTAAGTAAAAAAAATCGATTCATAAATGACGCAATTTTTCATTGTTAATTCTAATTACATATTTGTTATAATGATAAGAAATACTGTTTTATTAACTTATACACGATGAAAAAACATATATTAAATCATTAATACGAATGAAAAGTCAGTTTTCTAGAAGTTTTATTATATTTTATGAAAATGACATGTTTCGCCCATCTAAGGCATTATCAAATGTTGACATTTGATAATGCCTAAGAAGGGCAAAACATGTCATTCCCATAAAATATAATAAAACCTCTAGAACACTGTCGTTTTAATTCGTATTAATGATTTAATATGGAGTTTTACATCATTATTCAAGAACCAATAAATATGTAAATGTTATCATGATACGAAACAATGTTTTGATTAAGAAAAAAAATAATTGAGTTTATAATAAAAAAATGTATCAGTTCATAAACCTACTCATAAAGACTATAAATATGTCCCATTTTCCAGAGCGAATAAAGCGAATATCCAAATCAATATCATAAAATTTGTTATCGGCTATATCGCAAGTTCACAGCGTAACAACGCGATCATCGCCTAAGCAGCGGCGGAGTGTGTTAGGGCTGGTCCAACAAGTGAGCGCTAACTCCGCAATAACCGTAAACATAATTTGGTTTTATCGCTCAATACGGGACCATAACGTTTAGTGCCAGCCCTGTTCCGGGACGGAGTCGCCCGATCGCTTTTCCATACTAAATAAATACGGTCGCGGTATATTGTGACGCCAACTACTGGAAAGGGGAAACTTCATATCAAATAAATATTTTGTTTTATTAGCCAATTACAATATACGATATCTATCACGAAAAATATGAATAAGAGTAATTCAGTTATATAGAGTGTAAATATGACCTGTTTGTGTGTTATACTTACATTTTCTCAATCAGCGATCCCAGCCTCACACAATTTTTGACCTTCCATGTAGTCGATTTCTAATGATTCATTGAGTACAAAAGAGTTTTCATAATGTAGGCTATTCCCAGGTTATCAGAGTTTGCCTGCCGCCTGTTGTTCATTCGTCACGGTCGGACTGATTTAGTCGGTGCGTCACAAAAATAACTGATATTTCGAAAATATTCAGAATATAGAAAATCCCTTTAGAACGGTCTAAAATTTTATTTTTCGATTTCTTAAAGGTCTAAAATTTATAAATATGCAAAAAAACATTTATTTATTTATTTTCTACACCATTATACCTCCTTAAGTCTAAAGAAAGTTGAAGACGAAGAAGAAGAGTTTTTGTGACCTATCGTCGTGGATATAAAAATATGTTTTACTTATAATTGTAAAATTGTCTATGGACTCAAACAATTTATATTTAAATATTTAATTTTAAAATATTCATATGCACACAAGTGTACGAGTATATGAAAAATGCACTTTTCTATTGTAGTTTGTATTAAATCTATTTAAATATACAAACATCATTAATTTTTGGGTTACCCATTAGGCATTAGGCCATTAGACGACTTAAATTTATTGTAAATTTGGTAACCTTTTAAACAAGGGAGTAAAAATTCACAAGCTTATCAATTTAGTATATGAGTACAGTAATTAATCTTAATAAAACACATATGAGACAATAGATAACAATAAATAAATTTTAAATATTTTACTCCTAGATCCAGTGTGAAATTTGGATCATTTTCTTATACGTATATTGGAACCTTTTCGTAGTAAACCCGTCAAATATTGGACATTCGCAATTACAGTTTTGCGGCAGGTCAGGGCTATTATGGCCTTTTACAAGAATCTTCTCACGAACATACAATAAGTCAAGCTGCCTACTTAAAAACTATAAATATTAATGATTAAGTACCCCACTCCATAAAAAAAACTTAATAACTTAAGTAGGTGCGTACCTTTTGCCATAAGTTGGCCATCAATTTTTATTATAACGACTTATTCGTACAGTAATAAAACACTCAGACCCAACAGCTTCTTAAACGAAAAAATGAATATCTAATCGAGAGAATGAAATATCATTATTATCTTGCAAAATAGTGTTCATACAAATGCTGTGAATTAATTAAGATAAATATATTAGAAAAGAAGAAAATAAGATAATGAATTATAGTCTTAGTAACAATGTTTGTATAAATATAATACATTATCAAAAATGGCAGTACAGTCGCTTTAACCAGTTCAGAGCATCCAATCTCCAGTCACTTTCGTTTAAAACGCAGACATAGCAATTTTTAAATCAAATCAAATCAGTTTATTTACTCAAAAGACATTACAAACAGCATAAATGTTTAAGGATCAATTGAGTACAGGTAAAATATTATAAACATACAACATAATACCCGGAACTCATTAGTAATGGTTCGACATTAGGAAGACAAAATACTTTCCAAATTCAAGAGTATTTGTCCCCTGAACGTACTTTCACTAACATGAAAGACGTCGATCTCCGAGGAGACCGCGTTCAGTAGACTAATTGCTCTTCCCACCGGCGTCACCAGAGGCAGATTGGTTCTGGCGGCCGGTAGGTTTATGTTACCCATTTCTTTTCAACAAGTGATCGATGAAAGTTCGGAGAAATAGAAATCTTTAATATCTACGGGGGACAATGATTAGTTTCATTCTTCAATATAATTATGCTGATTTGAAGGGGAAGCACTCGACGAGACAGTCAAACTCGCTCCAGATTCTTGCCACATTAACTTCCGTGGATTGCGCCATCCATTGGGTCCTGCTTAACCCTTAGGCGCCGGGAACGTTTTGCACGAATTGGCTTTCTGGTACGGCGCTAATTTTTGGAATTGTGTCATTGTGCGTTTGGCCTCGCCGTGTTTCACCAAACTGATTTAAAATTATGAAAAAAATTCTATCATATTACTAAATGTTAGTAGATTGTGATTTTATCATAAATATAATACTTTTGTTTTGTTATTTACGTGTTAGATGAAATTAAAGTTCAGAATTACCATCAAAATGACGCTCTTCATAAAAGAAGCACTCACAGAATCTTTATTCATTGTCCGATCGTAAAAATTCTTTATCTCACATTAAGAATATACTTTTATAAACAAACTTCTCAAGTTTTGTCCTTCATTATGTTAACACACTAATTATGACGATTTTTCTAATAGTACTCTGAAAAATATTCGGCCGGGCACACATACACTCACACTACGCTGAACACAGTACCTTATCAACGTCGATTAGGTGACCACACGATTGTATGGAGGAATCTCCTTAGCGTCAACATCTTTCCATTTGTGTAATACCGAATTAGGAGCTAGAACCTTTTTTGATTTAATACTATTGCAGTACCTATTCGTTTCAATTTTAATATTGTTCACAATCCGTCATTTCAAGAATAACTCGAAATAATCAACTTCGCGAATCTCTACATTGATGAATTCATAATCTCTTAACCCAGATTGTTCATCTTATTGAACATCTATTGTAAAAATATAAAAACTAAACAAAGAAAGACTAATTTAAAAACGCATTTAAAATTTGATTCAATAATTCAAATTTAAAAATTAACCTGGGCTATTTGTTATAAGTACTAATAATTTTTTTATCATAACTATAAATAATATTAAATAATAATAATACATGACGATAATATAAAAATATATATAAAAATGTAATTTAGAAAAAACATACATTTGAAAAAACATAATTTATATAAAAATTAATAAATGATTAGTTCTTACTGATAAAAATATAATTATTAGTACTAATAACAAATAGCCCGGGTTAATTTTTATGTTTGAATTATTGTATCGAATTTTAAATGCGTTTTTATATTAATCATTCTTTGTTTAGTTTTTATTATATTTTTACATCTGAAGATAGAGATATCCGAAACATGTCGTGTTTTTTTAGTATTGTTTTTAATAATTAGTGGATTAAACAAAGTTATTTTCAATTTCCTAAGTATATCATGTACATCTGGTTGGAAGTTAATACCGTCTACCCAAGTGGGCGAAAAATTTGTGAAATTTATTTTATTGAGGGGATGTTCTTCCAATATTTGAAAATTGTATAAATCTTTTCCCCGTCACTGTTTTCCGACGGTTCATCTCCAAATTTTCTGTAACATAATCTTCTTCATCACTAATGGATAAATCTGAATCGCAATCTAGCGAAAATTGTTTTCAATATTTTCCTCATTCATTTTTAAGGCTTAAAAATAAAATAATTATGAATAAAAGTTCCCAAAAACACAAAATGATGCGTAACAACTAAATGTCATTTCACTTGGGTTATGAACATAAACAAAATTAGAAATCAGATAGAATCATTGGGCTAATGTAAATATTTACAAAATAAAACAAAACAACTGTGTTCTTTCTTCTAACAATTCCGAGTGACGCATAAAACAAGGACACTCTAAAATAACAAACACACGCAAGGGATATCGTATATCGACGGGCGACGCGGCAAACGACACCACACAGTGATAGGATGATTGCGACTGTGTGGGTATGGCCGCAGCGTACTCGAACTTAAGAATAGACACGTGTCACAAAAAAAATAATTAAAAATCGTCTGTTAGTAAAAAATAATTTCTGATAAAAGGGTATTGTAGTTAAACCTTTACTTAAGGATATGATCCTTTTTTTGTAGATCTTTACTGTCAAATTAACGAAATACACGAGGACAAAAGTGAATAATATTCACACTACGATTGTAGTTGGTCGTACCGAAGGCAAATTTTTCTCGCACTACCATTGTAGTTGGTCGTACCCTAGGGGTTAAGACGCCATTAGACTGCGAGTCACGTGCACTTTGGTTGCAAAAAGCTTCGGGCAGGCCCCACATTGGCGCTAGTAGCAAATTGCAAGGAGGATTAAGTAGCTTAGATGACTGTCTTTTGCTATACAGTAGCGCTGCGGTGATTTTAGTTATTTTTTAACTAACTTACCATCACGTCATTTCCCGCGAGGGATAGTCAAAGAGAAAGGACCACCATAAACTTTATTCACGATGGTTTAATTTATTTTAATTAAAACAATGTTCTCTGGTTACGGTAGTACGGGGTACGGAGTCGATAAAGACCGAGGAAAACGTGTTATGACCAAATTAATCAAATTTTAAATGTTGGTCATATTAGGAGGAATGTAGAGAGGTAAATCAGGATAAAATAGTGTGGTGATTATTTCTCTCTGTTAGTAAGTCAAATTTTTTTATGTTCTATGAAGTTCAAAATCAGATGAACGATACAATTATTTTATTATGTATATTATATTTATTTTTAGTACCTATATTCAAGTTGAATGACCGTAAGAACCTTTATTCTATTTTTGGAGAAATACTCTTTAACGAAAAAAAAAATATATATTATTTACTTTTTTTTAAATAACAGGAATTTAAATAAACTCCATATTTTTTTAAATATATTGAATCCCAGTGAATCATTTTAAGAATTTTTTTTTTTCGAATTCTTCTGAATGTATATTTACTATTTATAACCTGTATATTTATTATTTGGGGGATATTTCGAGTACTCGGCCGTGCTGGAGGGTGTTCGGCTTTTTGTCCCTGATAGATATCTCCGACAGCGACAGCATGGATTGTTTTACCTATCGGCCGCCGGAACTAACCTGCCTCTGGTGACACCGGTGGAAAGAGCATATAATCTGCTGAACGCGGTCTCCTCGGAAATTGACATCTTTCGTATTAGTGAAAGTGGGTTCCGAAGGCAAATACTCTTTATTTTGTCTTCGTAATGTCGAACCATTTCTCATGCTTTTCTGGTAGTACCTATACTATATGCCTTAAAACTTAATTTTGTAATGTCAATTGATGAAGTAAACTGATTTGATTTATGCATGCTAGACTTTGAATAGAACTTTGACAGAAATGAGGAAAAGATAAAAGGCAAATCATCTGGAGACGGCAGCGGTTCCACTGACAGTGTCTTCACCTCGTTTAGATGCCCCAGAGTTTGTGGGTCCAGGATTGAACTTTATAGTTATATGATGACCCACATCTGCGAATGACAGTCTTCCGCGGATACAAAGGACAGCGAGTGATGGCAATTTCTTACAGCCCAACGGCATTACCTTAATACATATAAGTAGTACCTACAGAGTGACAGACGAAATAATCTATGTTTTCATCGGCGTTTATTGTTGAGGACAAAAAAGCTTAGTCATTCAAAATATCCGAGACGAGGATTCTTCAATAAATCAACAGAAAAAGTGTACGTTCAATTGGATGGTTCGTCTAATTACCTATGAGTGGTAGTCGAGCATACCCAGTAAGCAATCAGTTGGGTATAGCCATGATTAAAAACCGTTCTCTTCAAAGTACAGAAAACGTAAGAACTTTTTCTGTACATTCTCGATCATTAGGCAGTATTTGAGTGTACGCAATACACCAGTGTACAAAATTCCAAACGACTTCTTACCAAGGAAATATGCAATTACTTTAAGACTTTTGAATTAATGAAATCTTAGCATTCTGATGAACAAATCTCAGATATTTAGGTATGTGCTCTTACGTAGATGTATTTATGTACGAGTATGTTGATATATTATGATTGTGATCTTCTTTTTCAATACATTGTCAGTGATTTGAAAAATGTATCTGGGTAAAATACTAAAATAAAATCAATGTTCTAAGTAAAAAAATATGAGAAATGACGTATGTAGCAATTTTGTAAACAATGTTTTTATAAGTTATTTAAACAACTAATTAAATTCAAGGTCAAATTCTCAACAGACATTAGAAGCAGTATTTATGTTTATGGGATTTATTAAGTACAGGTAAAATAATATATACATTATAAACCCACGAACACATAAGAGATGGTGAAACATTAGGAAGACAATATACTCACTAAAATCAAGAGTATTTGTCTACTGAACTACTTTCACTGAAGACATCGATCTCCGTCCTCGAAGAGCAATTAGTATTTTAAACGTGGTCTCCGGACCACGTTCAAAATACTAATTGCTATTCTCATTGGTGTCACCAGAGGCAGGTTGGTTCTGGCGGCCGGTAGGTAAAATAATCTATGCTATCGCTGTCACAGATATCTATCGAGAACAAAAAGAACAACATCCTGCAGCACGGCTTGTTTAAAAATACCCCGATTAATCTAAAGAAATGGGTTATGAGATGCCCATCTCTTCGAAGCTGCAGAGGGCCAAAGGAAATGCCTTATGCCTGGGATAGAGCCATGTATAGCTACCACATTCCGTCATGTAGAGATACCTTAGAATTTTTTTCTGAACCCCCTCCAGCATAACGGAATATCTCGCCTCGTCAGGACTCATCACAGAACCACTTTCATTAGGTATATGTCATTAGATGAATTAGTTTAAACCTACTACAATATTTTTACTTCTCTTCTTAAAAAGCATGCTCCACATTCGACAAAAACACTCCGGGTGCGAGTGTCTAATGCATGGTTTGATGAAGAATGTCGTAGAAACAAGAGACTAATGCGTAGGCTTGAACGTATGTACCAACACAGGCCTAAGCTCTTCAAGAGAAGCCTGGGCGAGATCGCAGAATTTCTTTAGAGATCTGATCAAGAAGAAAAGATCGGAGTACTGGAAATGTAAAATTGAATCGGAAAAGGAAAATCCCCGACATCTATGGAATTCCGTTAAATCAGTACTCGTAAATAATCATCAAGAAAAGGCCTCTACCAAGTTATCTCCTCAGGACTTCGCCCGATTCTTTGAAGATAAAATCGCTGTGATTCGTGCAACGACTTCATCTACAACACCACCAACTTTCACGACATATGAGGGAAAACTTCTAACTAAATTTAATATCACAACACCTCAGGAAGTGATTAAACTTATCTTTAACGCACCTAATAAGCAGTGTTCGCTTGATCCGATTCCGACATGGCTTCTCAAGAGATGCTGTCACCATGTTGCTCCATTTTTAGTCCAAATTTTTAACAAATCTCTACTAACAGGACAAGTCCCCTTTTTGTTCAAGAAAGCTATTGTTTCTCCCATATTAAAAAAAAACTCAACTAGATTCCGAATATCTTAGTAACTTCCGGCCCGTCTCAAATCTACCATTCATCTCTAAAGTTCTTGAAAAAATTTTAGCCTCCCAAATTTCAACTCACCTTTCGACAAATAATATTTTGTCTAAATTACAATCCGCCTACAGACGTTTCCATTCAACGGAGACGGGATTGCTTAGAGTCATGTCAGATTTAGTACTGGCAAACGAATCTGGCAAATTGGTACTGCTTTCCCTTCTGGACATGAGCGCTGCGTTTGACACAATTGATCACTCATATCTTATCCAACGATTAGCGATCACGTATGGTTTTAGAGGTAATGCCATAGACTGGCTAAATTCATATCTGTCGGATCGTTCACAAGCTGTGCAGCTAGCAGGTAAAAAATCCTCATTTACTAATATCCAATCTGGTGTGCCACAAGGCTCTGTTTTAGGACCCCTTTTATTTATCATGTTTACGAATGACGTTGCCAAAATAATCGAATCCTTTGGCCTCCTCTCACATTGTTATGCTGATGATCAGCAACTTTATTTTTTCTGCAACCCTGATGACACCAAACATCTTACGTCAATAACTGTCAACTGCATTGATGCCATATCCAGATGGATGGCATCAAACAAACTTAAACTAAATCCATCCAAAACGGAATTTCTCTGGACTTCTTCCGCAAAGCGTCAACATCTTATCGATCATTCCTCAATTTTAACAGCTGACAATGATATCGTTCCCAAAAACTCCACAAAGCTTCTTGGTGTTTATCTTGACGCAAATCTGTCTCTAAAATCCCAAATTAATAACACGGTCAGCGCTAGTATCTTCCACCTAAGACGATTAAAATCCGTCAAAAGGAGTATTCCCCATGACACTTTCAAAACTCTTGTAAATTCCTTCGTTGTGTCACGACTTGATTATTGTAATGGAATTTATGCAAACATTCCAAAACAACAAATAAACAAACTTCAATCTGCGTTCAATGCAGCAGCAAGACTCATTAAAGGCATTCCAAAAAAGTCCCATATAACACAACATCTCAAAGAACTTCACTGGCTTAAAAGTCCAGAAAGAATCCAGTATAAACTCTACTGGACAGTCTTTAAAGCGCTACATGGAATGGCACCAAGTTATATATCTGAACTCTGTATAGCGGACAGCCTAAATTCGAGGAAATCCACACTTCGCTCGGTGAACTCCTCAGCAATAGGAAGATTAGTTGAGCCGAAGCGTTGCCCCAGTACAAATTTCGGGGATCGAGCGTTCGCCGTAGCCGGTCCATCAGCTTGGAACAATCTCCCTTTACACCTCAGATGCATAAATGATCCGACAGATTTCAGATCTAAATTGAAAACCCATCTTTTTTATATTTCATACCCAATTTGAACATTTATACTTTGTTCTACTATACTTTTAAACCGATCGCTTTTTAAGCGGTCACATTTAGATTTTTAGATTTAAAATACGTCTTAATGCGCCCTTGAGGTGATTATTATTATTATTATAGGACGTTAGGATCCCTGAAAACTCTTTCGGTTCGAACAATGTCACGAATCCTCTCGATATGTGCATGAAAAGTCAGCCTACTTTCATAAATAATCCCGAGATCTGTCACCTTAGATACTTGTGCTCAATGCTCTCGTAAAAGATAACATAACGCACTTAGAGACATTAAATTGTATTTGATTACTGTCATTTTTATTATAAGCATCACACTGTTTCATCGAAGGAGTATGCAGAGATAATGGACAGTCTCTTTCTCGACTTGAATAATTAAAACAAATGAAAACGTCCGTTTCCTAAAAGTTTTAATATATTTTATGAGAATAACTTGTTTCGCCTTGTTCAGGTATTATTAAAACTTTTGATAATAGTTACTTCAGCATGGCGAAAAGTGTCATTCCCATAAGATGTAATAAAACTTCTAGAAAACAGACATTCTCATCTCGAGAGATCTCATCTCGAGTGATTTCATCTCGAGTGATCTCATCTCATCTCATCTCATCTTATCTCATCTCATCTCATCTCATCTCATCTCATCTCATCTCATCTCATCGATCTCTTCTCATCCCATCCCATCCCATCCCATCCCATCCCATCCCATCACATTACATCACATCACATCACATCTCATTTAATTTATTTGAATAAAATCACAAACATTACAGACATATAATTCCAGATCGTTTGCAATTACACAATAAGAATTTTTATGTGTAGCATTAAAATCATAACATAACATCATCACAGATATTGCATCCCGGCATGCCGGCACATTTTTGTTACAAATTATTCCTTTATATTTTCTTTTCGTGTGTCCAAACCATTTTTCTGATCATTTCTTAAATTTTATTATGATTTTACTTATACCTAAATAAGCCTTTAGCTATTATTTTCAAGTGTAGGAATACTGTACAGGTTGTCTTGTAAATAATTGTACACTTGTACAATTGTACACATGATGAATAGACATATTTAAGCCACCCAATGTCTTGACCTTCACCCTCCATCAGACTGAGCAGTTGGTACGCCATTGGTAACTAAAATCCTACCCCTTGGGTCAGTTATTAAAACTATGTATCATTTGATAGGTGGGTGCTCGGTACGTCTTACAATGGACAGAGTTCGTCAACATGTTTTCATTGCCTGTATAAAACGAAATATTTTTTAGATTATAATGACAATAATAATACATCCGATGATTTGTAGAGCGCCATTTTTATGAATTAATTAATCCCATGGGCACTGTTATAAAGATTAAACAGAATTCTATGTAAAGAAGCTATGGTAGCAGTGTATATAGATATTCTTATACCGACTCTTATGTTTGGAAGTAAAGCATGGAACTGGGAAAAGAAAGATGAATGTAGAATTAATGAGGTAGAGATTTCTTCATTTCTTTCTGGAAAATTCACATTTAAAAAAAAAGTAGGTTGAAAGACTACAAAAATATCTATCAAATATATATTTATGATAACAAAATAAAATCTCTTATTTTTTTAATTAATTGTCGTTTTAATAAGGAGTCATTTGTTTTTATTATTTTTTTGAATCAGATTAAAAAATATATTTTCAGAATAAAAAAAAAATTATAAAAATAATTGATAGGAATGAAAATGTCTATTTTATAGAACTTTTATTATATAATAGTATATACGAATGACATTTTCGCTTTTCTTAGGCTTTTCATAAATCGTTTTCAAAAACTTTTTAAAAACATTTTCATAATTCGACCAATACTCCCTGGATTGGTTAAACAAAATATAAAACACCAACATAAATGACAAAAAATGAATATTTTTTGAGATGATAAAACAGGTCGGATGAGTGTAGAATATTATTTTTTAAATAAGTCAATTAAAATAGTGAACTAATTTAAGTCAAACGATTTTGGATTAATTCATGTTAAGCAATATTTTGTTCATTATTGGTGTATTTTATTGTATTGGGATTATGGGACATTCATGTCCACACGTAGGATCGACCCGAGGGCCCTGGTACTGGACAGCCAGATGAATTAGGATTGCGAAACTTGGCTGAGCCATATTAGGAGAACTGACCCCAAATAACGGGAAAAGGCTAGGCGAAAGAAGAAGATTGTATTGTGATTATTATTTAAGCAGTTTTTTTGTTTTTACTTTTGATTTTCCCATAAATAATGGTTGACTATATCTGGCTTATAGATTGCGTCTGTACCTACGTACCCACACCGCCGCGTGTATTGGATCAAACATGTACACGCGCAGTGGTGTACAACAAATAACGGCCTGCGCGTGTATTGGTGCGTACGTACGCGCCGCGGGGCGCCTGTGTGGTGCACATCCGACGAATTTCGGACCGCGTGATAAATCAAGCCTCGCCACATTGTGCGCCCGTAAATCATGGCCCGCGAAGGGTCCCGGACCCGATTCGCGATCGTCTAATACTCAAAAATCATAAGCGCACGCGGCCTTCACAAAAAACAACACATAAAATCATTTGAAAACTCTATCACTTTTTTAAAGTAGAATTTTCGTAATCGGTGTCCAGGGGGATAGACCCAGGGCTAAGAAGCAGCGAAGGATTGAAGGGGGCGGAGGGGGAAAGGTGGAGGGGGACAATTCTGTGACGTCACAACCCAAAAGGGCGCGATACGGAATAAAGTGTTTCATAGTAATGTGATTTATGGGTTAACAATTTATTTAAGACGGTTATATTCGTCGAATATAGACTAATGTTCGGAATTCGCAATTTCTGAGACATCTTGTATTTGTATATATATAACTGTGCTACACGTAGAAATTTTATGACATTCCCCGAACGTTATTTAAAATATTCCAGATGAAGGACATATCTCAAGCAATATTTTAAATTTAAGATGATCTAATGATTCTACTGAAATCTCTTGATGTTTAATTAAACAAATTATGTTTTAAGACCAAACTATCGATTTCCGAGAGCCCGGCGAAACCGGACTGTGTCAAAATAAAGACAAAAATTGAAGTACAGAATTGTAAAAATATTTTTTGTAAACACCCTCTAGAGCATATTGACCCCTATATTTTACTATATTTATGATTTTTTTAAATAATTGTTTTAAATAATGAAACCTTTGAATGGCCTCAAAATACAAATACATTTTAATAATTAATATGAATGCAAACGTCTATCTTTTAGGAGTTTAATTATATTTGATATGTAATGACATGTTTCGCCCTTCTAAGGCATTATCAAATATCTGTGATTGCATCAAAAATAAAATAAAATTCCATTTAAAATATAATAAAACTCCCAGAAGACAGACGTTTTCATTCACATTAATTATTTATTGTAGGGTTTTACATAATTCTTCAATAAACAATAAATGAATTTTATGTAATGTTACCGTATTTTATGTGTATTTTACGTACTTTGTTTTATGTAATGAATTTTATGTAATGTTTTATGTGCTTAATAAATATTAATAATAAATTAAAAATTAAGCAAAAAAATATTGAATTATCAAGACAAAATAATTATATCGAAAACGTAAACATGAAATAATAAGTTGTCTTAAAATTAACATATGGCGTCGAAGCAAGGGCAGACACAGTAAGGACCAAACAAGTTTCGAAATGAATATACTGAGGACGATATTAGGAAGACACTGAGAGATCGCGTGAGGAACACCAGAATAAGAGAGATATGTGAGGTTGAGGATATTATAAGATGGAGCAGACAGCGAAAAAGGGACTGGTACGGTCATGTTCAAAGAATGGACAACGCCAGACTCCCCTATATTGCATTGTATAATCAGCCTCATGGGACTCGTCCAAGTGGAATTCCTCAGAGTGTTGTTCTAATGACCACACAGGTCTACAACAAGGAAGAAGAAGAAGAAGAAGAAGCCTTAAAATTAACACATTGAAGACAATGAAGACAAAAAGAGTAATCCATTATTTTGGCCAAACACGATGGTACTTCAATATTTTTCTTCCTGTTTTTCTCGGTGCTGCATCCCGGTGTGGGACTTGGTCTCTTCCATAACAGTTCTCCACTCACTTCTGTCTCTGGCCATCAGGTGTTATAAATAAATTCAGTTGTCTGTAACACCTGATAATGCCGACATAGGCTGACAAAACAGCTGTCACGACTATCTCACAGAAATAAATAGTGATACTTAATCTTCTTCTTCTTCTTCCTCAGCCTATTCCCGTCCACTCCTGGACAAAGCCCTCCTCCATTCGCTTCCATGTCACTCTGTCTTGTGCAGACTGCATCCAGATTATCCCGACGTGTCTGTTCAGATCATCCTTCCACCGCAGTTGCGGTCGCCCTGCACTTCTCTTTCCCGTCCACGGTCTCCAAGTCAGCAGTCTTTTTGTCCATTTTTCATCTGAGCTTCTGGCTACGTGACCTGCCTACTGCCATTTTAGAGTCGCCGATGTCGATGATGCAGTGACCTTTGTTTTTTCTCTCATTTTCTCTCATGGCTCTTTCCATGGCTCTTTCGTTCACTCGTAGTTTCTTGGCTATATACTTAATATCTAGATACTTAATAACACTAATAAACTTATTTTAAATAAAAAAAATTATAACATTGTCTTGTAACTTTTGAATGTACTATATATACGAGTATTTACAATTTCACTTGTTTATCTGATCTTCGATCTGAAGTTCGTGTTGGTACTGCTAATCTCCATTCAATGTACGAGTATAATATCACACGCATTAAAAAAACACAATTAATCATCAAGGTACGGCTTCTCGCCGTACCTCGAAAAGATTGTGTCTCCCTCTCGTGCGAGAGGGAGACACACTGCAACATTTTTTACAGCATCTTTTTACCTAAAAGCTCTTAGATATCCGATAAACATTCGTGTGATTAATCTCTGTCGTGGACATATTGTCACGTATGCCGGGTAAAACCTTTTTTTTAAATAAAAAAATATAAGGTTCCTACCTACCTATGGATTTATTTTATTTTACAAAATATGTTTTTTTATTACTAACTTATCTTCACGACAATTCCTCGAAGGAGTAGATAAAGAGGATAGGCCAAAACTATATATTCTGGCATAGTTTTCTAACAACTGATTTCATTCATAGAAACTGTTATAATTTCATTAATCTTCTTCTTGTTCTGTCACATTTCCATGGTTCATAGAGCCTGGAGGATCCTTCTCCACACGACTCTATTGCACGCCTGATGCCTTACGACATTCCTCGCTGGGGGAAAGGGGCCATAATATGGAGTCCTCATGAGGCTCAGTATTCTCTCATGTTGGAGAGGTTTCAAAATAAATTCTCGAGAGCCCTCTACATGAGAGAGTACGGGGTATATCCTTGGCTCTATCCAACGGCATTTCTCTTGGGTATGCTAGGGAATAGCTCCCTCGAACTGAGGAGGGAAGGATTAATGTCAACGCATTTTTTCAAACTGATTCGGGGCTCTATTGAGAACTCCTATGTTCTGGAGCAAATATGTATTTTTAGGTTACCTGCCACAGCGCCGACATTAATTGTTCTTTGCTCCGTCACGCAGAACCAACCTGCTATTGGTTATGCCAGTAGGAAGAGAAATTCGGACTTGAATCTAATCGTCTCGGATTTGGAAATTTTCAGTGTTAAAAAATATATTACAAATTCTGGAAATAGTACTGCCTCACTGATGTCGACATTTTTGGGCTCCTTCTGATATGTATGATTTTTTGGTTTCATGTTGTTTTATCTTTGTCTTATCTTTGTAACACCGTTTTGTGTCCAAATGAGTCGCCTAAATGTTTTTCGTTTGTTATGTCTCATTTATGTATTATGTATAAATAAATAAATAAATAAATTCCAGGTGAGGCCTCTTGCCTTAACCTTGTCCTGCAGGATTCTTCCCCAGGTATATCTAGGTTTGCCTCGCTTCCTCTTTCTATCCATAGGGGATCAGTCTAGTGCGCCCTGAGCGATGCTGACTGGGTCCTGTCTGAGGATGTGACCTATCCATAGCCCACTTGCGCCTAGCGACATGTTCTCTGACTGGCCTTTCACCTGCCATGGTCTAGAGAACAGCTTTTGACACTGATTGTTTTAATATTCAAGATCTGCCTCCAAAATATTAAATTTTCTTGGATATTGGAAAGATCATAATCAAGATTGAATACATGCCTCGGATTGATTATTTCACGTTCCAGTGGATAGAACTAATTTACACAAGGTAATGCCCGTGGGCAGGGCAAATATAAAGTGCAACCTCGATATAATGAATCTCGGGGGGTTTTGAAAAAATTTGCTATATCGAGTGATTTGTTGACGTTCGTTTTTATCCTATGGCTAGTTCAATGGGATTAAAAAAAATGCTGTATCGAGGAATTCCTTATATAGAGGTTTGTTACATCGAGGTTCCACTTTTTCTCTATAGCGAGGCTCTCCTGTAAAACACATGTGTTTCTAGTATACCAAAATAGTATTTTTTTCTTGTGATTTTTGATTTTACTTTAAAATATAATTTAAATAAAAAATATTCTTGAATTATTGATTGAACTTTAGTGATTTTTATGTTCATTGTTTAGTTATAAACAATTTAGATTTATGTATCAGCGATGTTTATGTTTTTTTTTAAATATATAAATTGAAAATTAAATCACTGTCAATGAATTAAAACACTGTTTATTTCAGATTTTAGTTTATTTTCTCAAGGACTATTAGAACATCTAGTACACCAAATTTGATATAGGTATGCTACAAATATCTTTAATTTTTACATTTAATTAATTATACAATGAGCTTCTACTAAGAAATCCTTATTAACAACACTTTATGTAAACGACGTGAACGGAGCTAGAAATAGAGGAAGACTGAGGAAAACGTGGCACGATCAAATCAATAAAATATTAAATATCGGTCACTGAGGAGTCGGAGAAATCGACGTGCGTGCATGACAAGATGTATGAATGTAAAGGAATCGAGAGAAGTATGTCAGGACAGAACAGTGTGGCTTTCCATTATTTCTGCCTACCCCTCCGGAGTGACGGCGTGATGGTTAGTTAGTTAGTTATCATAGCAAAAATATTTCTATTTTTATTTTTTAATCAATCAGTCCCATTATCTGCTGTTATGGTGAAAAGTTTCAGAAGTTGTGGTTATTGATATTGATGACAAAGCGGAAGGAGTCGAATTTCCCAAATGTATGAATCGATCAAATAAAGGGTGTTGCCCTTTGAAAAACTGGTATACTTCCGTCAAGGTTAATAGACGTTGATAAATATTGATAGTGTTTGCTTATTGACATTTGTTTAAATTTTATTTGAAAGCAAACTGGATATAATTTATATGGATTTTATTATATCACAGTTTTATGTACAGTTATAGACAAAAACGCGTTTTTGATTCAGTATAAAATTAACTGGTGACTAATTATCACGTTATCCCTTCGCAGGTGTAGGGCAAAAATAATGGAATGAAACCTTGTTCTATCCTGACATACTTCTCACGACTCCTCTACATTAATATATCATGTTATGCACGCTCGTCGATTTCTTAAACTCTTAGATCTTCTTCTTCCTTTTTTATGGCTTTTCACCGCTTGTGGGTGTTCTGGCCAGTCTCAAGTAAGTGGCCTTCCTCAACTTATTTTCCCATCCACACTACTTGCATATATATTTTTAACCATTCTTCCCTTATCCATTCGTTTCATATGTCCAAACCATCTTAGTGACCATTTCTTAATTTTATTTATCACGCATTCTTACGCCTTACATTCCTTTCTTACTTCATCATTAGATATTCTATCATACATTATTTTTCTGAACATATTTCTAAGTGAACTCATTTCTACGGCATTTATCCTACTTTCACTTCCACTTCCACTAACTATTTAACTAACTAACTAATTAACGTAGGCAGGCAGAAAGAATGGACTGTCGCACTTTAATCGACGCGGCACACCATCCTTCTCTTTTCGCCCCCACGAGAGACGCGGTGGAAAACGTGGCACGATCAAATCAATCAAATAGTAAATATCGGTCACGTGAGGAGTCAGATAAATCGACGCGCGTGCATGACACGATGTATGAATGTTGAGGAAGCGAGAGAAATATGTCAGGAAAGAAAAGTGTGGCAGTCCATTCTTTCTGCCTACCCCTTCGGGGAGACGGCGTGATGGTTAGTTAGTTAGTTTTTTTTTAAATGTAATATTTTGTAAATAACTTCTCATCTGTAAAAATGTCATTAAATGTTGGCCTATGGTACGTGACGTAGGCATTGAATAGGTACGCGGGTACCTCTAGCTGCGAGGACCCGCGCCCTTTTCAAATTATGCTATTCCTCGACCGTCCGCGGGAAGATTTATGACCGTTTTTAAGTTCAAAGTTGAGATTATGGAGGCAAGTGTGGGTAGATGCTTCGGATGTACCCGCTCGGAATATTATTCTTAGGTGTTTGGGATACTCCAATTGACATTTCGGTGGAGGCGAGAGCGATCGCGAATTGTTGACATTTTTAGAAGAATCACAATATCCCGTGGGGCGTAAACAAATATGTACTATATTATACCTGTATTTTTCATAAGTTACGTAATTTATATTTTGTCAAACCATTAAATTCTTAGAATTGTAAAATGAATCATAACTACAATATAACAGATAATTTATTACTTAAATACTAATCTATAGATTAAGCAAATGTCAAAAAACATTTTTTTGTACGTATTGTAATAGAATGAGTAATCCAATACTTAACACATACATATAGTCAATTGTTGTATTTGATTTTATTTATTTATCGGTTTTTATGATATATTGTTTTCTTTACTATTGGTTAACTCAAGGATATTAGAAATAAGTTTTACATTTATTACTTTTTTATTTCATTTAATCTAGAAAATAAAATAGTATGCTGAGTTGTGTTTAATTTAAATTCTTATGAAGATTTCTCAGGCTACTGCTCCACAGGAGAACCTCGCTTGGTGTTTAGAGCCATGCTGCAATCAAGGTGACATATTGTAGCGATCGGGTGGTGGTATAGGGGATAGAACACTTGGCTTCTAATCCAGGGGACTTGGGTTCGAGTCTGATCACGACCAGATTCCTTCTTCATAATAATGAGCTATTTTTTGCTCGTATTGAAGATTGTAAAATAAATTCTAATATCATTGAAATCTTTGGTATTAGTCTTTTTTTTAACAAAATATATAAATTCTACAATGACCTACAATCAAAAATTCTGACGTACATAGTCACTGGACTAGAAACTGTAACAGATATCACTTACCAAATGCACGGATAAAGACAGGACAATCAAAGATAATATACAAAAGACTGAAACTCTACAATGACCTATCATTGGAACTAAAGTGGTTACCTGAAAATAATTTAATAAATAATCCTAAAAAATCGTATTCATAATGTTTGATGCAAATATCATTGTATTCCTGATTACGGGTATTTTCCAATAAAATAAAATAATAAAAAAATAATTCAAAAAAGTTTTCTTCAACTTTTGTTATCATGCATATCATTTTAGTAATACGATTTTTAAAGTTTTAATTATTTCACCATAAATAGTCATTTGAATAATATTTAACATTATCGAAATTGATTTTTATTCTCCCATAGATGTACCTCAAGGTAAGACTCAAGATTAAGACTCTCGCTCAGAGAGTGCTGAAATATTTTGGACACATAGCCCGGAGAGATCAGGACAACATTGAAAAGCTCATCATCATAGGCAAAGTGGATGGAAGGCGACCACAAGGAATCAAATCAGGGATCTGACTGGTCTCTCATTAGCTGCAGCCTGGAAACTGACGGGTGACAGGAGCGCATGGCGTGCCATGGTCAATAGTTTACAGGATGGACACCACCCTCAATAACGAGGAATACGACTGAGAAGAAGAGATGTACCCCAAATGTTCTAGCTGAAATATTTCCATTGCGAATCAATAAAAAAATCGTCTGTTTGACTTTTATTTCGCAAAAAAGAAAGTTAATTTTTAATACAAGAATAAAACGATTTTAAGTTTCAAAAATAAGTATTTCTAATTGGTAGGCACGTAAGCTTGTAACTAAGGTGCCCATAATATTTTCCAGGTAAATGAACAGTTTCTACGAAATGAGAATATTTCATGCACGCCCCTGGTATCGCCTTACTCCCGAGATAGCAGGACAATGATAAATTAACGTGAAAGATGAGATATGATGCCTACACGAGAACATATTACTCCAAAATATGACTAACGTAGAATGGAAACGGTAGAAAAATAAAGTAAATGAAAACTGAATAATATATCACAGTATTCTTATCTATACGCGGTGTTCTGAAAGTAATTGCATTTTTAAAGCCATTTTTTTTTCATTCAGAGTGACAGAAATGAGAACCCTATGCTCCAGTAGAAGCAGATTTCTCAGATATCGGATAAGAATTAAGATGATCAGGATTGTGTGTGGTGTTGAAAACATAGCGAGGTGAAGAGGAAACGGAAGGTATTTTTGGAAAGAATATATAGATGGCATGGAAGATCTTGAAGGATTGGAAAATTGTATAAAAATAAAATTCCGGAAGTTTAATACTATCCGGATGGCCGCCAAAGAGATGGAGGAATGGCTGGACGTCATCATCTCAAGAAAAAATACCGTCACAAATAAGTTAAATGACCTAGACCAAAGGAAGAATAAATAATAAGTTTTTTTCATGATTCATGTAGCTCAACATGGCGACCTTCATGGCCGAAGTGGTAAGTGCTTTGACTGCCACCCCGAAGGCCTCGGGTTCAATTCCCGGCGATGACAGAATGATTGTCACGCTGTATATACTATTTAAATTAATTTTATTGGTCGTCTATTTTAAAAACCTTTTATATTGAACTGAAAAGTAAAATGCTTTTTGAAATCGTCTTTTGTTATTTTATCTATAACCAGTGCTTAATACATAATTAACCACTTCTCTCTGTAGTACGCGTACCATATTTTAGAGACCACTGATCTAGAGAATAAATAGCTTTGTAGATTGTATTTATAAAAATGTATGTGATAAAAATGACAGAAGTAAGATTAATGTATTACCTATAACTAACTTACTAACAATCACGCCATCTCCCCGGAGGGGTATGCAAAAATTATGGACCGCTGTATTGTTTTGTCCTGATATACTTCTCTCGATTCCTGTACATTCATACGATACATCGTATAATGCAAGCACATCGATTTTTCAGACTCCTTACGTGACCGACATTTAATATTTGCTTGTTTTGATCTTGCCACGTCTTCTTCAGTCTTCTAGTTCCATTCATGTCGTTTACATATACTTTCTTCACCATTCTATCTTCATTTATTTTTTCCATGTGTCTAACCATCTTAACGACCCTTTAATTTTTTGTTCATAATACTATCATTCCCACCGCATTCACTTCTTATATATATTTGCATTTGATGCTCTGTCATATACAGCTTAACAACACATTATAAGTCTAAGATATCTCATTTCTACTGCATTTATTCTACTTTCATCCTTTTTTGTCAGTCCCTTGCTTCACTCTCATACATAAGGATCGGTACAAGAACACCTTTGTGCACTGTCATCTTATCTTTTGAATCAATTTTAACCCTTTATATGACAATTTTTTTTTAAATTATGGTTAATTCATTTTTTAAAGTATTCTATATTCATTTTGACGAACACATCTGTTTTTTATTTAGATAAAAAAATGGGTGTTTTTGGAATATTTTGGAATAATAAAAATATGTTTTTTTAGGTAAAAAATGAAATTTTGGTTATTTTGTTACAAGAATAGTTACTCCATAAATTTTATAGACGTTTCTCAAAATATAACAGTTTTCTAAAAACAAGAACTCAAAAACACTGTTATTGAAAAACTGGTAACTGTCGTGTCGCTAAACGGACACCGGTCAGATAACTGACCGGGACGCATTATTCGTCATCTACTCAATATGTGCGAACTTAAGGGTGGTTTGTTAGATTCAATACCTCCGTGGGTTATCTGAGAAGGATTAAAACCTATAATGGTGTTTATAACTTGAAAAATTATAGAAATATAGACCTTAACTATCCGTTTTTAGCTTATGACCAGTGGCGGTACTCCCATAGAAGCCCAGAAGCCCGGTTTGCGTAAGACATTTTGAATCAAACCCTCCAAATCTAAGTAATCATGCCCCCGCATAAACCAACAACCCACCAAATCACCTTCCAACAATATTCCCATCAGACGTAAGAGGAATAGCCACAAGAGCTGAACCTTTGTAAGCCAGAAGAGGTTTTGATTCAAAATTTCTTACGCAAGCCGGGCTTCTGGGCTTCTATGAGAGTACCGCCACTGCTTATGACCTTTAAATAATTAAAGTCTGGAGCTGATTGTGTATACATAGATTAAAGAAAAGGAGATGTTTTAGAGCAGCGCGTAAAAATCTTACAGTTTGAGTTATTTGTAAATAAAGATTCCGCAATTTGAATTTGTAGATGTTTGGAATACGTAAATTTAATTTTCATATTTATAACTAAACATCCCAATAACTCATACGTTCTGGATGAGACTCATTGTGTTCCCAATCCCCGGAGGGCCGAGGCGGCGAGGGAGTGCGGAAAGGCGGGGGTAGGGTGGGGCCCGAAAAGCAATCGCCAAACTTTTCCCACGGAACAAGTTGTGAAACGAAAAGTTTCAGCTGAAATTCAATTCAGCCCCGGCCGGAATCAAACCGGCAGATCGAGGTGTACCCAACGAAAATGGGATACTTTTAGGGTGACCAGATTTTATTTTAAAAATGTGTTGTTCTACAATAATATAAATTAAGTAATTTGTTTTCTTCATTTCCGGGGGGGGGGGTGCTATTCTAGAAGTATTATTTTATTTTATGATGGTGTTATGAACAAAATAACGAAAGGATCATAAATATGGTTTGGACACATGGAATGAATGAATGAAGAAAGAACAGTAAAAAATATGTATGTTAACTAAATAAATGGAATTAGAAATAGAGGAAGACCGAGGAAAACGTGGCACGATCAAATAAATCAAATATTGAATGTCGGCCATGTGAGGAGTCAGAGAAATCGACGCACGTGCATGATACGATGTATTAATGAAGCGAGAGAAATATGTCAGGAAAGAAAAGTGTGGCACTCCATTCTTTCTGCCTATCCCTTCGGGGAGACGGCGTGATGGTTAGTTAGTTTTTAGATTTTTAGAAAATAAAAATTATAAAAAATTCAATTCTTTGGTAATCCATTGTTTGGGCCGAAGGACTATAATATTTCATCATTGTTAAATGTTTTAAATTTGATACACCTGATGATGCCATAATAGGTTGGCGAAACGGCTGTCAAAACAATCATATAAAAATAAATTGTGACAGGTAGAATGAATAACATTGTTTCAAAAATAAAACATTACATAAAATCCTTTATATTGTGTTATGTATTTAGTTTTATTCCATTCGATTTTTAGCTTGACTGGTCTCGCCACCTTGCTGCCATCTTCTGGTCTAGATTTTCAATTCAATTCAATTTATTCAACAAAATTAGAAACATTACAGAAAAATGTCAAGTCCAAATCGTTTATAATCACAATAAACAAAAAAAAATTAAAAAAAAGATATACAAATAATACAATAAGAAAACAAACAAGAGAATTAAAAAAAAATATTCGGAAACATTTTAGTAAAAATAAAGATTGTTGTACAATAAGATGAGAAGCAAATATCAATTTAATATACAAGAGATAGATGTTTTCTGAGGGTAGCCTCACTACCGTGAAAAATGTCCACATCCGAAGAGATGCGGCTTAGAAGGATTAAGGCCTGCCCTCGAGCATTACCTTAGGTAGATTGGTTCTACACAGTGGCAGGTGGAATAATCTATGTTGCCTTTGTCGCAGATAATTGTCGGGGACAAACAAAGTCAAGTCATTCAAAATGTCAGAGTTATGTATTCGACCACGAATCAGTTGAAAAAAATGAACACCCAGGTGGATAGTTCGTCTAATTTCCAATGATTGGTATTCCAGCATACCCAGCAAGAAATCAGTTGGGTACAGCCAGGGGTAGTAACCGTTTTCTTCGAGGTACAGAAATCGTGAGAACTTTTTCTATTTACCTTCTCGATTAACAGACAATATTTTGTTTAATGCGGTGCCCACACCAGTGTACTAAATTCCAACCGAATTCTTACCAAGGAGTTATACAATAACTTCAGGACTTTTGAATTTTTAAAATCCTTTCCATTCCTAAGAACAAATCCCAAAATCATTTGGGAGCTATTACATACTGATGTAATATGAAGACTGAAAGATAATTTGGGATCGAATGTAACTCCCAAATCTTTTGAAGAAACGGTCCTATCCAGTAGTATATCATCCATTGTATAACTGTGATAGATCGTTGTACGAGTCCTAGTAAAGAACATGATGAAACACTTCGATATATTAAAATGCAATTTATTTATTTTACTCCATTCCAAGACACTGTGAATGTCATCTTGGAGTTTTAAGCAATCGGCGACAGATTTAATTACTCGAAAATTTTTCAAATCGTTGGCAAACAAGAGGCTATTGAAATATTTCATATTTTTAGTAATATCATTTATAAAAATTGTAAATAATAACGGCCCTTGGATGGAACCCTGAGGATGAAGAAAAATAACTTCTTTAATTAAAAGGAAGAAAAATAACTTCTAGAAAAGCGACGTTTTCATTAGTATTAATTGTTTGATATGGAGTTTACATAATTGATCATGAAAAAATAAATATCTTTATTATTTTCACATTTTTATTCTATCTGAGAAATGCAATAAAAATATAATATGTTCTTGATTTGTGTATTTCTTTTATTTTCCCGTATTCACAAAACGCGTGGTCACCCCTCGCTAAGTGTATTATGGAAGCAGTAAAGGTTGTGAGGCTAGATTGTCTAGGAGCTTCTGCTCTGCTGGTTTGATTTTGTAAACATTGTTGGGAAACTTTATTATATACGCGGTTGTTTTGTAAGGGATATTCATGTTTTTATCGCAAACTTTGCTCCAAATGTGTTTTGTATTTTATTTACTTATGTCTATGAACAAATGTTTCCTCTTTGGTTTGCTGCTATCCCGACCCATCTATCAAATTATTAAGTGAATCGAAAAATTAACGAAAAAAAAAAAAAAAACAAATAGAAGATGAATTCCAAGAATTTAAATTGACGTTTTTTAAATTTATTATATAATCTCCAGCAAAACACACCAAAAAGCTGATTATTATAAAGTTTGAACTTGGTCGTGACCAGACATGAACCCGTCTCCACTGGATCGGGAGGCAAGGGTTATGTCCTCTAGACCGCTACCGGATATATGAATAAAAAAAGGTTCCTAATTATATGGTATATATAATATTATATAAGCACCAAACTATTTAAGGGCTAAAAAGTTTATATTAAAAATTTAACTATAGAACTCTATTCTTTCGCCCTTATTCAAAACTTACAGGGAGGTTAAACCTCCATAATTGTTTATTTTTTCTGATATTTTGTGTCACCTATTCCATCGGGAATATATTTTTTATTTAATTATTTACGACAATGTGTCTTATTATTTTTATTATTAACTAACTAACTAACCATCATGCTGTCTCTCCGAAAGGGTAGGCAGAAATAATGGACTGTCACACTTTAACCGATGCGGCTTTCCATCCTTCTCTTTTCGCCCCGCCAAACCTCATCGCCACCAATAGGCATCTCCCGTGCACACTTCGATTGTCCAACATTCACAAAATAAATCTAAAACAAATCATATAAAATACAATGATATAAAATAAAATAAAATAACAAAATAAAATTAAAACATTTTAACACATAATGTTATTTTTAGATGATGCACATGTTGACATGGACGATCCGGAATTTCTGTTTATTTAATTTATGTTACACGTATCCACTGTTTTTTAAAATTAGCTGTAATTAGGCACTTAAAACAATCTAACACCAGCAAGAAATTTAAAATAATATTTAAGAAATTATTCAAATTGTCATTGGAACAAATGAAAAAATTATTTTTACACTAACTAACTAACTAACTGGTTAGTTAGTTAGTTTTTTTTTTGTCTTCTAAACGTACTTTCATCACTAATATGAAATACTTTTAACAGCTACTAGATGAAAACTCTTATAAGTCAAATATGCGTTATTTCTAAAAAAATTATAAAAATATTTAATACGTTTGTCACAGTGAACTCAACAAGGGTCCAAGGTAGTTGAATTCCCCGGGGTCTCCTTTCAGCCGCTCGTCTAAGATTCCTCCTTTATCGACACGCAAATAGGTGGCCGGCGGGGACTCGGTGAAATACCAAGCTCGGAGAGTGACCCACATACAATGGAGCCCGAGTTATTGTTCGGAGCCGTCCTTGTGTGATACGCAGAACAATGGCCCCGGGCGGGTCCAATCAAAAAAATATTCAATAAACACATTAAAAAGCCATCCATTACGTCAAGCGAAACAAAAACATTGGCAAAAGCGGCGGCGCAAAGTTTTCCCCCGAAATCCCAACTTCGCTACGTTTTGAGTAAATAAATTTCTCAGTTACGTTGGAAAATTTTTCGCTTCCCATGATTTATGGGCGCAGAAGCGCGGGAGTTCTCGTTCCACCGGCATGGAGTGGCGTATTTTTATTGGTTGATAAATTATTCATTGTTAGCCAATAACCGAGTGATAGATATACCGCCTGTAAGGTCATATCGTGATCGAGCGCGGCCATTTTCATTAAAACGGCATGGATCATGCGGCATCGGGATTCAATATTCGCCCAAATTTAATTAAAAGTTAATAAAACAACAGAGGACAAGTGTAACAATGCGTTTTCTGCTTACACCCAATTTATAAAATCAAAATAAAATTCCGGATCGTCCATGTCAACATGTGCAACATCGAAAAAAAACATTATGTGTTATTACATTATGTGCTAAATTAAAAAACAGTGGATACGTGGAACATAAATTAAATAGACAATATGTGCACCGTCTAAAAATAACATTTTGTGTTAAATTATTTTTATTTTGTTATTTTATTTTATATCATTGTATTTTATATTATTTGTTTTAGATTTATTTTGTGGGTGTTGGACGATCGAAGTGTGCGCGGGAGATGCCTATTGGTGGCGATGAGGTTCGCAACCCATCACACCGCGTCTCCCGCGGGGCGAAAAGAGAAGGATGGAGTGCCGCATCAGTAAAAGTGTGACAGTCCATTCTTTCTGCCTACCCTTTCGGGGAGACGGCGTGATGGTTAGTTAGTTAGTTTAGTTAAAATAAAATAAAACAGCATTTTTTATAAGCGAGCGGTTTTTATATGAAAAACACATAATTAGATTAAATTTTAATACTTCATGCGAGCTTAATCAGAATTTCGAAAATATCGAAAATAAGTGTGTAACTAACTAAACAATTAACTCTTGATTCCTATACATTCATAAATCGTATCAAGCACGCACGTCGATATCTTCGACTCCTCACATGGCTGACTTTTTATATTTTACTATTTTGATCGTGCTACGTTCTCCTTGGACTTCCTCTATTTCTAGTTCCATTTACATCAATTACGTATACTTGCTTTCATTCTTTCCATGTGTCCAAAAATATTTATATTTTTTAAATTAAGATTTCTAGTGATATATGTGGAAAGCAACGGAAAACTAACTAACTAACTAACCATCACGCTGTCTCCCCGAAGGGTTAAGCAGAAATAATGGACTGCCTCACTTTTCTTTCCTGACATGCTTCTTTCGTTTCCTCAACATACATCGTATCATCCACGCACGTCGATTTCTCCGACTCCTCACGTGGCCGACATGCAATATTTGATTTATTTGATCGTGCCACGTATTCCTCGGTCAACGTAAAACAACCTCATTAAAAATGCCCAATTTGCATCCCAAAAAGCAGCAAAGATGTTATACTGACTCTTCTGCAAACTGATTTCCATGATTAAATAAAAAAAGTGATCTTTCAATACCTTTACCGATTAGATATTCGAGATCATTCATTTCTGTAGAATAAATATACATGTTTTGTTAATGAACTACATTTATTCGGAAATTGTTATGATAAAAAACAATGAAAATTAGAAATCACATTGTATACCTAATAGTGTATTATCCCTGAGTCAGAACAGAATAAATATAACGTTTATAAGAAAAAAATACCATGACTTCATATAAGGTACATAAACATTAAAGAGAAGCTATTAAAAGCATTCGATTCATGTTTATGTTATTATTATTATTTCTTTTTAAATGAATAATCCATAAAAAATGTAAGCTAAAGTATATATGAGTCGATAACTATCTTAGTATTATATTATTTTCACATAATTTAATGAAAATGACAAGGTTTTTTTCTAAACCATATTCCATTGTTTTGTTCGAAACCCAATGATACTTAGAAACTTATATTTTAATTTTGATCACTGTTATAGAATCACAATTTATTTAGTGAATTCGCCAAACTATGTTGGCATCATCAGCTATTATAAATAATTCAAAACAACCATATAAAATTGGCGAAACAGCTGTTTTATAGTAATTTTATAAATGTGATACTGATACCTGATTAATATTCTTGTTGGTGCTGCAATAGATATTTATATACGCTTCTGACATCGACCAAAAATGTATTTATTTGGAACAAATACTATCACAGCTTGACACTGACATCATTACAGGAGATGACTCTGTGTGAATAAAGGAAGAGGGTTCATCGCAGAGTTAATCATCATTAAAGGTAAAATATCACATGATTAAGAGTACTTACACAATCTCCTCGGAACTCGGACTCCCATATAGACCTGGAGAATGGAGAGAAATGGCCATGAAGATGGGTCAATTGTTTTGACGGAGGCCACATCCATCATCGGGATGGAGAAGAAGAATAAGAATTTTATAACAGTGTTTCAAATTAAACAATTGAAAGGTTATTTTATAGACAAAGAAAAAGCTGCCAACATCGCAATAGGCACAAAACATACATTGTATGTGAACGTTCGGTGAACACACACAAAGATACACGGAAATTTACACATGCATGCACGCACATGGCACGATATACTAGCTGGCAAATGCCGTCGTATCAAGATGTTCCGATATCATTGGTCGAGACATTCGGGAGCCTACGGGAACACAAATATCACCAGCCACCACTGGACTCGCTGTTGCAGGGGTACTCAACGAAAACATTCAAAGGTGTTTGTTTTATTACAATAAAAAAATACATTTATATATTTTGTTGAATAGCTCTTAACATTATTACAACGCGAGCCAGATCTATGTAAAGGTAAAACTATTATATCGATTCTCACGACATACGAGTATGATGGGTAGCTAATCTATTGATTTTACACCAGATTAAAGGCAGTGTAAAAATCACACTGTCATCGCCGAGAATCGAATCCAAGACCTTCGGTTTTGCAGTCATAACTATTGCCACTATGCCACTAAGGTCGGTTATATAATTTAAAATTTCAGACTTGAACCCACGCTGTGCATATAATAAATTAAACTATCAAGAAAACATTTTTTTACTTTCAATTTAAATCCAACATTTTTAGAACACTGGGGTATAATTATAACTTAATTGTGCACTTAAATATATTCACTTTATTAAAAATCAAAACGTAAACAATAATAATGTTTAAATCAGCAGACATTTAACTACACGTAAAATTGCTTTGTTATTAATTTTAAGTTAAGTATTAGAGTTCGTATTAACTTCTCGATCAATATTTTTACTTGTGGAATTAAAGAAACAGTAGGAAAATGAATGTGATATATATATAATTAAGCAAAAATGATTTGGTAATTTTATTATAACACGAAAATTTAAATTTAATCCCGAATTTCTTGTAATTTGAATTTTACTGGAACTTAAAAGTATCCCATAATGTTTTGAAATTTGAAGATGATATGTAGGTACAGGCGCATTCTGGAAGCGCATAATCGATTAAATATAGGTTTAAAAATGCTATACTTTATGCAGAATGTCAATATCGCAATAAGAGTTATTTAGTTGAATCATTTTTCCTACGGGAGGAATTGGAAAATAACAGTTGCATTGAATTGTGTATGTAATGTAGAGTTTACGAATTAGAGGTATACTGTTTATTAATAAAGGTGATACAGATTAATAGTTTAACGAAAGGCTTTCTATGCGTCCGCGCGCGCATTGGATGGCAATCTATGGAGAATTCAAAAACAGTACAATTTTGACAAAGTCTCGGACTTCGTTCTTCTGGTATACAGAATTTTAGCTCTAATCCCTATTCCTATTATTAGTAATGTGATTTAGTGGTTATTTTATAAGCCCTGCTACCATCTGCAATTTTTTGCTAATATAATATGATATTGCTATATTTGTTAAAATAAATAATAGATGTATGCGGAATGTTAAATATTATTTATCATTTTCTTCTCATCTCATATTGGAAAATATTACATAAACCACGCTTCCGTCAAATAGCACGACTATTTTCAGAAAATATTAATTAATATTAGTTATAGTTTGAAGTTAATAGTTAATAGCATGAAATTAACTAGTAGCACATGCCATAAATTTGATTTGAGAAAGTAAATGGTCATTTAAATTATTTTAGGATATTCATTTGTAGGAATACAATTATCTTTGTAGTTTTATTTTGATATTTACAAATTGTATGCATATACCTGTAAAAGTATCTGATGGATAATATTCTGGCTGATTTGGGAATGCTGGGCATAAGCAATTGGCAGGATCGAGAAGATTGGAATAACATTATCAAGGAGGCTTACACTATACACGGAAAGCACTGCTAGTGTCAGAGTAAATGGAGATCTTACAGCCTGGTTTGATATCAATAAAGGTGTCAAACAAGGTTGCGTAATGTCCCCGTGGTTATTTAATCTGTATATGGACAATTGTATGAGAGAGCTGAAAGGGTTGGATGTAGGTGCCAAAATGAGCGGAGTGTCAGTAAGCTGTCTCTTGTATGCGGATGACGCTGTCCTACTTGCTGACAACGAGCATGAACTACAAGTCCTGGTGAATTGTATGTATGAGGTATGCATGCGAAATGATCTGATGATGAATGTTAATAAGTCCAAGGTAATGATTTTTGAAAAGGAAGAAACCACGACAGTCTGCAACATTAGCGTGAATGGTGAAAACTTGGAGCAAGTAGTTGAGTTTGTGTATTTAGGTAGTATGTTTACAAGAGATGGGAGAGTGGAGAGGGATATTGAAAGAAGGGTTGGGGCAGGCAACAAAGTGAATGGTGCACTTAAAGTTGTCATCGCAAACAAAAACCTATCCAAAAAAGCTAGAATGGCAGTGCACAATGGTGTTCTTCTACCGACCCTTATGTATGGAAGCGAAGCATGGAACTGGCAAAGGAAGGATGAAAGTAGAATAAATGCAGTAGAAATGAGATCTCTTAGACGAATGTGTGGATATTCTGTGTATGATAGAGTGTCGAATGAAAATATAAGAAGTGAATGCGGTGCGAATGATGGTGTCATGAACAAAATAATGAAAGGATCATTAAGATGGTTTGGACATATGGAAAGAATGAATGAAGAAAGAATGGTAAAAAAATTATATGTTAATGATGTAAATGGTACCAGAAATAGAGGAAGACCAAGGAAAACGTGGCACGATCAAATAAATCAAATATTGAATGTTGACCATGTGAGGAGTCAGAGAAATCGACGCGCGTGCATGACACGATGTATGAATGTTGAGGAAGCGAGAGAAATATGTCAGGAAAGAAAGGTGTGGCAGTCCATTCTTTCTGCCTACCCCTTCGGGGAGACGGCGTGATGGTTAGTTAGTTAGTTAGTTAGGAGGCTTAATCTCTTCAAGAGTTGTATAGCCATTTGAAGTAAGTAAGTTTAGAATAATCGACTATTGTTAAAAAAATATTATCCTTTAATATTTTTCGTTCACGAAATTTACAACCCCTGAATGTTTTTACCCTGCCAAAGTTTGTATCAGGCCAGTGGCGTAGCGGTGGGGGAGGTTATGGGGGCGAGGTGGGACCATAAATTCCCTTTTCTAATCTTCTATTGACGTCAAAAGTTCTAATTTAGCGGAAGTCGGAACTGCGCGATAAAGTAGTTTTTTCCAAAGGCGTTTATTTTTCTGTCAAATGAAGCGTTATCGCAAAATAGCCAGCTAGGAAGACGATTTCTTAATCTTCTACGGTAGCTGTGTATGTTAAAAGCAATATGTGATTTGGAAACTTTTGTGTAACTTGTTGTGTCGGTACTTTGCTGCGAATGAGAAGCCTACCTGAAATTAAGTTTCAAACATTTTATTTTATGTTTTAGTACTTACGTACTAATATGTACTCGTGTAAGACAATACTATAATTATAATACACAAATTTGCTAGTCTTAACGTATAATAAAGTTACGTTGATGAGTAGAGAGACAATATTTAGAATTTTTTTCTCTGAAGTTCGACTTAAATAATAATATATTTAACTAACTAACCATCACGCCGTCTCCCCGAAGGGGTAGGCAGAAATAATGGACTGTCATACTTTTCTTTCCTGACATATTTCTCTCGCTTTCTCAACATTCATAGATCGTGTCATGCACGCGCGTCGATTTCTCTGACTCCTCACACGGGTGACATTCAATATTTGATTTATTTGATCGTGCCACGTTTTACTTGGTCTTCCTCTATTTCTGGTTCCATGTACATCGTTAAGATATAATTTTTTTACCATTCTTTCTTCATTCATTCTTTCCATATGTCCAAACCATCTTAATGATCCTTTCATTATTTTGTTCATAACATCATCATTCGCACCGCATTCACTTATTATATTTTCATTCGACACTATCATACACAGAGTATCCCATATTCGTCTAAGATATCTCATTTCTACTGCATTTATTCTACTTTCATCCTTCTTTTGCCAGTTCTATGCTATAAGGGTCGGTAGAAGAACACCATAGTCATTAAAAATTTATAATATGCTTTATGAACTCGACAGTGGAAAAAAACAGGGTTTTAATTTGTAAACTTTTATGATTCCACAGCATTAACTCGTTGAGTTTAACAGAAACAAAATGTGATATATATAATTGCTTTGATTTATTTCTCAAAATGTCATTCCACAAAATAAGCGTTTTATTTGAAAGTATTTAAATTTATTGCTATACAATGGTTAGATTTTAATCTTTAAAATGTTAATACTTTTAACTATTAAGTAAGTGCTTTAAATGAAATATTAATATACCTAATGTATGATATATGTGTGATTTCGGGGAGACGGCGTGATGCTTAGTTAGTTAGTTATGATGTATTTTTGTTTGTATTTAAATATGAATGAATTTGTATAATTATCGATCGGTTATTTCATGGTAACAAAACAAGCAAACTTTATTTGTTTCGTTACCCTGATGAAGCTCGGCTTCGGGTTGAAAGTTTTATTAAACAAAATAAAATGTTATTAAATAAAAATAAACCCATCTGGGCAATTTGAGAATATTCTATTATCTGTACTCGTTTTGATTAGATTATGAATTGATTCACCTTTCCACCGTTTATAGAGAAGTGGGGTTACACCAAACCCCATCGTGTGATTAACGTCATACGAGGGAAACTGCGCAGTATTTATGATGAGCTATATCCACATCATTATACAGGCTCTCGCATTAGAATTCATCACGTAATCCATTTTCTTCTTCCACCTTCAGGCATCGTCCTCCAGCCACCGCCATTCGTCACGTGGTATAAAGGCGGGACATTATTGCTCGGTCCAAACGCCACTAAATCTTACCCGGAATAGAAATTTATTTTCCTTTTTCCCCTGTCGCAAACGAATAGGAAAGTAATGCCGCATAAATCTACGGTGCACATACACCTAAATACTACATACATACACGTGTACCTATATGCTATGTACCAGCTCGCCATAGGTGTGCCTCGTAACGATGATTGAGGGCCAGAAGAGGTACGCGGAACTTGGGCGTTACACCACTGTTGTATTTTGATGAGCACTTTTTACAACATAAGCGATTCGCAATTTGAAATGGCAGTATCATTTATTGACATACAAACAAACATTGCGTATTTATGATTACTTTAGGATAATTTGTGAAGAATGGAAAGTGAAAAAATAAAAAATAAACACTTGTTTTTATTGCTTTTATTAGAAGCAATATTATTTTAAATATTTGAAGTAGTTTCACTGAATTTCAATAATCTTTTCTTAATAAATAAATTCTTTTTCTCTACCCTTTCAACATAGTCGTCGTAGACCTTCGTGGCCGAATGGTAAGTGCATTGACTGCCACCCCGAAGGTTCCGGGTTCGATTCCCGGCGAGGGCAGTGTGATTGTTACACTGTCATTGGTCTGGTGTAGGATTTACATGACAATAAAATGGCGATAGATTAGCTACCTATCACATGTCACGAGATTAACTATGTTACTAATATATATTTTACATCGATTTGGCTCATGCTGTCATGATGTTAAGAGCGATTCACCATAAAAAAAAAATTATGTATAAAACATATTCCTACCATATATATATTATATTTCTTCAATATCGGAAGTTTTTCCATGTTCCCATTGACATAGGTATAACATCTTCTTCACATGTCGATTAAAGTATACTTCAACAATTAATTTAAAGTTAAGTGCTTAAAGATAAAAAAAAACGCATTTAAATTATTTCAATTTAACAAGCAGTTTCTTACATATTTGCATATTATATTAGAGTTAAATATAATTGAACAATCGGTTCAATTATTTAATTTGGTGTTAATTTAAAATTAAAAAATAGTCCGGTTTTATACCATATAAACAGATAACGATGTTGAAATAATTTAATATTTTACTTCGTTTTCAAAATCAATTTTGAATTATTTATTTCAAAATCATAATGATAACAAAATAATGCATAGTTTATATTTAAATAATATCATAATAAAAGTAACTTATTTTATTAAAACAACTTAGAGTGTAGTCTTGTAATCGTGAAAAATTTCTACATACGAAGAAAAAATATTTTCCGAAACCCATTAAAATAATTATTTAAAAAAAACATTCTTTCCAATACTGAAAACTTACCAAGTAAATGTCTTATTTATAAATGATAAATATCTTATTTTATATCTGTGTACTTACTAAGCACTAAATTATAAACTCACAGATTCTTAACGTATATAGGCAGAAGGTTCATAAGAAGATCAGGCTTAACAAAAAACGCAGATATTAAAAAGGAAGACAGGGTAGGTAGGTGTTATACTGAGAACAGATGTCTTGACATTTTTCCTGGGCTATAAATTTAATCTACCCCTCTCCGCGCATCCTTCCCTTTGCCAGCGAAGTGCGTTGTTAAAAAATTAAAGGAAAAAAGTTACACTGGCTTGTGTTCAGGTAAGCTAATGGAAATGAGTGTATTATAAGGTAACAAGGGATGAGCGAGCCACGGGCGTATCGTGACGTTTACTAATCTTACGATCTTTGTGAGCATCTCGATCTCTCAAAGTGGCAAGAACTATGACTGCCACGACGAAGGTTCCGGGTTCGATTCTCGATGATGGTAGTGGGATTCTCGCACTATCATTGGCCTGTTCTAGAATTCACGTGATAATAAAATGGCGATAGATTAGCTACCTATCACATGCCAGGAGAATTAATAATAGCTAAAGACAAATTGTATTCAAACATTAAAAAGAAAATGATAACGGTACAAATCTTTTATCTTACTAATTTCAGAAAGTTTCATAAACATTTTAAAATTAAATGATAAATATATAATCGTCTTAAACCCTTAACTTATATGGACAATATACTTAAAAAAAATACAATTCAACAAACAATAACGCAATTTTACCTTTGCCCTTTATTTTCATACCCTTGTACTAAATATGAATATTTTATATGATTAACATGGAGTTCTTTCAATCTGGGAAATTGTTTATATGGAAACATGTTTACAAGAGACGGAAAACGTGAAAGACATCAAAAGAAGGGTTGGTGCTGGGAAGAAAACATTTTATAAAAACATGTATATGATAATACATTAAGTTTTAGGGCTAACACTTATATGAATGAAGTGAATCTAGGAGCTGGCAGGAAAATAATGGAAGTTGGATATATGACGTAGAAATGAGATCACTGAAAAGAATGTGAGGTACTATACATAGGAGTTGACTCTAGAATTCTATTGTGTACTGCTATGTTTGCTTCAATCAATATATTTATATTTGCAGTGATGACTTTGAGAGCGTCATAATACAAATAGGATTATTTGCACTTTCATTTCTAATATAATTTAAATACAATATATATTAATTTTTGATATATCTATGATATATTGTACATGTACAATACAGTTATAATATTTGATACATTTTACTTTTGTATAACTTTAGAGTCAAACTACAAAAGAGTATTATTGAGCCGCCACTGTCTAGTGACCACAGACGAAATTTAAAGAAAACTAACAGACCCGCCAAAATATGTAGAGATCCTTATCCGACCCGGTTAATGTCTGGGAAAATACATAAAGTAAAAGGAAATGTCACACCTTTCAGCCGATCCCACCTGAAGATGGCGCTTATATAAATTTACTGTCCGAACTACATAGCGGATACATAGGCTGGAGAGTGAATCATTAATGGCGGGGTAGAGAGGGGATGCTGTGATATATAGGCAAGGCGCAGACTCATCTCTATGTAACAAATTAATTTAACTTCTCTTTACCTTTTGAATTAGAATGAGAGCGCCGGGCATGTGGGAATTGGGGCAAACACGAATTTAGTTTTCCGGAATTGCGAGGATGTCTATATTTACATAAAGGTTACTTTAAATATTAATCATTGATTTATACATTAAGTGGTGGTGCTCAATTGAAAAGTATTAAATATTTATAATATTTATAAAGTATACATTCGACGCCGGGAGGATGATATAAACTAAGCAAATTTTTTTCATAAACAAATAAGAATGGGTTTGAAATACTTCTGGTTAGTTTACACCGTACTTCTGATGTTGAATGTATAATAAGTTCATTAAATGTTGAGAAAAAACAAAGTTTGTAATTTAAAAAAAAAAACGTTAAAATTCAGTTGATTATTTTTATTATTATAACATAATTGTCGTGAACCACAAAATAAATTAAATGTTTGCATAATCAAATATTTTAAATGTTAATTATTTTAAGTATATTTTTATCGTTGTTTTATTTTTCTCTTGTTTATATAAAAATACATACTATTATGGATCCTTCGTGGATTTATAAATAAACTGCCAAAGATAATTAAGAATTATAATTAAATTCATAATGAATACACATAGCCATGATATCTTGTGATATTATTATTTTTATTTTAAAATGAACAACTACAAAAGTTTTAAATTAATGATATTTTAATTTCTTACACAATCCCAAATGTGAGGTGAAATAAAGGCTCATTATTAAGATGAAAGAATCGAGTTGGATCTTAGATCGAACCTGATCGAACTGTACTTATGATTAAGAGGTAGGCATTATATCCCCTAGACCTAGAGCCGGATTTCAGAATTTCAGAATATTTGCGCCCTTAAATAAACAATATGCACAGAAAAATATGTAAATATAAAACGAGTATCAAGTGCGCCAAAATAATAATTTGTCCAAAACGCTGTACCTAGCATCCCTTGTTCTTTGCTTACGTAATGCGATTCAAATCTTGCAGTTACACTCATACGCAGAAAAATCTATCTAATACCACCCCTCGCAATCCTCTTATTTTCCGCTCTTCTAGCCAATCTAGCAGAGAAATTTTCGGTAAGCAGGGGCAATGCATCTTCCTGGCGGACATATCACTATCTGCGCACACATTTCACCCCAAGGCCCTCCCAAAAGCTACCCTAACCACTTGTGCCAATTTCACCCCGATCCACCCCGAAAGGAGCCCATCGAAGGGGCATTTAATTCCGGCGCTCTGTAAGGTGGTCAAAATTCAAACATTGAATTAATGCCTACGAGTTCATATCTATCATACACCTACCCAAATAATAATAAATTTAGGTTTGTTCCGTTGTTCGAATATGCGTATTAAATTTTGTCCTTGGAGTGTTCTCAGTTTAATATTATTATCAATAAAAATAACACATAAAATTGAATTCTTATCAATTTCACTCACTTTCAGATATTTAAAATTTATAAATTAAAATAGACACTTTGAATTTTGGTAATGATAATATTTTTTATTGAAGCCAACTATAGTTTCCTTATACCCAAGCTTCATCAGGACAATATAAAAAATATTGAATAGAAATAAAATTAAATAGACGTGGTGCAAACAATTTTTAATTTTAATTCTCAATGTTCATCAACTGATATGCGTTTATTTGAAGTATAACATTTGATTTTAATTGTACATTTGATTATGTCAACTTCTATTATTTATATGTCTAAATGTGTTTCTTTTATATTCATCTTTACTTTGTATTGTGGATTCACATCTGAATAAATAGAATTGCACTTTGTATTATCACAATATTTTATTTTTCTTTTTACAAACATGTTTCGGTTGTAACCCAACCTTTTTCGATGTACAAATTTTAGCAGTTCTTATATTACAATTTAATTTATCCTATCGAAAAAGGTAGGGTCATTTCTGAAATATACATATAAAACGGAAAATGATTTTTTTTTTTTTATAAACTTAAGGCATTAATACGATAGGATTTTATAATGACAATTTTTTTAAAGTATTAAAATACTGTTTTTTCCAAAATAATGATATAAAACGATTTTTTAAACTAATTCTACTTCTGTCTTTATTTTGACCGACAGACTGTTTTCATCCACTTTTGAGTTTATTTTTCTGGAAACTTGTCACGAAAAATAAACTCAAAAGTAGAATAAACAGTATTACACTATAATTTAAAAAAGAAGTTCGTCAAAATAAAGTGTTGTGAAAACACTAAGTGCAATTCTAATTTATAAATCAAAATGGTTTTACTAGTGGAATATACATTTGGTATAGGGAGTAGTTGTTGGTGAAAAACTAGTCGTGGTAAATTATTTGATATCATGTTAATTTTTAATTTCTACCGATCCTTATGTATGGAAGCGAAGCATGGAACTGACATAAGAAGGATGAAAGTAGAATAAATGCAGTAGATATGAGATCTCTTAGACGAATGTGTAGATACTCTGTGTATGATAGAGTGTCGAATGAAAATATAAGGAGTGAATGCGGTGTGAATGATGGTGTTATGAACAAAATAATTATGTAGATAGAATGGAAGAATGAATGTAGATAGAATGGAAAAAAAATATGTATGTTAGCGATTTAAATGGAACCAGAAACAGAGGAAGACCGAGGAAAACGTGGCACGATCAAATAAATCAAATATTGAATGTCGGCAACGTGAAGAGACAGAGAAATCGACGCGCGTGCATGACACGATGTATGAATGTTGAGGAAGCGAGAGAAATATGTAAGGAAAGAGAAAAGTGTGGCAGTCCAATATTTCTGCCTTCCCCTTCGGGGAGACGGTGTGATGGTTAGTTAGTTAAGTTAGTATGCCTTGTAAATGAATTTTGTAATTTTTATTAATTTTTTAGAATTTATGAATAGTTTCTCGCAGCCCTTCGTCTTTTGTGAGTATCCACTTAATAGTTTGCAGTCTATGAAGAATTCTTAGGCAGTGGGCGAATGTACGTTTATTGGTACATATGAATGTATTCGCATTTTACTCAGCATACGTTGTAGGAGCACAGAGCATATTGTACGGGTTTCATTACACATGTTCCACTGCGCGATCTTATAAAGGGGGCTAGACGATATAATTTATTGTGAATTTGTTTTTAATGGTGCTTACGATCTATGATGCTTCGTTGGTACAAAATTGAGTAAAATGTACAAATGATAGAATGAAATCCATTTCAAGATTTTTCCTTTTTTATTCCATTACTATTATTTTTTAACTGTTTTTTTTTTTTTTAATTAAGTGTAAATTTGATTACGATTTATTAGTCTGTACTGTTGATTCTTCTAATCATTTATATTTTTTGTAGCATATAATTGGATTTATTTTTATTGTTTATACCTGTTTTTATGTATGTATTCTAATCACTATTTGTTAGACTAAATAAATAAATAAATTTTACATTTTGTACTGAAATTATTGTTTGAAGATCATTATAACTGCTTCTATAATCGCCATACTTTGTGTTGTAGATGTTTTATTTGTCTTTTTTGTATACTCGTACTTTGTATATACAACACTAACTTTAAAAAAAATTAAATATCATACATTTTTCGGACAACCGGTCCTTCCTCAGTGATATGAATCTAAGGATTAATAAATAACAAAATAACATCTGTCAAAACTGATCATATTTGTAAACAATTATATAATATTTTAAATATATATCTTCATAATATCACTGAGGAAGGACTGGTTGTCCGAAACATATCTGATATTTAATGTATACTTTTTTTTAATTAGGGTATAAAGTTTTTAAGTATATGTATAAAATCATTATAACTGATTAAAAAATCTTAAATTGACAATCGAAAAGTTTAATATTAATGTTTTCAACTAGTTTTGACGATACTTTCATTGCTTGATTTATACACTTTGGTTTATCAACTTGTTTTCAAAAAAAAAATATTGTTATTAAACGATTTATACTATTATTTAATACTATTTACAGTCCTAGAATAATAATATATAGTAGTCGTACATAAACCTGTTTGAATCACGTAGATCATATTTATTATATACCTGTTACCCATTGACAAAAACACTCCCGTTTCCCTCCTAATACAAGGCCCCCTATCGCCTATCGACATCATATCAAATGCAATTGCCAAGAAAAAATACCTCCATCATGAGGGGAGGACGGTGCCAAGTATCGGCCGTAGGCAGCAGTCGCTGCAAGCACTAGCAGACACCGCTTATTGCTGATATAGATTGATTTATACTTCCAAATTCCTGTGGGGTGAAAGCTTCATATCAAATACTATATTTCCACTCGTAATATCCAAAGATGGTTTATTGTGTATGAGATCAGCATAAGGAATACGGCAACGTTGTACAATCTTTGGCTACATGGCATTTCATGCAATATGTAAATGCTGAGGAATTGGAATGAAAACGTCTGTTTTCTGGAAGTTTTATTATATTTTATGTGAATGACATGTTTCGCTTGTCTGAGGCATTATTTTTCCGGTCAAATTATTTCATGTTTTCATATTAATTACTTAATTTACATTGTTATTTTTGTAGAAATAAATGTAAGTACTTATACACTTACAGTGTCAATACTGTTGAATTGCTGAAAAAAAACTGAAGAAAGGTTTTTTTTCCAACTTAGGACTAGACGAAGTGTATTATTAAAATAACTTACAATAAATAATTCATATATTTAAATATGAATTTACAGAAAGAATAAAGGTGAGTTTAGAAGAACAAAAGATTTTGTATAAATTACAAATCTGATATGAGTTTATTTTTCTCATCAAATTTTGATGTTTAGAAGTGTGAAAAAAAAAAAGAATTTGTGTATAAATTTAAAAAATCTTTTTTTATTTATTCTTGCAAATCATCGTCTTCAAATTACTCCCCATCCGACACAGTGCACTTATGGCAAAAACTTTTCCAATCCTGTCGGAGAAGTTTTTTCCCGGGATGGCGTTTTAATATTTTCTTTGATTGAACTATTATCTCCACGAGTTGAATTGTTATTTGATTTTCGTAGAACGACATAATTTAAATCGTTTCCTCAAAGAAGGCTTCAAATGTATTCATATAATTAAACATACTTTTTTCATACCAAAACAAATAGTTTGCTGATTTGAGTTATTTTATCCAATTTGGGTTACGTAAATAATTAAAATGGGAAACGACAGTAGACAATTCTAGGTTAACGACATCCTTGATTTATAAAATTTAATGTATAACGAAGAACGTAAGAAATCCCGAAAGATTCTAGATTTTTATTTTCATGAGTACACTTTGAATTGGAAATAATTTTTACATATATTATATATTTTGATTGGTATGTAAACATATTTTGTATATTTAAGGATTAATTGTATCTCAATAGAGGCAAAGATGCAAATTGGAAACTGAATATGGTGATCGAGGTGTTTGGAGGACTTATGACCTGTCATTGGTTGGGTTAAGCGCGCGCTTTATGTAATACAACATTCTCCATTCCACCTTTCTTATGACCACCATATCTGACAAATTTTTGGAAGTTGTATATATGTTAATATGCAACACCACAATTCACATGTCAGTTGTATGTAGTGAGAAAAATGTCAAATGACTTATTTTTTAACCCTCGCTTATTAATTTAAAATTCATCTTAAATAATTAATGAAGGAAGTATGTTAAGACAAAATGGTAAGGTCAAAGAAAACTTGCACGCTCAAATCAACCAAATAATATTTCTCAACCATGTGAGGAGGGGAAATTAACAACGTGGTGATACATTATTTTGTCTACCCCTTCGAAGAGACGGCATCATGGTTAATGAGTTACTTAATTTTTAAAACATCTGATTCATTGTTCATTTTTGTCATCGCTAAAACAATAGAATAAAAACTTCATTTGCTTATTGTATAATACAATAGAAAGCGACTTTTACTTTTCATCTAATATAGGTGTATGCATTACAAAACTTATCTTTATTTACGTTAGACTAAATATTATAGCCTTTATTTACTTTTGAGGTATGCTAATATGATAAAAGTGTGGCGAGGGTGAGAGCTGTTCCCAATCTACCCCATCCAGCCCTGGGGCAGCCTTAGGCAGGGCGATACGGGCCTTGGGCCTCCTCTGTACTTGCACGCTGTATATAACTACATACATACATATGTATAGTATGTTGGTGTGCAATCGACTCATATGTTATGTGATAATAAAGGTTCATATTAATAAATTAAAAACATAGATTTTGCTGTAGACGCAGTTATAGTGTATTTAATACATTCATATAAATAAGCAGTTATCATAAAAAAATAATAATATTGTATTAAAAAAAAGCATATTGATAGTTACTAAAAAATGTAATACTTTTTTCGAATATACCTATGTAAATCTTTGAAACATGTCAAGAAAACCAAATTACAAATGAAATGAAATAATATTTTAATTCAATATTTTTTTTATTGGTAATCATTGAATTCGGAAATCCCTTAAGTTGATCAAAAACATTTTGTTATTTCCAATAATTTAAAAACTTAATGCTTAGTACTCATTGTTATGAACCCAATGAAAGGTTTTAAAAAAAACATATTATATAAAAAATATGTTCATTAGTGTGATGTTTAGATTCAAGAATAAAAGTTATTAAAACAACATTCTTACTAACAGTTTATTGAGTGGTAAAAGCACATTATATTTGTACGACGACTTTTCAAAACATTTCAATATATTTTTATAATCTGACTTGCCACCTTACAACTGTGAACCTTTGACATAAGTCGGTATGAATGTACATTTTTTTGAAAAATACAATAAGTTTCCCCTCCCCCGCGATGGGTAATGGGGTGGTCACCTCCCTCCTCTCCCCCGCCTCTTCACCCCCTTCCGACACCCCCTTGTCCTAGTAGACTGAGTCTGAGCGAGATATTGCTACGGGCCCATAAATATTGCAAACGGTTTAAGTCGAGTTTCGTAATTTATTACCCACTTTTAAAATTATAATTATTTAGAAAAGTTTAAGCGCGCTTTCATTCGGTTTATAGAAAATCAGATAACAAGAAAACGACAAAAGGAAATCAGATGCAATTTGTGAGAACGACTGTAATGAATATGTAAGCTACTTGTGCAGATGGAATACAACATGTGTTTAGAATGCAAATATATGAGCGAATATGACCCAATAAATCTTAGATCTCAAGGGCGCTTTGACAATGTTTTTAGTCATGACAGCTGCATGTGACACCAGCAATCAGATAACCATTGTTTACATTTTATGCGATATTTTGAAAAGGTGGGTTTTTAGGTGAGATTTAAAATCTATCGGATTGTTAATGCATCTGAGGCGTGCAGGAAGCATATTCCAGGCGGACGGACCTGCCACTGCGAAAACCCGATCTCCGAAATTTGTCCGGGGGATGCGCTTTAGCTCAACTCATCTGCCTATTGCCGAGGAGTTTGTTGATCGAAGCGTAAATTGCAGATCTGCTAAGTTAGGCAAAATAGATTGCTGGTAGCAAAAGGAGAAGGATCGAGGAGCTTGAAATAAAATCATTAAGGAGGGTTAAGTTCTTCGAGAGTTGTATGGCTACATGAAGTATGTGAGTATTTCTCAAAAATGGTACATGTAGAGGATGGTTTGCCACACTCTTCTATCCTGACATACTCTAGTATCATCAACACATGATAGATATTTAGCTAATTTTAGGATGTCAAGTAAGTTTTCTCACATGGCCAATTAAATGAAGATTTTCCCCATGATTATTCAAATATAGATCATTTATTCATTTTGAGAAAAACAACCGATTTCGGTAAAAAAAAAAAAAAACGCGGGGATACTAAATCGGGATTTATTTAAATCTCTTTACACAATTATATATAAAGCATGTGTTAACATTATTATATATTATCTTAACATAATTATATAAAATGCATGTGTAAGACCAATAATAACATATGGCGTCGAAGCAAGGGCAAGCAAAGGAAGGACCAAACATGTTTCGAGGACTTCCGATTTGAAAACACCGAGGACGATACCAGGGAAGACACTAAGAGATTGCGTGAGGAACACCAGAATAAGAGAGATTTGTGAGATTGAGGATATTATAAGATGGAGCAGACAGCGAAAAGGGACTGGTACGGTCATGTTCAAACAATGGACACCACCAGACTCCCCTATATTGCACTACATAATCAGCCTAATGGGACTCGTGAAGACCTCTTAAAAAATGGAAGGACAGCTGGGAATCTACCTTATAGGAAGAGCAACACCCTGGAGAACAGACTACATAGATTTACAACAAGAAAGAAGAAGAAGAACATATATAGCACGAGTATAGAAGACTATTAGGAATTTCCTGGAGAGACCACATCACGAATGAGGAAGTTCTTCAAGGAATCGAAGGAGGAAGGCACCTGCTCAGGACCTTGTCCGAAAGGCGTGCAAGATGGATTGGTCATGTAATACGTCAAGAAGGTCTCTTGCATGCCATAATGGAGGGTATGACCGAGGGGACAAACTCTAGGGGACGCCTACGCCGAGAGTACCTGGAGAACCTGTTGGTGGACGTGCGTTGCTCATCATATGCAGATTTCAAAAGAGCCGCACAAGACAGGAAAGAATGGAAGAGAAGAATAGAAATTGCTGCAAACCAATCCCAGGCTTGAAACTTTCTAACTAACTATAGGGTATAGCCATTATTTGATTCTCATGACATGATTGGTATTTAGTTAATTTTACTGTCACTAAATCTATACCAGACCAAAGATATGGTGAGAATCACAATGTCACTGCCGGGAAACGAACCCAAAGCTTAAGGTGTGGCAGTCAGGTATTGCCAGTTTGCCACGAAAGTCATCGAATTTTAATGTAGCTCTAAAATTGATCTTAAAATTGCAATCAACTTTCGACTGAAGTATGCACACCATTCCCAACGCGCCCGGAGCGCTCGCAGATAAATTCCGTTCCCGGGAAAAGGAGGCACAGTCTGTGTTTTGGATACGCGCGCCGTATCGCCATATCGCAGATCGGCGATCGGCGGGCGATGCTAAGATCGCTGACGGTACGCGGGGAGGAATAGGCGCGATAGCCCGCCGAAATTACGCAAATTAAGAATTGGAAATGAAAATCGAGGCACGAAGTAAAAGTATACTATAAGTTGATTCGATTTCTTGCTAATAATGAGAGAACTCTTTTTTATTTTTACAAATTGGATTTGCTTGTTTATAAAAAAGATTTTTGTAGATTTGAACACTGCTTTTGGTGATTAATTCTTTTTCAGGATATTTTTATTTATTTATTGTATTTTTTATGATAAACATGTACATGTTTATTATATGTAATAATCAGGTAATTTAAAAAATTCTGATATTGTTTTCTGAAATAAAACACAAGATTATGTTATTAAAATGTCTACGTCCATATCATAACTATTCGGACCAGTTAGAGGTCATAATTGTAGAAATTTGCATTTTCTGCATTATTGATATGATGTGTCTAAAAAGTGGCTCTGTGGAAGCTGGTGGACTTCTGGACCGACGACATATAAGACTATAACCATAGATATATGAAACAAGAATGTTAAAAAAGTAAAAATTAATTACTTTTGATGCACTACGAAATATGTATTGAATTTCTGTTTTTCATTATTTTTATTATAAATTTATTATAGAAAATGTTTTAATGGCAACAATAATATTAACTTGTCAAATGTTTAAACTATTTTAACCATATTCCACTTGTTATTAGTTTCGACCGGTTTCTTCTACCGAGCAAACTGCCGAAACTGATCAAAACTAAAATAATATGTTAATTAAATCTAAAGTAATTTATTTTATTAGATATTTCAATATATAAAATGAACTTCTATTACATTAAGTATTAATAATATTGATCCGAAATATTCACCGAGAACATAAGGATGGAAATCATTAAAAATGGTGTTGTGGGTCCCCCTATATATATAATATAATATATAGTATATGTTTATACAACCGTACAATTACATAAATGTGTCTTAATTAAATTTTCCCGTTCTAGTGAAATCAGCATTTTCCATTTAAATTTTCAGTTACATAAATCGAGCGATATTTTTATCCTACGTAAGCTACAGCTATAGAAAATAGGAGTACAAAGAATGAGAGAGAAGGCAGAATAGAGGAAGGGACTTCATTTCGGTGAAGCCGTTTATCTTAGACGACATAACTCTCCGAAGGCGACGCTGTCAACTTATTCTTATTCGTTCTCTTTAGCGTAAGATGGGATTCTTCGTTTCCTCTTTCTACTTTATTTTCTACGAATTTGTTCCACTATTGTTGCCAGCGTATGCCAGTGAATTCCAGCAATTAATCTTACCTTAATCAACCAATCTATTCCTGAAAATATAACACTTTTTGTAATACACAACGTTACTTAAGCTAAGATATCGAAATCCAGTAAATAATATAACTTTTTAAAACACTTTTTCTAAAGACGGGAAAAAGATAGCATAAATTTATTTTAGACAGTTCATTCCATTTGTAATTTTTTTTGTATGTTTCGAAACAATCAAGAAATTAATAATAAATTGAATCAAATCAAGCCTTTCCCATCGGCATCACCAGAGAGAGGTTGATTTGGGGGACCGGTAGTCAAAACAATGTATGCTCGCGCTATCGTAGATATCCAGGGCAAAAAAAACAACATGTGTGACATTCATCTGTTTGAAGCAGAAGATATACAGTCAGGATAGAGCCACGGATAGCTACTATCCTCCCTCATATAGAGGTACTTAAAAAAATAATAATAAATTGTCTTTCCATTCCATAATTAATATTTATTGTTTATTATTGTTTATTGATCATTTTACCAAGTACATGGTTTTAATACCTCCCAACTGGGGTAACCCGTTCTAGGGAGGCTAATACGAATGTATTCTAGGGAGGCTAATACGAAAGGTTAATACGAATGAAAATGTCAGTTTCCTAAAAGTTTTATTATATTTTATGGAAATGAGCTGAAATTTTGCCACATTTGATAATGCCTTATAGAGCGAAATATGTCATTCCCATAAAATATAATCAAACTTCTAGAAAACTGACGTTTTCATTGGTATAAATGATTTAATATGGAGTTTTATACCATTGTTCAAGAAACAATAAATATGTTTTTCTATTAATTTAAACTTAACAGGTTGAAACTTGATACAGAGTGAATGGTATATAAAACAGCGGTAGCGATATGTGTGGAAATACGTATGTGTGATAGAGAATAAGAATCAAAATTACTAAAATTGTGGAATTAGGTACACCCGGTATCTACAGATTCCTTCTGATCGAGTCTATATTTTTGATATAATATTTTTGTTAAAATGTTGAACAAAGGATCATTAATTTTAATATAATTTTTTTTATTTGCAGTCACATATTCAGTTCTCAAAATGTAACAAATTCTGTCTGTATGAGATAATTCATGCCGACATATTTCATTCATTCATGTCGTATGATTGTAGTATACATTCATCACCAAAATTCATTTAGGTAAGATTTAACAGTATTGATGCTTTAGTTTGTTTAGAAATTAAGGGCTTCACTGGAATTCCATTATTTAATTTTTTTATGTTTTTTACTTTCATCATCTAAAGAATGAAACAAACAATTTATACTGTTCTCTCGATACCCCATCGAAACTCGTGGAAAAATATACTCAAAAGTGGAAAACAAGAATTATTTCATAAAATTTATTTCATAATAAAAATTGAATTTAAGATATGGCAGTTCTAAAAACAATGCGTGTATCTTAGGTAAATTCAACAGAGTAAATTTAAACAGTAATACAGTTACGAACAATTACAAAGTTTGTTGAAAAAGTTATTTTTAACTGTTACTTTGTTTTTTGTATAAAAAACAGGGTTATTTAATTTAACAGTATAAAATGTTCAGGTATCACAGTGTTTCGGCCAAAAAAATGCAAAAAGTTATTGTTTCTAGCTCGCTTTATATGCATGTATTTTATTATAAGCATCCATACATTTTTAGCAGTGGCACATTTCTTGTGTATAAAATGTATGGCACGAAGAAGCGTAAATTAAGTTGTAAGAATCCAAGTTTAATATTAACAGTCCCGGAACAATTCGTGAATCCAATACGGCATCCATTGTCTTAAGATTCACGCAAGCATCTCCAATCTCCATAAATATCAATACAGAACCAGAGATCCGTACGAATGAGCGGAACCCTTTACGGAGCCCTTCCAGCCAGTATTTTTGTGTGCACATACATGCGTCGGTAATATATGAACTAGAAATAAACAGGCAATTTGGGGCCAGCGTCACGTCTCTGGCGAAATATTGCCCCGGGCAAGACGCATTTGATATCGGCGACGTCGTCGGTGGTACCGGAAGGGGGTGGAACTCTGGGGGCTGCAGAGGTGAGGGTGGAGGAATCCGTGTCACCGAAGGGCCCGATCTACATTAATCAGCGAAAGACAGCATCTAAGTACCTGCGTGCAACTCTGGGATTGTAGGGTTCTAGGTATACCAAATCATTAATAGTTTGAATTCACAGGATTTCGTTGAACGTGTTTACCTTTAAATCCCGAAGTAAACTACGAGCTTTCGTGGAATAGAAAACGATATTCTTATGGATTTTCAAAAAATGGCACATATCATCAAACATAATATATAAATAGACTCTTAATTTGTTTATACACCACTTTATTTTTTAGCAACCAATCGGTTTTTCTCCCGCCGATGCTTCGTCAGGGTTACAAAAGACACTAAATATAAAATCAGAGAACAACACAATACATTGTATTAGAAGAGAAAATGGGGAGTGGGAGAGGGATAAGTGGATAAGGGATAAGAAAAAATGTGCACGAGGTCAATTAGTATGGTAGAACGGTGATACATAATCAATAGGGAAATAACCATGGAGACTTTTTAATTAATATTGTAGTGGCAGGCAGGGGAGTTCAATTTTAAAGGATTATTTTTAAATATTTAAATTGGGGAACATGGCTAAAATGGGGCTATTGGAAATATTAAACGCTTCATACGAAATTACACATCATCGAAAAGCATGAAATTAGAATAATGTAAGATGTATGTTTGAATATAATAATATGAAATCATAAATATTTTTATTGAATCCATTATTTTGGGAGAAGTAACAGTGATACTTTAAACAGTTTAATAATACCGATTTATCAAAATCACTGTGCACGTTGGCATCTTCAAGTATCCTAAAAGCTTAATAGTGTATTTTTGAAATTGTAATTATTGTTACAAGAACTGTTATTGTTATCTGAACTGGATGCGCACGCGCGTAGGTAGATCCAAGGGCAATATGGCAAGATGGGGCAACTTTCAGGGCGGTATGATGCTCTGCATCTGTGGCATGGAGCAATTCATTCGGCACATAATGGAGTGCCCTTGCTGCCCTGTGACATGCGTGGATGAGGATCTGATTCGGGCGTCCGGTAGTCCAGCTAGCGGACTTCTGGCCTGACCATATATAACCGAGTTGCCATTGACACGGTTAGGAAGAAGAAGAAAATTATTATCAGGGCTCCTAACGCTGAACTATTGATACATAAAGGATGTTTTTTATAGGTATACAATACAATAAAAGAATGTGAATGTCTATGATATTGGCTTTATTTAATAGATAATTTTAGTTTAAATATGATTTCGGGCATATGAGCGCCACGGCTAGCTCGAATGAAGTGCAATCGTGAAGTCCAATTTTCGACAATTGTCGTCTTTGTGGATGCGTATTATCCACTAGAGTGTACGTGGTGTGAAAACAATCCACAGTCTTTTGAATAACTTGCTCGGATAGACGATAATGTCGACCGTAAAATGGACGTACTGCATGATAAGTTTGACGAACCAAACCATGATTTTCAAAAAAATTTGCACAATTTTCAAGCGTTTTTCTGACGTCAGTCTATTCATTGTAAAATGGCAAAACGTACCAACTACAAATCATTTGTCAACTGTCAAATTAAGTGTCTGTAGAAACAATGTTGCCAGTTTAAAAACCAAACCTTAAAAAAAACACCCTATATATTTGGTATGTTTATTTCAAACTAACGAGTAGCAGTGTTAACATGTGACAAGAATTAATTGTTTTAAATACCTTTTTTGTATTATTGAAAGAATTATATTTTTTATTTAAAATGTTCAATTTATGTATAGAAATAATTACATACATTTTTTATAGTACGCCACTGTTGATATTGCTAAAGTAATGGACGTGTCCTTCCATGTGTAGTTAATCAACACTGCAAAATAGTTACCTGTACTAATAGTGGCACCACGACAACGATTGGCTGATTTCCGAACACTAATTATCACAATTAAATTAATAGTTCTTTCCATCATACATGTAGTGAGGTTATTATGTTTCCTGGCAATTGATATCGGGATTCAAATATTTATATAGTATTCTATAAAGAACGAAATAGTCCTGGTCACAGATACATTGAAATAAGTCTTTAACTATAGTCTTCCGGAAACACGATTTTTACACGATATTGCACTAGTACAAACTGCAGTAGCTGTAAAGAATATAATTCAGTAATGTAATTACCAAGAATTAAATTATCTTCTTCTTCTAATTCTTTTGATAAAGGGACTTCCTACCAAGAGGACTATGAGTGTCCTACCAAGAGGACTATTCGCAGTGTGGTGTGTGGTGGATAAATTTGAGTCCACTGGTTCAGTAATCAATCAACCAACATCCGTACGTCTGCCGAAAACATTGCCGTTGTCTTTGAGAGTGTGCAGAAGAATCCAAGGCAGCCGAGGATGACTGAGAAAAACATGGCATGACCAAATTAATCAGTTATTAAAAGGCGGCCATATTCGAAGTCGGAAAAATCTACGAGCGTACATGTTATGATGCATGAATGTAAAGGAATCTCGAGAGGTGTGTCAGAACAGAGCAGTATGGTTATCCATCCTCTCTTCTAACCTCTCCAAGGAAACAGCGTGATGGTTAGTTAGTTGTTAGTTATGTTTTTTATTTATTTAAGAATATAGGCGAAATCTTTTGGAGCTTACTGCGTACGTAATGTTTAGATGAAATATTAAACGAGTATTGTTCGGTGAGTTTTATATGGTGGCACTTTGTCATCGACATTAATATTTTTGGACGGCATAAATTTTAGTTTTGAATTACGATGGCCATCATCAAAGGCATCAACAGCCATCAAGGCTGCTCGATCCATCACTGGGATTGCTGAGGTGTCATTAGATTGGGAACTGAAGCCGATTTATGGCCCCAGTTTGAATGATGTGTTGGGAAAACTTCGATCATATCACTTGCCTACCTAAGTAATCTCAAATACGTATATTCACATTATTTTTCAATCTTCTTTTATCGATGTTTTTATATTCTGTTATGTTATTACAATGAAACTTTCTATTTCATTTTTTCACTCAATTTTATAATATATAAACTTAAGTGTAAAACATCTATTGAGAAATTAAACTGAAATAATTTGATTTCATTCGAATTGAATTCCAGCTTATATCGTTCTACCGATGATGAAGGTGTAAAGCCTTCGAAACACGTAGACAAAAATAAACTAAAAAGTGGAAATAACCAACATTTCTGATATTTTAATTTATTGTTTATTGAACAATGATGTAGGTATAACTACAGATTAAATATTAAATATTGATGCGAATTCATCAGCGTTTAATATTTAGTATATGAATTTAACAACATATATGAAACTTTTTACTTTTGTGAAAATAATAATCATAATTTAAAAAAACATCTTAAATCATGAATAGGTGTTTGTATAGACGCCCAATCATTTATATCTACGCTTTTGCTCCATAGGATGAAAAATTGAAATGTATAAATCTTTGAAAGTATAATTTGAAACACTGTGGAACATGTAAAGGAACAAAACATTCGAATTTCTAGTTTTATTCTACAACTTTTTTATATTTTGTTCATAGTGTACAGGGTTTTGTAGGGTGAAATTTTTTGTTAGTCGGTGCGATTAGTCTAATATATTTTTTGTATATATATTTTGCATTGCACCATGATTGCATTATTGATTTATTCGGCCTACATTGCACATTCTAAAAAAATACTGATATTTTATTAAATACTCGTTTTTGCTTTCGTATCTGGTTACATACTACGAGTCTGACTCGTTATTCAGTCTGAATGGGTTAAGAGATTTGAAACGAAAAAATGAGAAGTGAATGTTAAATGTTTACATTATTTTCGCAGCATCCAGCAAACACACGCGCAAATAAATAAAGAAGGATAAATAATATGAATTCTTACAAAAGCGAAATTTTCGCACTACTGGAAAAGTGAGTTATCGTCGTGATTTACGCGCGCCAAAAAAAGGAAAAAACTATACAAATACGCGACGTAATTTTGTCCATAATTCTGCTCCAATTCTGCTACCCTTTCCCGGGTGGGGGGCGCGGGGGAGGGGGGAGTGGGCACGTTCCAATCTCAAAAACGGCCCACCTTTTGAGCCGCTACAAATGTGCTCCAGTGTTAAATTTCGTACAGGGGCGCATAAATTCTTTATGTATTTTTTTCCGCCCCCATAAAGCACTGTTGCCTGCTTAACTCCTTGATTTATATGAGACGTTGGGAAGACAAATAGTCGGATTGTGTTCCAAATTTTTAAAGCCACATTTCGCCCTGTGCGCGCGCCCGCCCTGTTCCCTGCCCCGCCCCGCGGCCACCCCGCCAAGGGTGATATAAGGGTGATTGTGAAGAATATTATTGTCTTGTTCTAATGTAAAGAACGTCATTAATTCCAGATATCCTAAAATCAAAACCCTCAAATCATATGCACACCCAGTTTCAAGTACAAAAAAACCTTTTAATTTTACACCAAATAATCAGATATCAAAACAAAACCAATACGATTATAAATGTCTTAAGCCTTAAATGTATCCTTCATGACATTGAAGAAAATATTATTATTATTTTGAAGAATTGAAACACTGAGAGACATTTTATATTTAAATCAAGCCTCAATGCGATGAGGTTCGCAACCCATCACACCGCGTCTCCCGCGGAGCGAAAAAAGAAGGATGGAGTGCCGCATTAGTAAAAGTGTGACAGTCCATTCTTTCTGCCTACCCTTTCGGGGAGACGGCGTGATGGTTAGTTAGTTAGTTCATTATTTGATCGGCTTTGTTTACTATTATTATAATTAACAATAAAATTTGTTCCATAATATTTAATCCGCAATGATAATATGGAATTTCGTATAGAATGATGACGCTGAGACGGCGTGATGGTTAGTTAGTTAGTTAGTTAGTTAAATATGTACCATATTTTGGAAACTAAGAAATCAAATATTACTGTATATAATTCCATTTATACTCGTATATATATAGTCGGGATTCGTTTTATCTTAAATATTTTAAACGATTATGCTTAATTCAACAAATTTATAACCGAAACAAAATAAGTAATTGTGTAAGTAAAGGAGAAAATCGGCATTAAATATAATAATGCATATAACGAAAGTATTATTTTAAACAAATTACCAAAGACATAATGATGGGTTTATAGCACTCGGATTGTGTGAATTTTGAATGAGCCATAGATCTTCGGTCCCAGCGTATGCATTATGGTTTGGTTGGAGTATTTGTAAGAATAAATTATTCCGTAGACCACATAGAAATCCGCCGGTGCAAACCCACCTCTAGGAAGCAATGTATCACCATTGATCAGGCTGTGGAATTCGTAATTTTGAATTAGAATATTGGATTCGAAAAACCGCGCGTAAATTTTCACATACAGCCTACTCGGGCGATTGTTTAAGGACCCTTAAATTGGACCCTAAGCGTATTTCGATTTAGAGAACATTGGAAAAGCATCTTCTTTTGGCCCATTTATTAAAACGACTTAAAAGCTCATAAAAAAAACACTTTTTTTATAAATTTCAGACGTTAACTCTATGAAATTTCATAATTATTATTAACATATGAATTAAAGAAGCATGGTGTTCTTCTACCGACCCTTGTGTATGGAAGCGAAGCATGGAACTAGCAAAAGAAGGATGAAAGTAGAATAAATGCAGTAGAAATGAGATCTCTTAGACGAATGTGTGGATACTCTGTTTATGATAGAGTGTCGAATGAAAATATAAGAAGTGAATGCGGTGCGAATGATGGTGTCATGAACAAAATAATGAAACGATCATTAAGATGGTTTGGACATATGGAAAGAATGAATGAAGGAAGAATGGTAAAAAAATTATATGTTAATGATGTAAATGGAACCAGAAATACAGGAAGACCGAGGAAAACGTGGCACGATCAAATAAATCAAATATTGAATGTCAGCCTTGTGAGGAGTCAGAGAAATCGACGCGCGTGCATGACACGATATATGAATGTTGAGGAATCGAGAGAAATATGTCAGGAAAGAAAAATGTGACAGTCTATTCTTTCTGCCTACCCCTTCGGGGAGACGGCGTGATGGTTAGTTAGTTAGCTAGTTAAAGAAACAGCTTTTTTGGATTGTTGAGTACATTTTTCTCTTCAGTGTGATCGTGTCCGTAACGCAGATATAAGAAAAACTTGCAAAATAGAGGATGTCATTCTTGAGGGACTGTGTTCCCGGAAGGGATAGTGACAGACTCGTACGCCGCTTACGAAATCCCCTCCGGACAACGTCCACCTGGAAGACCACTTAAGAGATGGAGGGACAAATGGTCCTCATCAATTCGGGAGACATGATTTCTGTGCCACAGATCGCCAGATTTATTAAAAGACGAAGAAGAAGACAATAATAATCCTAATTGAAACAAACTAGCAATTATCGTTCCATTTTCAAGATTTTAAATATCTAATCATTACGCATCCAAAAAAGCTAAGATGGCAGTGCACAATGGTGTTCTTGTGCCGACCCTTATGTATGGAAGTGAAGCATGGAACTGGCAAAAGAAGGATGAAAGTATAATAAATGCAGTAGAAATGAGATCTCTTAGACGAATGTGTGACAAATCTGTATATGATAGAGTGCCAAATGCAATTATAAGAAGTAAATGTGGTGCGAATGAAAGTGTTATGAACAAAATAAGGAAAGGGTCATTAAGATGGTTTGGACACATGGAAAGAATATGTAAAGACAGAATGGTAAAGAAGGTATATGTAAACGGCGTGAACGGAGCTAGAAATAGAGGAAGGCCGAGGAAAACGTGGCACGATCAAATCAATCAAATATTGAATGTCGGTCACGTGAGGAGTCGGAAAAATCGCCGTGCGTGCATGACCAGATGTATGAATGTAGAGGAATCGAGAGAAGTATGTCAGGACAGAACAGTGTGGCGTTCCATTCTTTCTGCCTACCCCTCCGGGGAGACGGCGTGATGGTAAGTTAGTAAGTTAGTTTAAATATCTAATTTTGAAATGTGTAGGCACTGCTTATATGACACCGCAACGCGGATGGAAGGCACAGTTCCATTTTTTAGCTGTTTTATCAGTACGAAAAAAATCATTCTTCTGTTTAATTGTTTTTTTAAACTGTTAATAAATAAACTTTGTTTTTTGTATCACAATAGTATTTTATTTTACGCGACTGCTGTTTCATCAACCTATGTTGACATCATCAGGTGTTACAATGTCAACATAATGTTGATGAAACAGCTGTCGCGTAAAATAAAATACAATTGTGATACACACAATTGTATTTTATTTTACGTTACAAAGTTTATTCATTAACAGTTTAAAATGTTAAGGTATCATAGTATTTTGGGCAAAACAGTGGACTATTTTATTTTTAATGAAATATTTACGAATTTTAGTCTCAGTGAATATGTCACACAGCACAGTAAATTACTAAAGCGACCAAAAAACGGCTTAAATTTATTACAATCCCTTGACAACCAATTAATATCTCATAAAATGGACGCCGCGGATGCTGCGATAGTGGAAAGATAGTGTGACCGGACAAAGGGCTTTTATTTATAAGGTTTCAAAACAAATCGCCCTTATTCATTATTCGGATGACTTATTATGGGGCATTGAAATTTACTGCTCGCATCCCGTGCAACCTGCATCTCCCGCATAGATGTGGGATAAATCTCTCTAAAAATTTTATAATGTATTTCTCCCCAAAGAATGGCTGACAATTGATTAATGCGCGGTGTCTGGGGGTAGGTCGGCTCGCAGGGGTTGTTCTGATTGGTTCTGCCCTTTGAGACCCTGCCCACCTGATATGGCGACTTTGAAAACACGACGGACATATTTTATTTATTTATTATACAGAAATAGCGCACAAAAAATATCACGTTTTTTTTATATACATATATTTCTTAACAATTTAAAAATATTTTTATTGAATGGAGTTTTTTTACTCAATTTTATACAATGACATATTCCTTCTTAAAAGTATTTTTATTATCATAAAATATTCTTGCATACATTACTACTGTTACGGTAAATAAGTTATTTAACCTTTTTTTTTCACCATACCTTTTTTATACCGTATCGTGAAAATATGGTGTTATTTTAATAATATCGAAATTTGTATGTCTAATTATTATTATTTTAGTATTTTTTTTTTGCCTGTTATATGTCGAAACCATTTAACTGTCCCTCTTTCAATGAGGGCGCATTGTACTGTAATATAATTATTTCTTCTTTCTTCGTTCGCTATTCTATTATTACTACATTTTCATTATTTCCTCAGCATTTACCTTTTTTAGCCAATTCCAATCCATACAAATTATGAAAAATATTTCTTTTCAGGTATCGAAGTTCTGCCAAGGTTGTCACGTTAATGACGATTTATCAATTTTAATTAACTAACCTAAAATAAAAAAGATTATATTTTAATATAATAACCATTACGCCATTTATATGGGGAGGTAAGTGAAGAGGATGGACATCTCCACACTATTCTTCTCGAGTTTAAACTATATACATAAATCGTTTCAAATACGCTTGTCGATATTTTCGATATATGGCCACCTTTTAGTATTGATTATTTTGGCGATCGACTTAGTTTTCCATTCATACGTCTTACGGATGGATAATGTTCTGGCTGATCTGGCTAGATTAAGGGGTTAGAGGCAGTCAGAGGAATGAAAAAAACAAGTATTAATTTTTTTTATTAGTAATTTAATTTATTTTATGAAACCAAAAATTTTAAATTATTATATAATGTTTTAACTTGATTTGACCCAAATTTCAAGAAAAAAAAAACACATATGAAGCTATCGCCATATTTGTTGGACCCCGTTCTATAAGTGGTGCTTTACGGTGACCATTATAACTTCTTATAGGTTCATCTAAAATTATTCAAATAAAAAATTATCGTTTTAATAGTTAATATTTTTTTTAATAAACAAAATGCCGGCCTCTGATAATTTACTTACGGATTTTCAAGGTAAAAGCAACAGTTAATTGTTTATAAAAAATATAAGTTTTTAAAAAGAAAAAAAAAAAACATTCGATCGAATGATTTAAGATGAACATATAAAAAGTTATAATGGTCACCGCATTATGGAATAGGGTCCAGCAAATATGGCGATAACTTCATATATGATTTATATATATTTTTTCTAATCATATCTAAAACTTACAGTAATATTTTTATATTGTTGATTTTATAAAAGTAAATTTAACTACTGAAAAAAAAATTACATACTTGTTTTTTTCAAACCTCTGACTGCCCCTAACCCCTTAAGTGAAACGTACTGCTGGGAACAAAAGGCGTTGGTTCAAGGAACTTGGAATAAAATAATCAAGGATGCTATATCTTTAAGAATTATACGGCCATGGGAAGTAAGAAGTAAGTATTGCTTATAATCATTCAATACACATTTAAATAATTGCAAGGGACCCAATTTAAACGTAAATTAAATAAAAGTTACATACAAAGAAACAAATTAACAAAGGTAAACGTTTTATTTCAAGCAAACCCCCACCCTACCGGCTCCAGTGGCGTGCTAAGCCTGCAATTTATCTGGGAATATTTTCGCGTGAGCAATTTACCTCACGCATCGGCTACTGTAGTACCCGGTGAGATGGATGGGAGGAGAAACGTGGTACGCCTCTGTGAGCAATGGAACAGGAGCTCGTAACTGAATACTATGTAATCAAAATAAACGACATAGCAATATGAATTATCGTTGAATGAAAAAAAATCATTTATGTGGCAAAGTAAAAATATATGAATAAAAAATTTATGGTAGAAGTTCATTGTAGCAAATAAAAAAAAAATCCTAATTCATTATTTAGTAACAAACCTTTTGTATCAATCTGCATGCTTATGATTTTTTTTAATAATCTTAAATTAAAATTATTTTTTCTATATTCGCCATTACTTTTTCTCGTGGACTCAATTTTAATAACTTTAAAAAAATATTATATTTATACAACATGTTTTACAAATATGTTTCGAATTGCAGACGTCCTTCCTCGTGGTCGAAAATGTTTGTTGAAAAATGCAAATAAAAAATGTTGAAAAAAAAGTTATTACAAGTGAACCCACAATTTTAAGTGTTTACATAATTCAAATAAAATTCAAATAATGATTGTGATGAAAAATTCAAATAATGATTGTGTAAAATATTTGTAACAAAATATAAATAAACAGATAAATAAAAATAAATAAAAATAAAAATAAATTAACACAAGTTTCGAACAAATTCTCCAAGTTCATTTGAAATTATAATTAAATTAAAATCATGAATTAAATAAAATAATAATCGTAGTTACATCGGCAGATGGGGTATATCTACGATAAATGTTGCATTGAATTATTTTTTGACAATATTGAAATATTGGAAATAAAATATAACAATAAAGAATACCTATAATACCCACGTATTAAGTTTGAATTTACATATTATTTTTTCAAACAGTTTTAGTAGCTTGCTATCATCTTCTGGAACAGGACTAATGTCCAGACCAAACCTGACTTAATGACCTGATCAGGACCAAACCAGATCTGACTGAATAATCAGACCAAGAACAAACCGTACCAGACATGACTAAATTACCTGATCAGGACCATCCCAGGCCAGACCTGATTAAATGACTTCACCAGGAGTAGACCAGACCAGAAGATGGCAACGATATGCTGGAATTGATCGTCACTAAACAACAAGTGGAATAAAACAAAACACATGTATTTTAATGACTGAACTTTAATATATTTGAAATAATGGTTTTATATAATGTTAAATTTTCTTTCCAAATTCACAATGGAATTCCGCAGTATAAATACCATAAGCTTGGGTAAAATAATCGAAAAGACTAAAACTTTTCAACAGTTATACGATCATGGGAATTAAGTAGTAAGTATTGATTATAATCGTTTAATATACTTTTAAATATTTATAAGAGGTCAAATTTAAAAGTAAATTAAATAAAAGTTACATACAAAGAAACAAATTAACCAAGGTAAACGTTTTATTTCAAGCAAAAGGCAGGTCACGTTGGCAGAAGCTCAGATGAAAAGTGGACAAGAAGACTGCTGACTTGGAGACCGTGGAAGGCAAAGATAAGTGCAAGGCGACCGCAACTACGGTGGAAGAATGATCTGAACAGACACGTCGAAATAACCTAGATGCAGTCTGCACAGGACAGAGTGACATGAAAGCGAATGGAGGAGGCCTTTGTCCAGCAGTGGGTGAGAATAGGCTGAGGAAGAAGAAGAAGCTTGAGTAAAGTACTATAAACATATATTATCTCTATCCTATAGTTCAGGAGCGCTAATTATAATTGAGAGTACTGTTAATTATTTTTATGGGAGTGGCACTTTTCGCCACCTTATGACATAATAAAATGTCAAATATGATAATGCCCCAGCAAAAAAAACAAGTCCTCATAAAATATGATAGAACTTCTGGAAAACCGTAACTTTTTGTAATTATTAAATAAGCAACATTAAATAAATAAGGTTGAATGAAATACATTGATCTGGTATTAGGCCAAGCATCTAAATACTATGATACTTAAGTCTCGACCTAAAGGCCTACCAATATTGAATCCTCCCGTTTCAACTTCTAAAGATACAATACGAGCGTTTTATAAAATTTACCCTTGAACTTTTTCAACATTATAAAACCAAATGAAGGAAATAGTAGGGCCAGGTTTGGAGGTGGGTCGGAACAAGGGCGCCTCGTTGAGATTACAAATAATTTACAAATTTAATTTATAATATTGAAATTAAGATTTTTATTAAATGGTAGAACATTCTGATTGAGACTTGATTAGGCAAACTATTAACGTAAGAATAGAGATAATGTAAATTTTAAAACATGAAATTCGAACATTCTGATTTGATATATAGTTTAAAATAACTACTCAGGCCACACTGCATTTAAATTGTCTTGTATTACAAACGTAATTAATGTACACACTTGTATTTTGTTCTAACGATAGTAAACTTGTGAAGAAAACTAGTGTAAACTATATCAACCTGCTTTTGTTTACAAAATAGCAAACAAAACGATGTTATTTTTATATATGAAGTATAGAACTCCAATAACGAAGTTTTAATTAATCTAAGCATCACTATTCATTGTTTCGGCCGAAACACTATAATACTTCATACTATGAACTCTTTTAATTTTGAAACACTGTTATAATACGTATCACAATTTATTAATTAATTTCTATGAAAATGTCACAACAGCTGTTTCGCCAAACAGTTATGGCATCATCAAGTGTTTCTAGTCAAGAGTTTTTATTATAAGAATATTTCAAAATTCAAACTGTTAAAATTATTATAATTACTACAACGATTTCTAGATAGATTAGACGAGCTTCTTGGCTGAGTGGTATTTACTTTGCTGCCACACTGAAGCTCCCCAGTTCGATTCCTGGCGATGGCAGTGTGATTGTCACACTGTCTTTGGTCTTGTGTAGAATTCACGTGACTGTGGCGATAGATGGCGATAGATTAGCTACCAATAACATGTCATGAGAATCAAAATGATAGCAATTGAGTTTACATGGATTAGGCTCGCGCTATAATGATGTTAAGAGCGATTCAATAAAATAATAATAGTAATATTAATAAAATCGGTTTCCAAATAAAACTTAAAGAAGTATTTCCTGGCAAGATTTTTATTTGTCAAATTAATTGGATGTTTGAGGTTAATTTGTAAAGTAGCGAAAAGAGGAAGGACCTTACTGAAAAGTTCCACGAGTCCCTTCTGGTCTGGAAGCTAAATTCAAAACGTATTAACGAGATTACGATTTCGGTCCCATATTCCCGATTCTTCTCAGAAAACAACTTAGGCACGTTTGGGCTAGCGGGGAGATTTAAATTTTTGCCTAGATAGGTGAAAGTTTCAAAGAGCCAGGGGTGTAGGTACTGGGGCGATAAATTTGAATGCCTTCCAATGAAGGAAGAAAACGAGATGAAATAACACGCATTCGCTTGTTCACTTTACGTCTTCTTACACCCCGGAACATACATAATAAACTAACTCACCATCACGCCGTCTCCCAGAAAGAGTAGGGAAAAATAACAAACTATCACACTTTTTTTCCTGACATACTTCTCTCGATTCCCCAACATTCATACATCGTGTCATGCACGCACATCGATTTCTCCGTCTCCTCGAGTGGGTGATATTCAATATGTGATTTATTTTATCGTGCCACGTTTTTCTCGATCCGTTTATGTTACATCGTTAACATATACTTTTTATTACCATTATTCCTTCATTCATTTTTTCCGTATGTCCCAACCATCTTAATTATTCTTCTTTTTTTTTCTTAATACTTTCATTCGCACCGCATTCACATATTATATTTTCATATATTAGGTTTAAATTTTTCAAGTTGCATTATCGAAATTTCGTTGTCACAAGCATATTTTTACATGTTTATAAAAAAATATATTTATTGAAAGCAAACATTAAAAAAATTAAGTATGTTGAATCAGTTCTTGTCTATTATCACTTGAAAAAATTTTTTTTTTCTACTCGACTTCTACAAAAATCCCCTTTTCAATAAGATCGACCAACGTCAGAAGGTTCGTATAAATGTCACTAGTTTATTAATTTCGCTAGTCACAAAAAAAAAAAATTTAATTCCTACTGGAATCAATTTTAATGCAAAGTGGCCTTACGGTATTTGTGGTGCGCCTACGTAGCGGCCACCAGTGGCCTTACGGTATTGAAGTGGTTAATCCGATTTATTTGAATGTATACTTCCGTTATAAAAAATTGTCACTTTCTTCTTTCTACCATACTCTTTCTTCGCCGCTGCCCTCGAACGACGAACGCGGCGTGAGCGGATACGCCCATGCTTATCGAATCTCCCGCGTAAAATATGGTTTCAATTATTTAAAGATCGATATGTTGGGTAGGAAGGTGAAAAGGAATAGAGATGGATAGCAGATAGCGAGGGAAAGGTGTCGGAAGACTAACTGATTCGGCAGATTTCCCCTGCGATACCGACAGACAAGATAATTTGAATTGCGAACGCAGGATTTGTGGAAAAATATGGCCTTAATAGCAAACTTAAAAGAAACTTCAGTTGCCGCTTTGTGTTGAAGATTTATACTTTCGAAAAAATAAATTACGTATTTTTGAAAAATGAGGTTTTTCTCCTGCTTTTTGTGTTTTTGATTATGGTATACATAACTACAATTTTTGATTTAAACTCGACGTTTAAAAACATTTCCATCTTACAAAACCCCTACCATTTATTTTACACATAAATAGAAATGATAAAAAAAACGTTTTCTAGAAGGCACCAGCAACACTACTAGGTAAGTCCAATTCTCTAGGGTCTATGAGTGGTCTCTTAAAGGTAGGTGGTCTCCAACAGAAAATCATCAAAAGAAGGCAAAGGGAAACCACTCTGGGTATTTATTTATTTAATATTTATTTATTGATCATTTACCAAGTAAATGGTTTTAATACCTCCCAACTAGGGTAACCCGTTTTAGGGAGGCATAGATTACATTGATGTTATACCCAACTTTGATGACAACATGACGCAAAGAGAAGAATAAATAATAACAAAATTCATAGATTGTAATCGTTGTTTTTTTAATAATGGTGTAAAAACATGTCGTGATTTTTAATATTTTAGTAGATAATAAATAACCTTATTTTTAAATTTCTAAAGTGTATTACAATGGAGTAAAACTCTATATATAACAATCACTATTAATGAAAATGTTTATTTTATAATAAGTTTAAGGTTTATAATATTTCTTCTATGTTCGCCATACTTTGTGTTGTAGATGTTTTATTTGTATTTTTCTTTTTTTATACTTTATATATACAACACTAACTTTAAAAAAAATTAAATATCAGACAGGTTTCGGATAACTGGTCCTTCCTCAGTGATAATATAAAGATACATATTTAAAAAATATTATTTCAAAATAAATCTTTATAGCACCTGTCAAAATTGATATATTTGTAAACAATTCTATAATATGTTAAATATATATCTTCATAATATGTATCACTTAAGAAGGACCGGTTGTCTGAAACATGTCTGATATGTCATGTTATTTTTTTAAAGTTAGTGTTGTATATACCTACAAAGTTTAGAAAAAAGAAAAATACAAATTTATAATATTTCACTGGAATGATATATTTTGCCTTGATAAGGCTACGTTTAATTACTACATTTGTCAAAGCCTTAGCACCCCTAAATATATAATTTCCATAAGATTTGTATATTAAAACTTCTAGAACACAGATGTTTTTATTCATTTTATTTATTCACATAATTAAAAATAATGTATTAAAATGATAATTTGATTTAAGAAATCATTTAAAAGAAGTCCACATAGCTTTAAACAGAATGTTCCAATTTCAAAAATAAAAGTCAATAATCATCAAAAACACCAAGTATTCCCATGGCTACCGATTGTTTTCCTTAATTTGGTTTATTATATCGAGAACCAAATACCTGCAGAAGTTAAAACCCCACCCAATTAAAAATACATTCCTATAATGGTCGTACATCATTCGTTTATCAACCCCCGTCCGGTGGAATGCTTTTAGGTTAATTTAATTGTGAGCACAACACCTGAAAACTTTAATAGACTCGCACGTGGGTGGCTACCAGACTCACAGTAGGCTCTATTAGTGCGTTGACACTTCACAGTTAAGCTAAAATACTCAAACTGCATAGAATTAAGATTTTACGAATAGTCAAATATGTTTTAATAATTAATACGAATGAAAATGTCAGTTTTCTAGAAGTTTTATTATATTTAATGGGACATAAGGCATATCTAATGACTTATCTAACACCTTCTAAGCCATATCAAATGTTTAACATTTGATAATGCCTTAGAAGAGCGAAACACGTCATTCCCATAAAATGTAATAAAACTTCTAGAAAACTGACTTTTCTTTCGTATTAATTATTTAATATGGAGTCTTACATCATTGTTCGAGAAACAATCAATAAATGTGTTCTAATTAATAATTATGAAATTGGTATAAAAATAAATTTCCTGTTTACATATTATAATTTATATAGCCTGTAACTCAACCAAAACTGAAAAGCAATTATTCCCATCGTAGAATAGTACCTACCTACCACATGATTAATTAATATAAATGGTGCTCTATAAATCATCCACATTATTATTATTCTTATTATTATTTATTTTTTTCTTCTTTTTATTATTATTATTTTATTTTTAATTTTTATTTTTATTACTATTATTATTATTATTAATAATTAACCATGATGATAAATAGGTAATATTACCACCATAGTTTGTTTAACATCATACGACTAATGCATAACGACTTATAAAATATAATACGTGATTTTCAAACTCATAGAGGGTCATTTTAATTTTTAATGGTTGTATGTTAATTATTCATTTTATTATTACAGTAAAAATAATTTTTAAAACGTACGTAATATTACTTATATTGAATTAATTAAATATATTATATTAATATATATATTTTTAAATGTATTACATCAAGACAATTTTTATACAATTTTCCAAACTTATCAGTGTATGCATGAGTATATTAGTGTTCAAATATAAAACTGTACATGTTTCAAGTAATTAGTCAGATAAGTCAAAATTTTTATTTATCAGATGATGGAAAAATATTTTTTGATATCTTTGAAATAAAAAAATGTTTTTGTAGTAGGTAGGTACTTGTAATTATAAGATATTTTTAATTAAAGAAAAGGTTATTACTGTTTCTTGAATGATGATGTAAATCTACACTTCAAATAATTAATACGAATGAAAACATCTGTTTCTAGAAGTTTTGTTACCAAATTTGATAATGCCTTAGCATGGTCTTACGTGCGATTCCCATAAAATATTTTTAAACTTCTAAAGCAGGCGTTTTTTTTTTTGTTTAATTTGAATACGACATAATTCAAAACTTAAGTAAGCTCAAAATAAACTGGCATTTGATAGCATTTGAATGCACTGATATGAAATTGTTTTCCAATAATGCAAGTATGTAAAACAAAATTATTTTACTAATTGCATTTACTTACAATTTATGACAGAACTCTCAAACTCGCATACGCGGGTACAGAGGGTACATTTCATCTAATTTAGAAATTCGGGGTAGGTTCGTAGGTTGCTCCTTTCTACCCCTGTTAAACACGGGCCATACATCTTTTGTATCGGGTCCTATTTTTCATTTTACCTATTACGTAGAGCTAAGGGTATCATCCCTCCACCCTCGGCAAACCGCTTGGTTTATATCTGCGTGATAATCTTACGTAAGAATTAAATTAAATTTACAAAACGTATATACATGCCAACAAGTGGGATTTATATATCTTGGGAGGGTGTTATTCTTAACGCGGAAGCTTGCATGAATATTTTGGGAACCATATTAATTTTTTTATTGTATATAATACATTACCTTATGGTGATCTCGGTATTGAGAGATTCATAAACTCTATTGATGAAAAATGTATTATATATCTTGTACAGGGAACGCGAGAAAATACATTATAAACAAATAGCAGTCATGGAGACAGAATGGTTTATTTTTATTCAAAAATTTAAATAGATTTTTATTTGTAAAGTTTATTTTATTAAAACACTGCTCAAATAAAAAATGTATATTAATTGATTACACAAAACAATAATGCAATATTTGCATACATGTATAAATTTCCATTAGCAGTGATGATAAACTTTTAAAAATCTAAATTTAAAAACCATTTAATTAAATTGTTTTGGTTACAATAGTTTTCAAAAGTACACAAAAATAAATTTTAACAGTTGAAAAAAAATGATTAAATTTATATTATGTTATAGCTTATTTAGATGAAAACAAATTTTGATTTTTTAAATTAATTTATTATAGTAAACACGATTTTTTATGGTTTTACTTTTGCGTGTCAGTTTAAGAATGCCCTCGCAAGGCGAAACAATTTTTTCATTATTTATATAATTTATATCAATTAAATCGTGTTTACTTTTATGAATTAATAATGGAGTTTTGCAAAACTAATTACCTAAACCATCGATATGATTTAAAAAAATTAAAAACAAGGCTTTATGCACTTTTGAGTTTATTTTTCTCGACACAATCTTCTTCACGGGAGATCATAAAACCTAAAAACAAAAAAACAAAAAATAGAAGAGAATTCAAGAGGCATAGAAAATTGGTTCATATAGTATTATTTTGGAAATTTAAATCCTATTATTTTAGAATAGCTTCGGTGAGTGATGTTTTACACTCTCGAAATATTGATTGATTTTGGATTATTTTTTTATAGTATACAAAAGGAACTGTTTTCAATACATCAATGATTAAAAAATCGGAGCAAAACGATTTTTTTTATAACAAATGAATTCCACATGCATACACTGTGACACGCACCGTCGTCATTTTAAAAGTGCATTGTGTGTAACTCGCTTCGTACCGAATTAATTCTTTAAACTTTCTCCGAAGTAATACAGCAGTCCTACAGCCACGAATATTGCCTTATATTTATATAGATTACATGTTATCATGTGTGCATAAAAATATTACCAAGGTTTGTTTGGCAATTTTAGGTAAGGAAAACATATTCATAAAACAATTGTAAACTTTGTTTATATCCAAGCAAGACGGGAGTAATGCTACAATTTTTTCCTCGGCGTAAATTACTCCTCCCCGTTCCTCCGAAAAAGCTCTGTACCTTATCTTTTGTTGCGCAGCATCCACCTTTATTCCTCTCTGATTGATGGGGTGGTGTTTTAATGATTATCCCCGTAGCCAGCACGCAACTACGGGATGTTCTATTGGGGAGACGATACAGCTGTTATACAGTAAATACAATATATGAATTAATATTCCAAAATTACATTGAAATTATTAAGTTGTTTTGACCAAAACAATATCTTTTTAATTTCGAAGCACTGTTATCGTATGTTATGGTACGTATCACAATTTATTTATTAATTTCTGTAAAATTTTCTAGACAGCTATTTTGCAAACCTATGTTGGCATCATCAGGTATTACGAGTATAACAGTGTTTTTAATTTGAACAGTTGCCTAATAAGATTGGAATTACAATACTTACAAATGAGCTAAGTGCACAATGGTGTTCTTGTACCGACCAATACGTATGAAAGTGAAGTGAATAGTCATATGAATGTGTGACAAATCGGTTTATTTCGATGACACGTGCATGACACGATGCATGAATGTTGAGGAATCGAGATATATCAGGAAAGAACAGTGTGGCGGTCCATCCTTTCTGTCTACCCCTTCAGAGAAACGGCGTAATGGTAAGTCAATTAGTTACTTTCAATATCATGTTTGTATCAAAATAATAATGTTTCATTTGTATTATATTATATTTCAGATATGTTTGCTCTCAAACCATAAAAAAAACATAATATTATAATACTACGAGTACGAGTATATGAATAAAAAAAATCGAATTAGTCACCAAAAGTGTTTACATAGAACCATTTATATTTTGACTAGATACAAGGTATTAGATCGTCGGAGAAATCGATATGCATGACACGATGATTGAAAGTTGAGGAAGCGAGTGATGTACTTGTACAGGTGGCCATTGGTCAATTTGGTGTGTTACATTTCGATTTCGTCGTGTCCAATGGGGTTCTAGTACCGACCATTATGTATGGATGTGAAGCTTGGAGTTGGCAGAAGAAGGATTAAAGTAGAATAAATGCCGTTGAAATGAGGTCACTAAGAAGAATGTGCAAAAAAATAATGTATGATAGAATATCTAATGATGAAGTAAGAAAGGAATGTAAGGCAGATGAAAGCGTGATAAACAAAATTAAGAAAAGGTCACTAAGATGGTTTGGACATATGGAACGAATGGATGAGGGAAGAATGATTAAAAATGGGAAACAAGTGGCGTGAATGGGAAAATAAGTCGAGGAAGGCCAAGGAATACATGGCATGACCACATTTATCAATTACTGAAAGGCGGCCATATTAGAAGTAGGAACAATCGACGAGCGTGCATGTCACGATGTGTGAATATAGAAGAGGTGCAAGAATTATGCCAGGATAGAAAAATGTGGCAATCCATCATCTCTGCCTACCCCTTCGGGGAAACGGAGTGATGGTTAGTTAGTAAGTGTATAATCTTTATATCGCAAATTAAAGACAATAATATTTTGTTACGAAATAGTAAAAATAAGGTCGTAACCAAAAGCACTAAAAACAAACAGAAGTTTGTACAGAATACAAGCAGAAAACACTAACACAAACAAGTATGTGTGTTTGTAAGTTTGCCGGAAGATTTCCATACTGTTCAAACGTTCTCAGGATAAGCAATAAGATACTTTCCCGCCCTTTTACCTTGTTAAATTCTAAGCCTTATTTTAATGTTAATACAGGTCTAGTTAACCATGTACGTACAAATTAATTTTCTCTTATACTTTTATGGCTAATAAGAAATGCATTCAATGTAAATATTATTTCGTGTGTGTATGCTTAAGTGTATGAATAAGCTTAATAAAAGTAGTTTTTTTAGTATATAATCCACTATTTTGACGGAAGAGAAGCATGGAACTGGCAAAAGAAGGATGAAAGTAGAATAAATGCAGTAGAAATGAGATCTCTCAATGACGAATGTGTGACAAATCTGTTTATGATAGAAAGTCAATGTGTATAAGTACATAGTATAATATGTATAAGTAGTCAAAAAAGCAAAATAAACACGTCATGACTAAATTAATCAATTACTAAAAAGACCTGTCCGAAGTCGGTTAAATTGACGAGCATGCGGGTCGCGGCGATTTAATACAAAGTAAAATAAACTAACTAATCATCACGCCGTTTCCCCGGAGGGGTAGGCAGAGAGGATGGATCGCCACAATGCTCTGTCCTGGCACACCTCTCGGGCTTCCTTTACATTAATACATCGTACCATGCACGCACGTCGATTATTCCGACTTCGAATGTGACCGCCTTTTAGTAATTGATTAATTTGGTCATGCCATGTTTTCCTCGGTCGTCCTCGGCTTCTTTTTCCATTCACGCTGTTTGTGTACAACTTTTTAACCATTATACTCTCATTCATTCGTTCCATACGTCCAAACCATCTCAGGGATCCTTTTTTAATTTTAAACATGATGCCGTCATCTGCCTTACATTTCTCTCTTATTTCATCGTTATACTACAACTATATATCCAATTATACGTTTTCCGGTACATTCTTCTTAGTGATCTTATTTCTACGGCGTTTATCCTGCTTTCATCCCTCTTTTGCCAGCTCCAAGCGACCTTCGTGGCAGAGTGGTAAGAGCTCTGACTTCCATACCGAAGGTCCTGGGTTCGATTCCCGGCGATGGCAGTGTGATTGTCACAATGTCTTTGGTCTGGTGTAGAATTCACGTGATAATAAAATGGCGATAGATTGGCTACCTATCACATGTCATGTGAATCATCAATATAATAGCTAAAAATAATGTGTATATAGTAATTGGGTTCAAGCAACCTGTTGTATACAAGAAAAAAAAATGAAGGTTGGCACTAGAACTCCATTGTGTACTGCCATCTAAAATTCGAGAGGTATATCAAAATAGAGGAGTGTAGCTTTCTATTATTTGTGCCTCACTGGAAACTGCGTGATAGTAGAGTTGCCAAAAATTCGTGGCACACATTTAGCGAAAATGCTCTCCATCACTGCACGAGGAAATGTTTATAGTTGAGTAGGCGGTAACACGCGACTACACGGTTAGAATTATGACGTGGCGTTAATAGAAAGCTGGGTGTAATGTTTCATACTGCCGGGACCCCGGGCCCACCGCCCCCTCCATCGCGCCCCCATCCCCCTCGACCCCGTAGCCCCGCCACCTAGCGCTGAATTATGAGTTTATTTATCATTATCAAATTATTAACACTGCTCCCATTATTAACTGTGTATAATACGGAATTTGTAACGCTCAACTTGATACTGGTTCCATAATTTATGTCCTTTGTTTATTATCGTAGAATCCGCGGACTTTAATAAGGATGTCTTAAATGGACCGAATATCGGACGCCATGTTGCTTCCGTCACGCGGTTTAGCCGCCATTGTTTATTACGTCGGATGGTCAGTACGTAAATTAAGAATTCAACATCCGGTTAACGTACACGTTAATATTAATAAACAACACAGTGTTGGTATACCAAATATTTTCACGTCTAGATAACGTAACGTAACGTTATTATATTTTCATGACCACAGCTCTAATACAATACAATGATAGAACAATTAATATTTCATTTGATAAGGGGTGGGTTTAAACAAAATTGAAATTCTTCAAGCACAACATTTATTAACTGCTAAAAAAAACAATTATATCGTGTTAAAAACTATATTAAACAATGGTGCTATAAATTTTAAGTAGAATTTGAATAGGAAACGTAAGAGATAGTATCTTAAAAAAGCTTCTGAAATTGTGCTTTCCTCCAGAAATCCGAAAGGTTTGGTCAATAGTGTGATTAATCAATGCCAAACCAACTCGGCCTAACTCGCTCTAATGAATCCATTAAGGAATGCACGCGTACGATAGCGTCTCAGCAATTACCTACATATCGGAAGTGAAGAATTCACCCTCGCGGGGGGCGGAAGACCCCCCGAGTATTATTTATAGGGAAGAGGATGCCTAAAATATTTAACTGAGAACGTGTCTCTACCCTTGGAGCAGCCTGCATATTATGCCCGGGCACGTAATGAAATACTTTCACGTCAGTTTATCTCGTGTTTAATATAATCCCCGGAATATTGTTAGCCGCGCCGTGGGAAGGGCCAACACCCCCGAATGTACCCCATTAAATACCGATTGATAAAAAACATGACGGTAATTTTCTTAAGTGCGTGACGCCTTCCCAACAGGAGCGATCTCGGGTAATTATTCCTTATAAAAATCCTATAAATTGCTTTACCCAAGATATTTTATAAAAGTGTTCCGGCTGGTCCACTAGAAATTCTCGAGGGTTTATCGAATTCTTTACCTCAAAGTTTACTACTTGTGCTTTAGAATGCTATAATAATAGCGAATAGAAAATAGCTCACATGTAGAAATTTAACCCATTTGATGCGATCTAATTGTTTGGATTTTTTTCCATTTTATATGGCCCAGAAATTTATAATAAAATTTTGATCTTATCATCACACTAACCATAATTTACTTTTTTTTTAGTTTTTATTAAGAAAATCAGTTTAATTCTAAAACATATTAAAAAATACTACAATTTTATAAAATATATATAAATTGTAAGAGCTAGTTACATACACTCGTTGATCGATCCAAGGTCTCATAAATTAAGACCATGCGTTCTGTCTTTCTAAATGCTGTTAGAATAAAATATTTCTTAAGGTACAATATTTTTAATTATAATCATTAATCATGGGAATGAACCCAGGTCTTCTGAAGAATGGTGCAACATTGTTTTCTTTAAACTACCGTTCGATTAATATTTTGTTTTCGTATTAAATTTGTCAATATTACAAAGTGAAATGTACAAGCTTATGAATTGGGTATGTAAGAACATTATTTTAATGGTATATCTTTAAGACAAATACTCTTGAATTTCGAGAGTATCTTGTCTTCCTGAAGTCGAACCATCTCTCGCACGTTCTTGGTATTTTACCACTTTTCAAATAGAGAACTTTGAGCTTTAAATACGTTTGAAATAAATTTTGAGAAAATAAACTGATTTGATTAAATATTTTTATGGATGTTGGATTAAAAGTTAATTATATGCAGATGCACAACAATTATGTCATTTTTACCCAACATTAGTTCTGTAGGCGATTACGCAATTCATGTAAATTTTTAGAACGCTGAAATTCATACAGAAGATTGGCCAAATTTTAATAAACATTTTATTTTATTTGTCGTTTTCTTTATTTATAAACTTTGTTTACACAACACTATTAAAATTACATATCAGACATGTTTCGGACAACCAGTCCTTCTTCAGTGATACATATTTATAATACTATAAAATTGTTGACAAATATGATCAATTTTGACAGACGTTATAAAACATCTACAACCCAAAGTATGGCGAACATAGAATAAATTTAATTTTATATATACTAAGTAATCAAAAAACATTGAGTAATTTTTTTTTGCTACCTAAGAATCTAAGATAATGTAATTTATGACAATTTTCCCCGGTGTAGAAAAGAATAGTTCAGATAAATATAAACGATCGAGTCTAATATAATCGTTAATTTCTTATAGAAGATCGCAGCACGTCGTAGCGATCTCCTAGAAGGTGCGTAGCGCCGCTACGATTTCAGTTGGCGTCGGCGTCGGGGTGGCCGGGCCGGTGGCATCGCGGGGGTGGTCCATGAATCACGCCACAGCCTGATTTACAGCCCCCCGGGAGGGTTGCTCTCTTTCTGGGGGTGATCTTGGTGGACCGGTATCAGAATACGTGATTATTTCATTATTTAGCCATGGAGAAAAACCTAATTATCAGAACCGTGCAAACATAAGTAATAAGTTATTAAAACGTTTATGTTTTAGTAAGTTCATTGCCATAAAATACAATGAAGAGTATACCGATTACATAAACGAAGCTATATTTTTTAAATTAAATTATGTAATGCGATAAGTTTCACAATGCTCTGTCCTGGCATACCTCTCGGGCTTACTCTGCATTCATACATCGTACCATGCACGCACGTCGATTTTTCGGACTTCGGATGTAACCGCCTTTTAGTAATTGATTAATTTGGCATGTTTTACATTATTACAAAACAAAATATAATTATTACAGCTTTAGATTTTAAATTTAGATTTTAATTTTTCATTTGTTCCAATGACAATTTGAATAATTTCTTCAATATTATTTTAAAGTTCTTGCTGGTTAAGTGCCTAATTACAGCTAATTTAAAAAACGGTTGATACGTGTAACATAAATTAAATAAACAAAAAATTCCGGATCGTCCATGTCAAAATGTGCAACATTGAGAAAAACACTATGTGTAATTACATTATGTGCTTAATTAAAAAAACGGTGGATTCGTGGAACATAAATTAAAAAGACAATATGTGCACCATCTAAAAATAACATTTTGTGTTAAATTATTATTATTTTGTTATTTTATTTTATATCATTGTATTTTATACTATTTGTTTTAGATTTATTTTGTGGGTGTTGGACGATCGAAGTGTGCGCGGGAGATGCCTATTGGTGGCGATGAGGTTCGCAACCCATCACACCGCGTCTCCCGCGGGGCGAAAAGAGAAGGATGGAGTGCCGCATCAGTAAAAGTGTGACAGTCCATTCTTTCTGCCTACCCTTTCGGGGAGACGGCGTGATGGTTAGTTAGTTAGTTAGTTAGTTAGGTAGATTTTTAAAAATCCACTTTAAAACGCGATTGATTATTAGCAACAAAAAAATTATATCATAAGTTGCCCCTGAAAATGCATTAAATGTTTAGTCGTGTTGTTAAATTGATTTCAAATTTATTACAAACTTTGTTTACGTAACAGACTATGGTATATTATTTGGTAATAGAACTATCGATCACTTTTGAAGTAACTACCCCTTCCACCCCAAACAAACACGCATGCCTTGACTAATAGAACCTTCTAATGTAAACGTATTGCTTAATTTTAGCCGGCAATAAAACACAATCCACATGATGTATGTACTTGTGATGTGCCTATTGCAGTGTAGGTTATTTCAATATTCGTTGATATCTATAGTATACTTTTACTCTACATAATATATGCTAATAAATTATATAACGTCTACCATAGTTGTAGTATAATTGGATAAGAAACATATTTTATTATAATTAATACGAATGAAAAAACTTATGTTTATCTAAAAGTTTTATTATGTTTTTTGGGTGTATGACATGTTTCGCTCTTCTAAGGCATTATCAAACGTCGAAATATGTCATACCCACAAAAAATATAATAAAACTTCTAGAAAAACAAGTTTTTCATTCGTATTAATTATTTAATATGGAGTTTTACATCATTGTTCAAAAAACAATAAATATATTTTATTATATTTAGTGTTATATGAAATGAAGAAATGAGACAACAAATCAAAGTTACCGATTTCATGGATCGTGTAGCTAAATGAAAATGGTAATAGGCTGGACATATATGTAGCTATACTCCGGCCGTTTTAAACTGAGTCTTGGGGCCATAAATGTCAATAGAGATAGGGATGGGAAGCGACCGTTATCGATTTTTTCGTCGATCGATATACGATACGATCGACTATAATGATTTTATAGGATCTGTACGTTATGATATGTATGATGGGTCACTAATGATTGGTCTTTACCAATTGTAGTGCGTGTTTTTTTGTTGTTGTTGCTATAAATGTGATTACAGCAATTAAATAAATACATCCGTGTGTCACCACTCGTTGCGCACTATGAATAGTTTATTTTCGAACGTTGATTTGAAGAAATTACATGGCGATATTAGCCCTCAAACTCCAACAGTGATACACAACGTATGCACGGCCGCGTTTATTTGTGGTGTGAGTAGAGCGACAGTGGACCGAATAAAGACTGAATTATTGCAATTAGGCAGGCCCTGTACACCAAGAGCAAATTTTAAGAAACCAGAAATTGTCACCAATATTGACGATTTTGATAAAAGTGTGTTGAAGCGGACCGTTGGTTCATTTTATGATAGTGGAGAGTATCCTAAAATAGTTTTTTTTACCTACCTGTATAGTCAAAGGCGCTTTGGTTAAATACTGTAATGTTTATGATTTAAAAAAATAAATTGAAATTGAAATCCGTCCGTGAGAACAATTACCTGATTTTAAATGCGGAAAAAATTCGATGAGATTGGGTTTAAGTATAAGAAAAATGCCGAAGGACGTAAATATTAAATGGAAAGAACAGATGTTGTTTGTGCCAGAATGGACTTTTTAAGGAAATTGGATTTACTTAGAAAAACAAACGATCAGCGGCCGCGTTTCTATCTGGATGAAACATGGATTAATCAAAACCATTCAGGAAAGCGTATGTGGCTTGGAAGCAACGATGAAGGTGGTTTCAAGAATCAGCCTGTAGGAAAAGGTTAACGATTGATAATTTGCCATGCGGGTTCCACAAGGACTGGCTTTGTTCCAGAAGCGAAGCTAATATTTAAAGCGGCAAAATCGAAGGATGCTGATTATCACACAGAAATGGATGGCGACACACAATATATGGCATAAACGGCTCTTTTAAGGGCCACAATATGATCCACTTTGTTTTTTATACTAAACTTTCTTTCTGTGTTTATAGACATATGGTATACAAATTTTAAAATTAAACAACTTTTCGGTTTTAACTGGTATTTAATTTAGTATCTGGTAGTCACTAATTTCATACTAATTTAAACGCACATAAAACCCATAAATAAAGATTAATATCAAAAATTTGTTAACTCGTTAAAGTTTATGAACAAGATACGATAATAAACGTTACTTATCGATATTTTTATTTTATTGTTACGCCCAACCCTAAACCGCTCCATAAGGCCCGTAAGTGCAAGCGAGATAGACATAGGGAAATGATTTATGGCCCCAAGACTCAGTTCATTCCGATTTTACTATATAATATATAGGGTAGCGCCATATGGACATCCAGAATACTACAATAGGGTATAAGTGCGTAGTTTTTAACCGTTGGTAGAAATATGCAATTTGGAATCTTGGGTGTATTCGTGTATTTTGTTATCTTCTCCGAAACGTTAGTCGAAAAACATAATAAGGTACACGGATAAAGGTACGCACGATCCAAAAAATAAGACAGTTTATAACATAAGTGTAAACGAAGAGAACTTAAGCAAGTGAGTGAATTTGTGTATTTAGGTAGCATGTTCATAGCGGATGGCCGAATGGATAGTGACGTCGAAAGAACGGTTGGTGCGGGTAAGGAAATGAATGGAGTTTTAAAAATAGTTATTGGAAACAATAATTTATCAATGAAAGCGAAAACGGCGGTTCACAATGGAGTTCTGGTACCATGTATGTATGAAAGAGAAGCATGCAACGGTCAAAATAAGGATGAGAACAGAATAAACGCGGTAGAGATGAGATTCCTAAGTCGAATGTATGGTAGAAAGATGTACGACATAATCCCAAATGCCGATAATATAAGAAAGGAATGTAGAGCGGAAGAAGGTATTACGAGTATGAACAAAATTATGAAAGGATCGCTGCGATGATTCGGACATATGGAGCGCATTGATGGAGAAAGAATGGTTAAGAAATTATACGTTAATGTTGTAAATAGAGTACGGAGTCGAGGCAGACCGAGGAAAATATGGCATGACCAAATTAATCAAATTTTAAGGGTTGGTCATGTTAGAAGTCGGAAGAATCGACGTGCGTATATGACTCGCTGTATGAATGTGGAGGAATCTAGAGAGGTGTGTCAGGAAAGAGTTGTGTGGCGGTCCATTGTCTCATGTCTACGGCAATCTAAACGGAATGTTGGTTTGTTTGTTTTTCCCAAAAATAAAAGTTTATTTATTTTGGCATGTTTTGTATACTTTATGTGATACTTTAACAATAGGAAAAACAACAGTGCTACAGTTCATATATATGGAAAAAATATATGAACAACACTGTGTTAAGCAAGGTATCAAGGTTTATAATAACCATTTATCGCGGAACATAGTTTGAGAAACCATGATACCCCGCAATATAGGATTTTTTATGTTTTTGTTATTTTTGCTGGTTCTCGATGCCACTTGGACGTTTATGTGGTAGTTTTCCGTTGCTTTCCACATTTGTAGTGTAGAACAGGTTATTTGAACCCAATTATTTTATACATTTTTTAGCTATTGATTCTCACGATATGGGATAGGTAGTTAATATATCGCCATTTTTAGAGTCGCGTGAATTCTGCAGCGTGGGATTTTATTTTACACTGGCATTGTCGGAAATCGAAACCGGGACCTTCGGTGTGGCAGTCATAGTTGTTGCCGCCCTGCCGCGAAGGCCGTCAAATATATAAACATAAAATTTTTAATATGACTGAAAATATCCAAAAGTTGTATTACATTTTATGTGTTTGATTGTGTTTCTCTTGTCTAAGGCATCATCGTGGAGTTTTACATACCTAATTGTTTAAGAAACAATAAATATTTAATTTGAACTAAGTTTTTTTTTTTTAATTTTGTTATTCCAATATGGTGAACTTAGTTGATTAAAAACTAAGAACAAATTTATTTGAATTTATGCGAGTTCCATTATTAATATTGTTAATTCACTGTAATTTTATGTATAGTGTAAAATATCAACGCAAATACGCATTAGCTTTGTGTACAATACACGCATTGTAAGATTAAAAGAAACACGTTTCTGCCCTTAAGGGTTTTAAACATTCAAATATCTTCGTTCTGACTAACAATAGTAGTAGGATTAACATAAATCACGCAGGATTTCGTTCAGAATAACCCCGGGATATAAAGAATCTCAACGGAGGTGCATATTTGATCAAAATCTTTAATGTATACAATAGGTAGGTACCTACCCAATATGGCTGTGTTACTGTGTGGGAGGGACATAAATATTTCGTATCGAAAATTCATCAATATTTATTTACCTACACAACAAGATAAAACATTATTTTAGTGCACATTTCACATAAGCATGTTAATAAATTGCGCATTCCACGTAAGCATGTAGAAAATTTCACATTTCCCCCTTTTCTCGGCTATTGACATACAGAAAAATACAAATTGAAAAAACATAGAAATAAAGTATTATTTTTATTTAAATTTAAGCCGTTAACACTTTGAAATTTAAAGAAATTCACTGTGGATCCATTTTTATATGAATTGAAACACTGGTTTTCCACCGTTACGTAAATTTTTTCAACATGTCTCGAAGGTATTACACCTTTTTTTTAACGTTCTTCTGATGATGAATGTATAAAACCTTTGAAACATGTCGAAAAAATCTAAAAAGTGGAAAAAAATCTTAATTTTTTCTTCTTCTATATTAATTTTTAGATATCAACAAAATCATTCATAATCAGATGTTACACAATGCAAGGTATTTTAAATGATATATTTATCATACAATAGATAAGATATTAATGAATACGAATGAAAACGTCTGTTTTCTAGGAGTTTTAGTATATTTTATGAGAATGACATGTTTCGCCTGTCTGAGGCATTTTCAAATATAATTTTGGAAAATACCTTAGACGGGGGAAACATGTCATTCACATAAAATATAATAAAACTTCTAGAAATTGCGTATCTTTAGACAGTGATTCAGACAGTGTCAGTCCTGGATCTTATCCTGAAGGTATGTGAGTATTCTCATCAATTTTTCCGTAAATCCATCCTTATCTATCTTTGTATCTAAAATATTCTAAAAGCATATTTATTTTATATGACGACCTTCGTGGCCGAGTGGTAAGTACTACGACTGCCGCACCGAAGGTACCGGTTCGATTCCCGGTAATGGCAGTGTGTATGGTACACTGCCTTTGGTCTAGTGTCAATAAAATTCACTTGATAATAAAACTACATTTTACTTGGAGAATAAATATGATAGCTATACCATTTACATCGATTGGACTCGCGTTGTCGTGATGTAAAGAGCGATTCAACAAAATAATAGTTATATGGATCAAAATGACCACCTATTAATGTATTTATTGTTTCTTGAACAATTTTGTAAAACTCCGTATTAAATTATTATGTATGAAAAAACGATAGTTTTCAAGGAGTTTTATTATAATATTTATGTATGACATGTTTCGCCCTTCTAAGGCATTATCAAATGTTACGGCCTTCTAAGACATTTGATAATACCTTAGAAGGGTTTCTCATTTCAGTAGTCACTTTTAAAGTTAATTCTAATATTTGCGAATTTCTTAGCAAGTACACAATAAATGTTTGTAAATCCATTAATCCAAAGCCATCGTTACGAGTGTCCAAGTAACAAATGGCACAAATTGATATTTTAGCGCTGGCTTTCAATATCATTTGCTATGAACATCTGCAACGAATGAAGTTATCCTTCGACTTAATACATGACTTTATTAAGTGAGATCCTGTATCTGAAATCGATGGTAAATTATTTACTACTCTTTCTTCGACTCGCAATTCAGTTGGGACGCAGTGGCGGTCAGTAAATTTATAATAAAAATAGTTATTTCTGTTAAAATTTAAAACACTGTTATAATATCACAATTTATTTTATTGATGATGCCAACATCGGTTGGCAAAACAGCTGTCGCGACACCCCAGTGAATAAAAATAATGCCTATTGGTGGCGATGAGGTTCGCAACCCATCACAACGCGTCTCCCGCGGGGCGAAAAGAGAAGGATGAAGTGCCGCATCAGTAAAAGTGTGACAGTTCATTCTTTCTGCCTACCCTTTCGGGGAGACGGCGTGATGGTTAGTTAGTTAGTTAGTTATTATATAATAATTTTTTTTTAAATTTTAACAGTAATAATGTTGAAGTATCATAGTGTTTCGGCCAAAACAATGAACTAAAAATTAGTTAAATTAAACCTTCACTTTGTGTATTTGAAGAAATACAATGACACTTAGTTTTACAAAACTTTATTCAATAAAGTGTTGTAATACTAAGTGGAATTATATTTAATAAAATTAATTTTATCTTATCTTATCTTTTGACCAGAATAGTGTGTATGAAAGTAAAATTGAAAATATGTTTTATTTACTTCTTCTTTTTACTGTAGATTTATACAGGATATCAAATTTCTACCTGTGATGAAGACGACCAGCTTTCTCTCCATCTCTTTAATGGTCTCACCAAATGCTTATTGATTATACTTATATATAAATAAATATTGATTCTTTTTATATTATATATAAATAAATATTGATAGTTTTTCAGAATGTGCATAATTCTGCACGTATAGTCTAGGGACCACCATAAAAAGTCACACAAACTTTTTTAAAAGAACTACCAATGAAAAATAAAATGGCCGCTCACAATGGAGATTTGGTTCTAACCCTCGCGTATGGAAGCAAAGCATGGAACTGTCAGAATAGGTATAAGATTAGAATAAATTCGTCTGAGATGAGATACATAAGATATCTAGTGTGATAAAAATATGTAAGATAGAATTATAAGTGCATGAAGCATCAGAAAGCATCAAATGTGTAGCGGAAGAAAATATTATTATCAAAATTATGAAAGGATTACTGAGTTATATAGCACGTATGGATGGTGAAAGAATATTAATGTACAAATATGTATATGTTAACGATGTGAAAAGAATACGAAGCCGAAGAAGACCAAGAAGAACATAGCATGACCAAATTAATTAAATTTTTAAGACAAATTAACAGTCGGAATAATAGACATACTTGTATGACTTGCTGTATGAATGTGGAGGAATCTAATAAAGTTAGTCAGGATAGAGTGGTGTGGCGGTCCATTCTCTCTGCTTACTCCTCCGGGGAAACAGCGTGATAGTGTGTTGTTTTATACAAAATTCAACGCTATATACGAGGCATGAAATGATCAAAATCTTACTACCTATCATGCCGTGTTTTCATAGAATTGGCAGAAATTATTAACGGTCACACTTCTATCTTCTTCTCTATTTTTATGATAATTTTTTTTATACCCCGCCTATGGTTTTTGGGTATTAATCCTTTAAAATAAATCATTGGGAGGGCACACGCGCATGCGCCGGAGCCGGAGGGCTGCGCATAAATAACGCGCTACGGCTCACAGGTTTGGAATCCCTGACCTATGCCGTAATAATGTTGTCTTGTCAGAGAATCGTAGTGCCGCGGGTACACGAGCCCCGGTGCATCCAGAGTCAAACTTCTGAGGATAAGTTTGCCATAATTATTTATTTCAAACTGATATACAGGTCACCAATCACACCCAGGGACGTCACTCATATGATGATGATGACAAACAAACAAACAAACCATCACGCCGTTTATCTACAGGAGTACGCATAGATAATGGACCACCACACTTCTTTATTCCGACACATCTCTCTAGCTTCCTCCACATTCATACGACGAGTTATCCACGCACATCGATTCTTCTGACTTCTAACATGACAAATCTTTAAAATTTAATCAATTTGGTAATGCCATGTATTCCTCTGCCTCTGGTGACACCGGTGGGAAGAGCAATTAGCCTGCTGAACGCTGTGTCCTCGGAGATCGACGTCTTTCGTATTAGTGAAAATACGTTCAGGGGACAAATACTCTTGAATTTAGAAAGTATCTTGTCTTCCTAATGTCGAACCATCACTAATGCGTTCCTGGTATTATGTTGTATGTGTATAATAGTTTACCTGTACTCAATAGATGCCTTAAACATTTATGCTGTTTGTAATTTCTTTTGAGTAAATAAACTGATTTGATTCCTTGGTCTACTTCGACTCCGTAGGTACTCAATTTTTATCGATAACGTATCCTTCCTAACCATTATTTCTACACTCATGCGCTCCATATATCCGAACCAGGGCAGCGATCCTTTCATAATTTTGTTCATAATACCTTTTTTCGCTCTAATGACTGTTTGACTAAATGTTAACTAAACCTTGTTTTCTCCATTTTCATTTATGGTTGCGGGTCTTGGTCAATGCGAACATCGGAGAGGTTTAAAATTGATGCTTTCGAGATGTGATGCTGGCGGCAAATGCTGCTTATACCCTGGACGGCAAGAACCTGGTGGTTTGTCGACTTTGTCAAACAATCAAGTATATAAATATTCAAGAAGTCACAATATTTCATACTACGAGTAATATGGAGAATATATAATTATATTATTCACATGCAAAATTTTAAAAATTCAAATAAACATATGTATTTTAAAACTTGGCCTTTTAGATGGACAGCTTACTAATTCTGCCCAGTAATTTACCATGTAGCAAATACACTCCAGACAGCATGAATGCAGCAAAATCCTCCCAAGTCTCGCGAGAGGAATTTCTATCAAGATTTCCTCGGGCGGTCCCTAGTGATGCTGCTCGAGAGAAGAGTAATCCCATTCCTTGAAATTCAAAATCACTGCATAATATTTAACAACGAACTAACAAAATACGAAACAGATTAAAAGTTCACTATTGAACACAGTATATTTGCCTTATGAATGAACAGTTTTACCCTTTCAAAAATCACTATTATTTTTTTATACAAATCTTAAATTAATTCACCTAAAGGCTAGCTAGTAAAAAAATATTTTTGATTTCTGAATAAAGTCATGTTATCACATAATCAAAAGGTTTGATTCAATATTATCCTGATGTTTTGAGTTGTATTAAATGTGTTATTCCTTTCGATTTGCGTACTTCATTTTATCAGTATAAATAGTTGTACTCACTGTCAATCTCGGGCTATATAAATGAAGTTGTGAACGATATTTATCTCGTATTGTGTTTCTTCGCTATTTCTCATTCTCGCGCCTTATTATGCCTCCATCCGTGTTCTGAACTCCTGATCAATCCGCAGAAACATTGTTTACATGTTGTTAAATAAATATTTATGCTCAACGTATGGAAAATATTTTCCTTGAATAATAAAATGTACCTACAATATGAATTCAATTGCATAAATGTTTTTCTCTTTTTCAAATTTAAAAAAAAAATACATACGAACCTTGCCATAGTGGTGATTTTGCAAGGTTTATGATTAAAACATTTATTTATTTATATTTTTCTTTTTTATTACTTTGTTTACGACACTAACTTTTTAAACAAATTAAAATTAAACATCTAACATGTTTCGGACAACCCGGTTCTTCCTCAGTGATACTATAAAGATACTATTTAAAATATTAGATAATTGTTTACAAATATGATCAGTTTTGACAGATGTTTTGGCAAAGAATATAAAGAAGAAAAATATGAAACATCTACAACACAAAGTATTGCGAACATAGAAGAAATTTATTTATTTCTTTTAACCGTCGCGTTGCCATGTGGTAAATTGAGTTTCTACTGCCAATTTAAAGTTGATTTTCTTAAAACCTATGGACCCTAATATTATAAAAAAAATTGTAATCCTCCATTGAAGTGTTTTCAATATTACGTAATAAAAAAAAAGCAAAAAATTACTTCCTTCATCGCAAAAAAAAATATTTTCTAAGACTGCCCTCACCTTCATTCGTGTTAAAGTAGAATTTGTTTTGCTAATATTTACAACTTTATCAAAAGTGACAAATACTTACTCGCTGTTTTGAACGTATTATAAATTATATCTTTGACCTTTTCAATATGTACGTAATAATACCACTGTGGACGGAAACGCAGGACGCAACTTAATAATATCAGAACTGTGAAAATATTAACACTTTACCAAAAGGGAAAAATATTAATACGTACTCGTTGTCTTGAACGTACTATACATTTTGCCTAGGTGCCTTTATCCCCGCCCCGCCGGCCGCTGCGCGCAGACAAGTTTATACCCGCTTGTCCAGTCGCCCGTATGCTATGACGCATTACATATCAGAAATCGCATGGTTCCAGAAAAAAATTAATAATGATATGTTTTTCAAATAATCCATGTATGTTATAGATATCGATCTATTCCTAATGAAATTCCCTACAAGATGACATAAATTAAATTTTGATTCATCTAGTCATATGCTTGATATTTAGATAAAGTTAGCGGTAAACTGAACTTACCACATGGGAGCGAGCGTTTTGTTTTGAACACGGTACGTTAAGGGTTAAATTCAGAATCGGCCAAAAAAAGACATATGTATTATGTTTAAAAATTATTATAATACATAATATTTTTTTAAAACCACTGAAATCTTTCATTATAAACAAGAAATTAATTATAAATAAATAAAAATTCTACTAAAAGCTTTTTTTGAGAAAAGTGCTACATGCTTTTACTTATATTCAGTTGAAATTTAATATTACTTGTAAATTATGCGGTTGATATAATATTAATAAAGATATAGAGATACATCATGTAGGTGAGTAGATTCAATGTGTTTTTGATTATAAAAAAATATTACATGGAATTTAAATACAAAAAGTTCATTGCCGTTCTGGTATGAGTGAATAATGAGAAATGTAGATTTTTTAATGTTTTGAATCCAAGTAACATTCGGTTATCACTCGTAGTCACGCAATCTCTTCACCATGTCAAATGTGTGAATGACAGTTTTGACAGTTTGACGTTTATGACAGGTTGCTGTCAGTAAACACTTGTATTCGGGATCAATTAAAATCACATTATCTTAATAATAGAGGGGGGGATGAAAGTTCCTCGACGTGTAGTGTTCCAATAACCATAACACCCGGCGCCCCTGGAATGAATCAAAGTCGGGCAAACCTTCAAAGACAACGGCTAGAGAAGATAAGAGATATTATATTTTCTACATTCAACCCTGTAAAACAAGCCATTAACGTGATGAAAAAGAAGAAGACATTATCTTATACAAATATTTAATTAGTATACAGAATATATAGGTTTGTATTCATAGGCATATTTATATAGTTTGTGTATATTAACTAAGTAATTTTATAAGAGTCTCCGTAATTATTAATAATTAATCGAAAAATAATAATAACTAACCGGTTTCGTTCCCGCCGGAGCTTTGTCAGGGTAACAGGAAATGATTAACATAATTCATACTCTGTTACCCTGACGAAGCTCCGGCGGGAGCGAAACTGATCGGGGTTTATAACGGATATAGTGGTTTATATACAAATTTTGCAAGTGTATTTTTATTAAATTCATTTAATATCACACCACAAATGATGCGCTTCATACGAAAGTATAAAAATAATGTATTGATTCATATATATTCTATACGAATCTTGTTAAGTTATGAGCAGGTAACAAGTCACATAATATGCCGATTGATTGATAATTCTGAGAGTACGTGTGATAATGTATGCAAAATATACTGCTTGTTATTCCCAAACCGCCTCTGTAGGCATCTTCAGACGTGATTTCTCATCTAAAAAGTCTATTCTTATTTGCATTATTTCGACATGAAGCAACAATAAATCGTTTTACATTATTTAAAGCTAAAACGAACATTGACTTTAACGATTTCAATGGATACATCATTACGTCTATTTTTAGTCGGCGGGCAGGTACCCACTTTATATTGAAAGTACTTTTTTTACTAAAAGTATATTTTCATTGTCTTTTGTGGCTTTTTCTGTGCAAACGGTTTTTTTTCAGTTATCGTAGTGAACAATAGTCATAAATCAGAGCATTCTTTGAAATAAAATAGAATGTTTAAAAAAATAATTAGTTATTATATTAGAGCAGGTATAAAATACGAACTATCAAAGACTCATTATAACTGAGGTAAACTAAAAAATAAAAGCTTACATCAGCCTACGTTAAACTGAATACATTAAGAGTAAAAACATAATGAGATGTTTCGTTGAAACATCTCATTCACATAAAACATAAAAAAAACATCTTGAAATTAAACGTTTTCAATTATTTAATATAGAGTTTTACATCATTGTTCAAGAAACGATAAAAGAAAACATGTGAATTAAAATGCAATTTATTCGAGCAATGAATGAAAAAAATCTCATTGAGTATTTTCTATTGGTATTCTGTATGAAGCACATCCTTGGTGATGCAGTACATTGATACATTTCCGTGATGCGATTTTGAATGCACTTTTATTATGCAGTTCGACTTGCAATTTGTTTACCAATGGGATACGCCGGCATTCCGCAATTGACGAATACATGACAGATGACACACGGCACGTGACCGGTGATATTTGTCTTTGACTTCATCGCTTTGATATATGTGTAAGTAATTAGTGTTTTGAGTATCCATTGTTAACGTATCGATTTGTGAAAAGGTGAATGGAAAAATACTTATATTAATAAGTTTGTGGATGGCGTCAATCTAATTGCACTGCATGCCATTTGAATACAGACAATAATTGGTTACAAAGAAAAGTAAGGTTAGGTGATCAGACATCCTTTAATAGAATGCCACACGCCGCGTATATTTTTATTCTAAGATATCTCTTTACACAACATTTTGAATGTATACAAATTCTTGTAGACAAATACTGGATTTTACCCATTGCGGATAAATTATTTTTATAAAGATTAATTGTATCTAAATAGAGACGAAGGTGTAAATTTATGACCTGTCATTGGTTAGGTTGAGCAATCGCTTTATGTTTAATAACATTCCCCATTCCGCCCTTTTTAGGACCACCACATCTGACAAATTTTTGGAACTTGTATATATGCTAGCATCCTGCGCTTATCTTTACATATTTTAGTTAACTCTACACTAGCGTCATCTATTAAGATTGGGAAGCACTAAGCAGAAAATCTTTATTAATGCACTGTGAAAGTCTCTGCAAATCATACAGTACTAGATTACGCCTGGAGATGTCTCTCCAATTTGTATCAAATCAAATCAAATCAGTTTATTTTCTCAAAAGACATTACAAACATTTTTTATAGTTTGAGGCATCTATTGAGAACAGGTAAAACATAAGGAATATATAATACCAGGAACGCATGAGAGATGGTTCGACATTAGGAATACAAAATACTCTCCAAAGTCAAGAGTATTTGTCTTCTGAATGTACTTTCACGAATATGAAAGACATCGATCTCCGAAGCGATCATGTTCAGCAGTTTGATTGCTCTCCCCACCGGCATCACCAGAGGCAGGTTGGTTCTGCATGCTGGGAGATAAAACGGTCTGTGCTGACGCTGTCGAAGATAGCCATCCGGATCATAAAGATGGATAGCCTCCAAGATGACTGTATGCCTCCAAGATGATTGTATGCCTACTTGGACCAGTTATTTTATACAACATTTTGAATGCAGGTATACAAATTCTTGTAGACAAATACTGGATTTTACTCATTGCGGATAAATTATTTTTATAAGGATTAATTGTATCTCAATAGAGAGGAAGGTGTAAATTGTTTTTCTACAGTACAGTACATTCTAGAGTACATGTATTTTTTTTATATAACAGGGCGTTTGAAACCAATTACTGTATACAAACTATATTAAGGTACATTATTGATTCTCATGACATATAATATTTAGATTATCCATCGCCATTTTATTATCACGTGAATTTTACACCAGACCAAATACAGTATGACAATCACGCTGCCATCATCGGGGATCGAATTTGGGATCTTCGGTGTGTTCATAATAGATCTTGCCAATCTGTCACGAAAGTCGTCATTGATATAATTAATGAGATATCTCTAAATGAGAGTACGAATAATGAGATATCTCTACCAATGAGTATTGATATATCTGATATGTATACGGGAGTAGGTACTTGTATTAACAATAATACATTGGATGATTTATAGAGAGCTATTTTTTTAAATTAATCATCTCATCAACGCTGTATTGATATATCTCAAGATATATCTCTCATTATGAGAGTGCTTGTATTATCAATCTCATGAGAAATCTTTAAATAAGAATACGAATTTTTACTATGTCTTACTACTATAGTTAAATAAAGTGTTGTAATACTAAGAGCAGTTATATTTATTCAAATATGAATTCACAAAAGTGAAGGCGAATATAGATGAAAATAAATTTTAACGGTTTCGGCAACTCGCTATTTGTATTTGTTTCTAATTGTTGAATTGCCATTAAACGGACTCATTAATGATGGTGATGATTTACATAGCGCCATTTTTGTGAGAGATTCATTTCAAGGGCGCTCATGCCTGTTATGAGGATTCTGGGGAATGGTGCTCTTACTGTCTCCTGATAATTTTTTTTTTAACTTTTAATCTGACCAGTAAATTTCACAGTAAGATTTATTAGATATAATATGTTTTAAAGTATACTAATAAACCGCAATATATAATATCCAAATTCTAGAAGACTTCTAACCAAATACATCGCAAATGGAGCGCTGCTTATTTATTCGAGTTTTATTCCTTTCTGCTCATATTCACATCAAGCATACGAACTGAATCACATAAAATATTATATATTTCACTTTACATAACCATCAATACGGCATATTTACTTTCCCCAAATCTCATTTGTATCTATACGTATTTATTTCGCATACATTTTCTCTTATCCCCATCATACCAGACTAGACTTTATTTTGTGTGTATTTTCATGGAGCAAAAAGTTGGAGTTTTCCTCTCTGAAAAATATCATTTGCTAGACTGGATGATAGGGGAGCCGTGATGGATGAGGCCCTTATTTCCATGACAATTTTTTACCGTAATATATCCTGTTTTTCAAACATTTTACTACTTTTCCTACGCGTGGAGGACACAATAGATATATTTCTTCGGTTGATCATTCGGCTTAACAGTGATAACTCAAAAAATTATCTTTTTAATTGTATCTCAATAGAGACGAAGATGCAAATTGGAAACTGAATATAGTTGATAAAGGTGTTAACAGGACTTATAACCTGTCATTGGTTGGGTTAAGTGCACCCTTTATGTAATTACAACATTCCCCATTCCAACTTTCTTATGACCATGTCTGCCAAATTTTTGGAAGTTGTATATATGTTAAAGTCCAACACCAAAATTTACATGTCAGTTTCAATGCACCATCTATGAAGATTTGCTTATATATGTTAAGCTCTAGGATTACTCTATATAATCTACATACTAACGCCATCTATGAAGATTTTGTGTTTATTAAGCATCAAGCAGAAACTTTGTGTTTATTAAGGGATTTTTGTTTATTAAGGGAAAACGTTGTATGATAGAATACCGAACGATGAAATAAGAAAGAAATGTAAGGCAGATGACTACATCATAGATAAAATTAAAAAAGGATCCCGGAGATGGTTTGGACATATGGAACGAATGGATGAGAATAGAATGGTTAAAAAGTTGTACACAAGCAGCGTGAGTGGAAAAAAAACGCCGAGGACAACCGAGGAAAACATGGCATGACCAAATTAATCAATTACTAAAAGGCGGTCAAATTCGAAGTCGGAATAATCGACGTGCGTGCATGGTACGATGTATGAATGTAGAGGAATCCCGAGAGGTATGCCAGGACAGAGCATTGTGGCGATCCATCCTCTCTGCCTACCCCTCCAGGGAAATGGCGTGATGGTTAGTTAGTTAGTTAGTTATAATTAATCTGCTTTTTGTTTTAAGTCATAGATGTTTTTGTGAAACAAAAAAATCATTATTTAATATCATCAGAAATAGCTTTGTAGGTAGTATATTTTACATTATGTTGACATTAAAGATATTAAATTGTCATTACTGGTTTACAGCGTATATAAATAATCTTAAATATAATAATAATATGCTCACTTTTTAGTGTCGTTTTTCAAGGGCGCAGTGTGACATGTTTTTAATCTAAATATGAATGCTGTATCTGATATTGGCGAGTTGGGTTTTAATTTGGGTAAGATATATGAATAAAATGGGAACTTAGATACGAAATCTGTCGGTTCATTTATTATGTAAATATCATATTAGTCCATATTAAAATATAAATAAACATCACTTCCTATTTGATAATGACCTTTCAAGGCGTAACCCCTATAAAACATTAAATTAATTCAACAAAGCACATAATTTCATCAATATATAATTTAATTTTTCATTTAAAAAACGTGTCATGATCAAGTCAATAAAAAAATATGTCTGCCATATCGGAGAAATCGACGTGCGTGCATGAATGTTGAAAAAGCGAGAGAATTATGTAAGAAAGAACAGTGTGGCAGTCCATAATTTCTGCCTACCCCTTCATGGAGACGGTGTAATGGTTAGTTAGTTTGAATGGAAAAAAATATATAAATAAGCAAAAAGCTTTTTGGATTTCTTGTCGAGTTATATCTATGCATTCATATACTTTTAAATTATTATTATAACATTAAATTTGTTAGGAGTTTCAAATCAAATTATAACCGAACATATCGAAGAAAAAGTTTTTTATTGCCAAAAGAACACGCATAAAACGACATGCGAATGTAAATATTCATATTTGGTCTAATGCCATGATAAATATTCATGCTAAGAAGAAACGATAGCGAAAACTGTATTAAGTTTGAGTAATAGGTTCTTGAAAGCACTGGACAACTCTGCCCAAACTAAACTGTAAATCATGAAAAACAGAAAATGCTATTATAAAGACGTCTTCTGGTAAGCCCCTACAAATATATTTGCCTCGCATAAAGTGAATGTGTGTAGGCACCTACCATGTAATACATACCTTTACCATATATATAATTTTTTACGTCGATTTAATATCATAATATTAAATGTACATATCTAAAATTGTAACGGAACATAATAAATAAATGAAAAAAAAAAATGTATTATACACATTCGTAATTTGTATACAATAAATAAAATGATATGTTCGTTTGTGTGTGTGTGCCTTAAATACTCAAAAACTACTCGACCGATTTCTCAGAATATTTCATAGTTTGGTTTTATTAGCGAAATGAGTGTTTATATACTGATATGAATCTTCTTCTTCTAAATATTGTTTTCATTGGAATACTTAATAATTACAATGAAATAAAAATACATTTGAATCTATTCCAAGTGAAGCTAGGTAAAACGACTAGTTTTAACAATACAAAGATTAATAAATGTGAGGAGTCAGAGAAATCGACGCGCGTGCATGACACGATGTATGAATGTTGAGGAAGCGAGAGAAATATGTCAGGAAAGAAAAGTGTGGCAGTCCATTCTTTCTGCCTACCCCTTCGGGGAGACGGCGTGATGGTTAGTTAGTTAATTAGTAAGATTAATAAAACTCTTAGAACGAAAAAAAGTTATTATTTTTTAAGTACTTTTTTTTTCAAAACATTTCACAGCAAAGAACCAAAAATCGCATGAATGATAGTATAGTCAGGCGGTCCATCCTCTCTGCCTACCCTTCCAGACAAACATCGTGATTGTCAATAATGATTTTGAGTGCACTATTTACTTTATTTCCGGGACCGTTTACTCGTACATTCTAATATATATAGAAACAGTCTAAATACTCGTTAAATAAATTCAGCAATTTTCTAAACGAATTCCAAACAAAACCAATGTCAACGGACCAATAAGATATGCGAACCAATGAAGGTTTATTTTTGCGAATATTTTTCCTCTACGATTTATAGTATTGTCGGAACGGAACAACTTTGCAGTGGCATCAAAGGATATACTCATACACGTACACAAAATGACGCCAGCTTTGTAAAATACACCACATCCAAATAAAAAAAATGCAATAAAAAAATTAATAAGTAGATTATTTTTTAATAAATCTAAAATTAATAAAATATTTATTTATTATAAAAAAATCGGATAACAACAAAATTTAAAATATTCGCCTATATACGATTAAAAAAACTTTTTTAAAACCGAAACTTTAAATGTGACTTGGCGCGTTTTGTAAGATCGGCGTAAGCTGTAAGTAAGTGTGTGTCTAGGCACGTTTTGTTTGTGTATTGGTTGATTAATGTGACTAGATTCTTTGTATTTTTCTTTTATCCATGAAAAATAAATTGTAATACAAAATATAATAACACTGAAGGGTCCATGAATTTTAGCAACTATCGGCATACTAGTATAGCGGAAAAATAATTATATTGTTATAAACAATATAAAATACCGAGAGAAACTAATTAACTTTACATAATGTCGGAGAAATCCGAAAGAGTAGGCAGAAATAATAAAAAACCATACTGTTTTTTTTCCTGTACATACTTCTACAGTATGTTCATCATTTATACACTGGGAATGCTCACACGTCGATTTCTTCGATCATTTATCTAAAATTGATGAAAATTATTCATTTTATGGTGCCACGTTTTCTTGTGTTTTCTCGGTCTTCCTCTATTTCTTGCTCTATCTAACTAACTAACTAACCATCACGCCATTTCCCCGGAGAGGTAGACAGAGAGGATGGATCGCCACTTTGTTCTATCCTGGCATAATTCTCGCGCATCTTCTACATTTACATATCGTGACATGTACGCTCGTCGATTGTTCCTACTTCGAACATGGCCGCCTTTCAGTAATTGATTAATTTGGTCATCCCATGTCTTCCTTGGTCTTCCTCGACTTCTTTTCCCATTTACACTACTTGTATATATCTTTTTAACCATTCTTCCCTCGTCCATTCGTTCCATATGTCCAAACCATCTTAGTGACACTTTCTTAATTTTATTTATTACGCATTCATCCGCCTTATATTCCTTTTTTACTTCATCATTAGATATTCTATCATACTGTTTTTCCGCACATTATTTTTAGTGACCTGATTTCTACGGCATTTATCCTAATTTCATCCTTCTTCTGCCAATTCCAAGTTTCACTTCCAAACACAAGGGTCGGGACTAGAACTCCATTGTGCACTGCCATCTTTGCTTCAGTCGATATATTTCTATTTACGGTAATGACTTTGAGTGCACAATTTATTTTGTTTCCAGCTCCAACCCTTCTTCCGATATCTTTCTCCATTCTTAAATCTCTTGTAAACATGCTTCCTAGATAAACAAATTCGGTAACTTGCTCTCATTTCTCACCGTTCGCGCTATTGTCAAAATCCGTCATATATTCTTCCTTTTCAAATACCATAACTTTAGACTTCCCACAAGGTCATACTTTTATATACTTCGTACACGTTCATCACAAGGTCATACTTATTACATACTTCGTACATCTTCGTATATATTCTCTTAACTTCTTAATCACCTATCATATAATATATACATTTGGCACTCTATCGTATAAAGATTTAACCGCACAATCATCTAAGAAATATCATTTGTATCGTATTTATTGGATAACGATGAGATTTGGATTCAATATACTAATAATAGCATAAACTATAAGAACAAATGTGTATTGATACTGTTCAAACATTCCCAACATAAAAATGTTCGGCCAGGACGTTCCTTGGACCAAAACAATCAAATACCTTGGGGTTACCTTGGATTCTAAGCTGACATGGAGGCCACACATTACAAATAAAGTCAAAGCCGCGTCAAAAGCAATCTCAGCCGCCTACCCAATGTTAGCTAGAAACAGTAAACTAATCATCGACAATAAACTCCTGATATACAATCTTCACTTATGCAGCCCCAATCTGGGGCTATGCAGCTTCGAGTCACATACAAAAACTCCAAATCCTGCAAAATAAGGCTATCCGTTTATCGCTTGGTGCGCCTTCATGGACCAGGATTACACAACTGCACCTAGAATCGGGAATCCCGATGATAGATGAATTCATTCTGAAACTTGCCGAACGTTTTTACAAAGGACTTCCTTCACATCCCAACCCCACAATAAAAGACCTCTCAAATTACATTCCAAACACTTCCAGCCGCCACGAGCGCCCGAAATCGATTCTCCTTCAGAGGAACACTCCGGGCCACACAAATCATGCCCCCGAATAAACTAACAACCCACCGAATCACCTTCCAACAATGTTCCCATCAGACGTAAGAGGAATAGCCACATGAGCTGAACCTCTGTAAGCCAGAAGATCCAAGTCCACATAAAACATTTAATTCCTTGCACATTTCCTGGTTTTTTGCTATCCATGTCATGCCAATAAATGTTGACGAACCAGTTGACAACCACAATCCAAGAAATAACTTGTAAAAAATAAGAGTTTCTGATGCTGATTGACGGATCTCTTCCCGTTAAAAATTATTTTATCATCAATATTCATATATTTGTTGTCGTCCTTTGATCGCTTGCTAGTTAGGTTTTCAAAATTCTAACAACATTATTTTGAGTTCGAATAAAATCTTATATTACTTACTAATAAGTATTTTTTTTAAATATTGCTAACCGGTTTCGATAATCAATAGTCTATGTATATTTTATTTCAAAGCAATAGAAGTGTGCGCGGGAGATGCCTATTGGTGGCGATGAGGTTCGCAACCCATCACACCGCGTCTCCCGCGGGGCGAAAAGAGAAGGATGGAGTGCCGCATTAGTAAAAGTGTGACAGTCCATTCTTTCTGCCTACCCTTTCGGGGAGATGGCGTGATGGTTAGTTAGTTAGTTAGTTAGCAATAGTTTTAGGAGTTTTGTATTAAAAGAGATCAAAGAGACTCTAAAATTTAACAAAAAAGAACTAGTCCATTGTTTTATCTGAAACACTATGATACTTCAACATTATTAAGTGTTATATTATAAAACTCTGTTTTTATGTATCACATTTTTTATTTTTTGTGACCGCTGTTTCGTTAACCTATATTGACATTATCAGATGTAACAATAATATGTCAACTGTTTAATGAACATAAAGATTCGAAAATTTAACAGTTGATATATTACTGTAACACCCATGAAGTCAACATAGATTGACGAAACAGCTGTCGCGAAAAATAAAAGTAAAAAATTGTGATAAATAAAAAGCAGAGTTTCATAATATAATACTTAAAAAAGAACTTTTAAATATGTTATTTGCAAATCAATACATATATGTATAATTGATTAAATACAATTTAATTAAAAATATGTTTTTGTGATTCAAGATTTCATGATAACGAGCGATTTCTTCTCTGTTTGAATATCGAATACTAAATTCTAATACTATTGACTTAAATCATTGTAGTAGTATTAAAAATATATAAGAATCGTATACTTCAAATAAATTTGCTAACACATATAGTGTCATATTATTAACTGAAAGTTGAAATATTGTTAGTGGAGAGATTTAATATTTTTTCGGGCCAAATGAATGATAAACGGTAAAAGCAATTTGTATACGAAATAATTAATTTTTAAAACTGTCAAATCGCAAAGTGACTACATCCTTTGAAAGCATAAAATAATGACATGACTTTTATTTTTATTCACATAAGCTTATGCGTAGGTATATCTCCCTAACACTGGAACTTCCTTCGATAAATTTGATGTGTATTTTAACGGAATACATTATTGCAGAAGGAAACATTAAATCTTGTAGACTGGCGAGCAATCGTGTGATCAGAGCGTGGAACAATGCCCATAAGAGTGATCAGATGTAACAATACATACTGAAGCTATGAAGTAAATGGCATACAGCGAACAAAGTGTCAACCTTAAATCAATCAGTATTAAATTTAATAACTGGACAGTTATACGAAGATCTTCCAAAATATTCTTTCCATTTTGATATACTTACGGTATTAACGCCGTGAAATTTCATAATTTTGTATTTTTATAACGCAAGTACGTAAACACTTTTTTTCCATTTTCATGTTTACTTTCCTTAAAATGTTTCGAAAATGTGTTATAAACGACATAATTTAAATCTAGATAAAAAAGGTCGAAAATGATTAAATACAGAAAAAGTTAGTATTTTTTCCAAATGCCGTGCTGTTACAAGTAAACTTAGATATTTAAAAATGCTAGAGAAATTCATATTGCTACTTTTTAAAGTTGAAGAAAAAACGTTTTCAAAGTTTGATAGCACATACATTGTACGGGACAGATTGCTCCCCCCGTACTATTAATATTTATTTTTGGCCGCTGACTGCTGCTCGTCTCCGATGAGGTATGGATGGTAAAACGGAGAATACGGCGTGATGATGATTGTGTAATAAAACAAAGTTTTATTATATGCGGCAATCAGTGCAGGGTAGAAGCGAAGAGAAGTTTACAGTAGCTCAAATACTGGTTTTCACGTAATTAAGAGCGCCAAGCCTCTTACGCGCAGCGTGTCCACGCGTGTCAGAATTTGAAGGAAGAGAGAAGGCCGAGCCCTTACAAGACCCGCTTATATAGTCTCCGCAAACTAGCAAAAACGGTTATTTAACGTTTTTTCCAATTTCGGAGAATTTTAGTCGCAGCCGCTGTGTTGCTATGGCCTCTGATTGGCTGTTTAACAACACGCGACCAACCGCAAAACTATTCCAAGAATAATCTCGATTGAGCTACTGCATAATCTCGTTGCTATGCGCTTTCACGCGACTACCGATTGCCTTATTTATTTTAACAAAAACATAAACAAATTAAACTTAAACGAATTAAACTTAAATTAATACAAAATACAAACATGAATTAAATAATAAAATTAGCATAGTTAAAAATAATAAAAAATTAAAAATAAAAATTATTAAAATTAAAACTACTCGCATACGTCCGATACATACTCGTACATGTTTTTGGAGCTTAATCAAATATTGAAAGAAAAAATACAATAAGAAATATATAATTAATATAACCCTCATAAAAGAAGAAAACGATAATTACGCAAAAATAAAATAAACCGTTATTGTTCAAGTAACAGTAGATAAAATATATAAATTGCGACTCGTGTCCTGCTTCTAAATAAATAAAACTTCTAGAACATGTGGATTTTCCTCCAAATGTGAAATGTACCTTATTATTTTAATACTAATTTTAATAAATAATACCATTTTATACTACGTTAAATATTCATTTAGGTAATGTTTATGTTGATTTACCCTGCTCGGGGTATTAATACACAAATGTAAAAGAATTCCGCAATACAAATGTCTGGACAGTTGGGCGTCTACTGTCTGCAGGCTATTCTGCTTCACTGGTCCCACTCTGCGAGCAAACAGACCTAGTTCCGAAGTAAACATACAAACAAGTTCCTACCGATAAAAACATATTTTTTAAAATAAATAATGTCAAGTATTTAGAATTCAAGTGATAACTTCGTGTCATACATTTAAGTAAACAAATATTTCACTATAGCATACTGCATATTTAAATATGATATCAATTAATAAAAATGTAACTATAAAATTTTAGCTTCAGAATTGAATGGAAGTTTATTCAAAGTTATTTTGAATCTTTTACGAAAAGATACTTTTAAATATTGTATGGACCATAAAAATACTAGAGTTTTCCAAAACGAGTCAGTTCTATAAAATAAACAAGTAGTATGAAACAATATTTTGAAAACAGCATTTTAATAAAGTTTTTTTTTTACTAATAAATATCAATTTATTTTCGTTGTTATAAAAAAAAAAAGAAAAAAAACTGGTTGTAATTAATTATTTTTTTCTAATTTATTCAATGTATTATATTATCACGTATTTCTGGCACCATTCTATCTCAGAATGAACATGTATTTTAGATCGCATATTATTTGAACATTCGTATGATTGTCACAATGTCTTTGGTCTGGTGTAGAATTCACGTGTCAATAAAATGGCGTGTATTAGCTACCTATCACATGTCATGAGAATCAATGTAATAGCTAAAAATAAATTATATACAGTAATTGGGTTCAAACAACCTGTTGTAAGGATACAAAAAAAAACTTTTAATTTAAGTTTGAGTCGCCGGTAAGGTATCATTTGAGTGGCCATATCAGCTACCTGCAACTTATTTACTGTTTCTTGAATAATGACGTAAAATTTTATATGTATTAATAATTATAAGGAATAAAGCGTCTGTTTTCTAAAGCTTTATTTTATTTTATAGTAACTTAATTAAATAGTCCATTCTCAAAGCAGTTTATTTTAGGAAAACAAACGAAACTCCCATAACCCGTCTCTCTTTCCTTTCCAGTGGCCTTCGGCGGTTCATTCTTTCATCTGTATTTTAATACATTTTAAATGCAGACTGTAATTTTTCATTCTCGTGTTCAACCCTCCCTCCCCTAATACTCCCTCTCGCAGATCGTGCCCTCCTTTGAATCTACCCCTTTCTCATACTCCTAGGTACTTAAGAAACAGGCTGTTTCAGAATTGGATATTTTAATGTGTATGTTTATTGTAATGCCACTATAATGTTTTTTTATAAGCGTTACTTCTTTTAAATGAAACAAAAAAAGCATAAAAATAAATATTTTTTAAACGTACATAGGTATGTTTAATAAAATTATTCGAAAAATCTAATGGAAATCTTTTTTTTAAATAACTTTCGTGAAATAATAATAAAAATATTTATCTATTTATTATAAAAAGAGAAGGATGAAGTGCCGCATCGGTTAAAGTGTGACAGTCCATTATTTCTGCCTACCCTTTCGGGGAGACGGCGTGATGGTTAGTTAGTTAGAATATTTATCTTTGATACAATATTTTCAATCATAAAAACGCAAAACTTAAAATTATATAAAAAATTCTTATTAATATTCAAAGTATTTAGAAATTCGACTGAACATGCGTGTAGATAGAACAATATCTCAAAAAATCCTAAATTTAAAATCTTTTTTTAATTCTTTTGATGTAAATAAGAAAAATGTAATTTAAATTGTATGTATGTAAGGGATGATTCATGTATGTAAAACTCATTTGTGTATTTATAGCAAATAGTTCCCAAATATCGGCTTACGATTTCAATCACGTCACAATTTGACACTAATGCGGTTGTAATATTTATAACTGTCGTGTTCTGAGCACGTCCATTAGTAAGTATCTAATAATAAAAATAGTTACGTATCTTACCTATGCATTGTTTGAAAAGGAACGCATACACCTTGTGCCTATAATAAATAAATATACATAAGTATTCAACCGTTCTAGTTAGAATAAATACATATTCAGTATATACACGACTATGCAAGAACATATACAAGGATCAATTTTATCGTTGGCGACGTATTTTTTTACTATCATATATAATATGAAATTATCAAATATTCCACACCCTCATCTATATGTAAACAGAACAATTAAATAATTGAACGCAATAACTGGAGTCATTAATATATTTCAATAACGATAGAAATTAAATCACCTAAACGTCTGTTTTCATTTGTGTGTAAGATTAGTTATTGGTTAGTCATTATCTAATTCAAAATTAAAGGCCCAAGTGGAGACTAAAGATTCAACAAAAGATATTAGATTTTGCTGCAAACCAATCCCTTGTATTGAAGCTTAAAATAATAATAAAATGTCACATTGAAGATTATATATTTAAATTTTGATACTACTTGTATATATCTTTTTAACCATTCTTCCCTCATCCATTCGATCCATATGTCCAAACCATCTTAGTGACCCTTTCTGAATTTTATTTATCACGCATTCATCCGCTTTATATTTCTTTCTTATACCACCATTACATATTCTATCATACATTGTTTTCCGCACATTCTTCTTAGAGACCTCATTTCTACGGCATTTATCCTACTTTCATCCTTATTTCTATTTCAATTTGCGATAATGACTTTGAGTGCACCATTTACCATTTATTTTGTTTTCAGTTCCAACCCTTCTTCCAATATCTTTCTCCATTCTTCCATCTCTTGTAAACATGCTTCCCAGATAAACAAATTCGCTAACTGTGAATTAAGTTTATTAAAAATTAAGTTTAATGTGTAAAAATTAATTGTAAGTGAGAATTAAGTTTATGAAAAAACTTAAGCGTTAGTCTAAGTTTAATTATTTTTATGTATATGCCTAAAAAAATATTTACATGCTTTGTTATTAATTTTTGATTGCTTCTTTTTCACCAGACACGTTGAGAAAAGCGTGTAGTATCAGCATCCGTGCAGAAGACCTATGTATTATACGTTATTCTAGATACATGCATCGTTCTAATGTTGCTCTTCGCTTGTTTGTTGTGCAAAACTTATAAAGTAGCGGGAAAAATACATGCCCAGAGATAGAAAGAGCACTTGAATCGCCAAGCCGGTACCTACTTGTATGATATCACATCCGGTAGTACATCATAAATGTTCCCATTTACCGGAAAACGAAATTGTTTTATTGGAGTAAGTTGCAGACACGTTCCCTTATTTACTCCCAACAAAGTCGCGATTGTATTTTTTAATATTAATGTTTATTTGTCTTACGTAACACAATAATCTTTCAATGAAAAAGATTATACACAAGCAAAAAAAACCTTTTAATTAATTGTCTTATTATTTAATATGTTTAAAACTCGTTTCGTCTTGATATAACATAAGGGCAACCAAACTATTTAAAAATCAAACGTAGAGTAATAATTAGAACTAGAATGGATCAACAAAATGGAAAATGCACCACAATAAATACACGAGTATGGTTGAATGGGTACAAAAATAATTTTCCTATGTTGTCATACAAATTGTGCATTATCTCATTATTTGAATCCAATGAGACGAGATTGGAACATGTTCATCTTCTACTATTTAAGCTATAAGGAAAATTGCATTAATGGTCCAGTCCCCGCTGGCGCTGGGGAGACAAATAAAATTACTGACATGATAGCTTCAAAGATCGACGTTTCATATTAACGTTCTGAAGATAAATACTTTTGATTATAGAGTGACTTGTCTTCTTAAAGTCGTACCATATCTCATACGTTCCTGTTATATTTTTAATAAGTTATTTTTGACGGTATAGCACATTATTTAAATGAGTAAGAATCATCTGTTCACTGCCGGCAAGCTCACGCAAGCGTTAAAAATGATCTCCTCAAAGTGTAGGTAAAATAATTTATTTTGAACTAAACAATGTCTCACTAAAGTGTGCTAAGGGTGGCTGGCTAATTTGGAGTATCTCCCCGCTAATGTTTTTGTTATGTTCTCCCTAGCACTAATAAGCAGTTGATTATTTCGCCCTTTTGGACTTGCCTCGCGCTATCTCTGCTTCCACCGTAGTTCAAATGGAATGGGCGATTCTTTGCCAACCGATCAATAGCAATGATAATATTATAAAATGAATATACAATATTATTGAAAATTGTTAAACTATTGTTTTGTTTGTTAAACTATGCTTGAATAATTTAATGAAATATTTGAGTTTTCGTAAATGAACGCTTATTTTTTTTGTACCGATGCATTTCTAACAAACAAAAAAAAAACGGTTTTAAATGAGATATAATAGCTTCTATTGATTAAAATAAGTAAGAATTTTATATACGAGTATTTATAAAACTCATCAACAATATAATGTGATCCTTTTTTAATTTTATTTAGGACGCATTCATCCGCTCTACATTCCTTTCTTACTTCAACATTTGATATTTACACAGTGTTTCCCACATTCTTCTTAGTGACCTCATTTCCACGACATAATTATATCCTACTTTTATTATTCTTCTGCTCCAACTCCAAGGTTCAATTCCATACACAAGGGTTGGCACTACAACTCCATTGCGGACTGCCATCTTTGTTTCAGTCGATATATTTCTATTTCCGGTAATTACCTTGAGTGCACCAGAAAAGTTTCCATGAATTGAACAAAAAACAATTTGTAATTAGATGTCTCATATAAATATAATAGCAAATTTATATATATTTAGTAGAAAACTCATCAACATCATAATAAGCACAATATTTTAGAGTGGAACTTAACTATCGACAAGAGAAGTTTTCATGAATAAGCAATATTCCAACTTGACTACTATCAAAATGTATTAACAAGATGAAACGTCTCATTTAAATAAAATATAATAAAAAATTTAATTTAAAAAAATATTTATTTGTATTCAGTTCAAATCTGAAAAACCTTTGGTAAAGTAATCTACAGTTGAAATACCTACATATAAAAACCTATCAATATTAAATTATTCTTCATAATACAAAAATGTTTATTTTAATCACAATTCATATCAAATAGAAGTGTGCTTAAACAGTCCATTGTTTTGGCCGAAACACTATGATACCTTAACATTTTAAAAACTGTTAATGAATTAACTTTGTTTTTTGTATCACAATTGTATTTTATTTTACGCGACAGCTGTTTCATCAACCAATGTTGACATCATCAGGTGTTACAATAATATATTATATTATTGTAATTTTTTACGCGACAGCTGTTTTATCAACCAATGTTGACATCATCAGGTGTTATAATCATATATTATGTTATTATACAATTGTGATACAAAATACAAAGTTTATTCATTAACGGTTTTTAGAAGTGTGCTTATTATTAACTCAAAATGAAGTAATTTTCTTAAAAACTAAATAGCAAGATTTATATAGAAACGATTGAAAACATCTCCAAAACTAATAAGCAAAACATAATAATGGGTAAATAAATAAAAACAATAACTAACAACAATATTCACATGACAGATAAGTTAGGGAATCTCCCAGAGGGCGTTGTGTAAAACAAGAGTGTTTCGTCACTTTGGTAGAAGCTTTTGTATATAAATAGTCAAATTAAAAGTTTCAGTGGATGAGCTTTCTCCGCCTCGCCGGCCCCATACGTGTCCTGTTGACATAATGAAGGAACTACGTTCTGTAACGCGGCGGCTATGGAAATGAGCGGGAAAAAGTTGACAGTATTATTTTTTTACTTCCTGTTCAAAGATATTACGAAATTTGTGCGCTTCGCTGAGAGTTTAATTTTATACTAGCATCTAAAGTAAATTACAGAAGAATTTACAACAAGTGTGGACTTGTATTATCAAACCAACCGGTTTCGCTCCCGCTGGAGTTTCGTTAGAGTTACAAACTCGTCACCTGAGAGTAAGAAGGTTCCAACTGTCAAAAGTAAAAAGCTGAGAAAAATTAAGTCAAAGTTTAGTTGGTTTCGGGTGTGTCTTGGAATAAAAGGGTTCCATCTGAAGCAGATGAAATTCTTTTACCGAGAAGCGTGTAAATTTTCTCTGGTGACAATTGGAATAATAAAGTTCTAAGTGTAAATTAATCCTTCTTCAGTGAATCGTGTGTTTTGAATGATCAGATGGAACTTGATTCTTTTCGTAACATCAAAATGACGATACTGTTACATGTTTTTTTTAAATTGTACGTATAGATAAGGTTAGTAAGAATCCATTTCACGAAAAAAAGCCAAATGTGATATTTTGTTAGTTGGAACCCTCTTACTCTCAGGTGACGAACTGTTTGTTTATGTAACTCTGACGTAGTTCCTGCAGGAGCGAAACCGGTTGGTTCACTAATACAAAATATTGTGGAGAAAAAATAATGTACAGAAGTGTTTTAAAGTATTTTTTAATAATTCCACATATTAAGTGCTACCTACGATAATATAAACATAAGAATTAAGAATGTACCGTTGTGATTTTTAACTGTCTGTATTTTTTTATTAAAGAAAATCCTCATATTCTTCTTTATCCGTCTCGCTACTGCTGAGTGTATGCTGGATGGCCTCTTCAAACGTTCCTCATTTTTCTCTATCCCGTACGACTCTCTGGATAGAGAAAAATGAAGAAACAATAAAAATAAAAATATTTTTGATTTTCACTTTATAATTCAACCTTAGTTGGCTCTAATGTCGTTTTCTCCAAAGGATTGAAAGAGTAGTTCATTATCAAAGACGAATCTGTTATCCAGATTAAAATTGTGAATTTTTGTATTAAAAGTGCAAAAAAAACAGTTTTCTTGTTTTATAAAAAATCTTATTTAATTGTGTGTAAAATAATAACTGAACTATCTTTGATTTTTATAAAGTTTTATAAAGATATTTTTTTCTACGGGAATCTAAAACAGACCCTTTTATACCTATTGCGATGTAGGTACAATACAGCATCCCCATGATTATGTAAATTTTCTCAACAAAGAAAAAACGTTCGAAAATAGCGCTAAAACAGGGATATTCGTACATTTAAATAAAGCAGAAGCCTAGGCCGAGGACGGGGATAAAAACGTGAAATTTACGGTAGAAAAAAGAGACAAAAACATTTTAAATTTGAATACAAATGTAAATTAGACTCGGTGCTAATTATGGTACATACGCGAACGCTTATATATCTTGCTTTCGTTTGTTTTTTCACGTCGCTGGGCTTCAGACCGCTCTGTTTGCAAAAGTTTTAAGGTTTAACGGTTAATCTTAATCATCCCTCATAACCTTTGACTGCGGATTGAAACAAAGCCTCCATTTTGTGCGCTAGATTTTTTAATAAACATATATTTATTTAATACTTTTAATATATCCACTTTTGTATTTATTTTGACAGCCTCTGGTTTTCCCAGGCTCCCTGAAATTGCCAAACTAGTTTTTAATGTAAACGACTTAATTTGCTTTTCATGTGTTATTTAATTATTACTTATAACTTCCATCAGGAAATTTCACTAAAATCATTGTCCACTTTTGAGTTACACCTGATTTTTTTTTCATCATCCAGAGTGATACAAATTTATTTACATCATTCTCCCGATAAACAATGTCTAAAAATTTTTAATGCCATCACATTTTAACTTAAACAATACAAATTTATTCCATACACCAAAATCATTTCAGTAAACCCCTTTTAATTTTTTTGCAGTTGAATATATTCATGTTGTTATTTAAAATTTCTTGTTAGAAGTTCATTGTAAATAATAAAAATAAATTTTTTTTTTCAGGCGAATTCGGTTATAAGGATCACGCAAATAGCGAGATCTCGGATGTAACTAGGAAACATATACTCATGTCTTAATCTAAAAGGTTTTTTTGTATTTGTACTCAAACAAACACAAACAAAAAATCCATCAATACAAAAAATAGTACGCATACATATAATATAGTTATATGGATAACTTATTTTAACAAAGGTATACTGGTGTGTTTAATATATATTTTTTTAAACAGTTTTTTTTCAAGGCATCGTAAATAATATTCGAAATTCGAACGAGTATTCAAATTTCAAAAGGAATCATAAAATCATATTTTAAATGGTAAAATGTTACAGTCGACTGTTCATCAAATGCCCTACTGACCTTCATAACAAAAGACCTTTCGGCGTGGACAAAGACAAAAATGTCACATGTTGTTCTAACGGGACGAAATTGTATTATGTCGAATGGAGGCACGTTTTTAATTTTTTGTGCTAAAAATTATGACCCATATATTTGCACGCTTTATATTCAAATACACAGAACAAGAAAAAACAGTAAAGCATTTTTTTCAGTGGCGGATGGTAAAAATTTGACATCTGTTTGAATGAAGCATTCAATGACCTGCCGGGATATCTGCAGTTCGATCCTAATTAGTTAGTTAGGAAGTTTCAATCCTGTCTTGTGCGGCTCTTTTGAAATCTGCATATGATGAGCAGCGCACGTCCACCAACAGGTCCTCCAGGTACTCTCGGCGTGAGCGTCCCCTAGAGTTTGTCCCCTCGGTCATACCCTCCATTATGGCATACAAGAGACCTTCTTGGCGTATTACATGGCAGATCCATCTTGCTCGCCTTTCGGACAAGGTCCTGAGCAGGTGCCTTCTTCCTTCGATTCCCTGAAGAACCTCCTCATTCGTGATGTGGTCTCTCCAAGAAATTCCTAATAGTCTTCTATAGGACCACATCTTAAAAGCCTCTAGTCTCCGCTTATCTCTTTCGGATAGACACCATGTCTCGCAGCCGTACATCAAGATACTCCACACATAGGTCTTGATGAGGAGTATTCTCAGTTTTAGGTCTATATTATTTGATTATATTATTTTCGACCTTTTATTAAATGCAAGCCTAGCCTGATGTATACGGCTGTCGACCTCGCTCTTAGATCGACCATCCCATGTTATTTTGCTCCCGAGGTAGACAAACTCCTTGGTGTTCTTAAGTGGAACTTCTGACATCACTACTCTCATCTGATGTTTCGTTCGGCCTACAGTCAGCAGCTTTGTTTTGTCTTTATTTATCTTCATGTTGTAGCTATCTTGAAGAATGCCTTGCAAAGTTTCTAAGGCCAATTTGGTAGTACCCAAATTGAGAGAATATGACAATATACATATATCAAGTATGTATATGTAAACGACGTGAACGGAGCTAGAAATAGAGGAAGACCAAAGAAAACTTGGCACGATCAAATCAATCAAATATTGAATGTCGGTCACGTGAGGAGTCGGAAAAATCGACGTACGTGCATGACACGATGTATGCATGTAGAGGAATCGATGTGTTTGTCAGGACAGAACAGTATGGCGGTCCATTCTTTCTACCTACTTCTCCGAGGTGACAGCCTGATGGTTAGTTAGTTTGTTAGATACATAATATACGAGGGTCATTCGTAAAATAAGGTTCCCATATTTTTTTAAATATACAGCTTTATTGTTTTCCTAAGCATTATACATCATTTTAAAGCTTAAAACTTATTCTAATTTTCTACATAATCGCCGTTTCTATCTAAACACTTTGCAGACGATGTTGCAACTTTTATATCCCCAAGTCATAAAACTCTTCCTTGACTTCATCATCAATATGGAACCGCATTCCACCCAAGTGTTCCTTTAATTTTGGGACTAAGTGGTAATCACTAGGGGCTAGATTCGAACTGTAGGGTGGGTGGGGTAAAACAGTCCAGCCAAAATCTGTCAGCAGTTCTTGAGTTTGATTTGAGATATGAGGTCGAGCGTTGTCATGAAGAAGCCTCACACTACTGGACAATCTTCCTCTCCGGCAGTTCAGGATCGCACGTCTCAGTTTTCTTAATGTGTCGTAATATCTATCGAAGTTCATTGTTGTTTCATGAGACAAAAAGTCGATCAACAGCAGGCCTTTTCTGTCCCAAAAGACGGTTGCCATGACTTTCCCCGCAGACTGCATTTGTTTAAACTTCTTCGGGTTTAGTGAAGTTGAATGACGCCATTCACGTGATTGCTGCTTGGTTTCGGGGGTGAAGTGAAACACCCATGTTTCGTCGCCTGTAACAATGGAATCCAAGAATTCTTCTTTGCTGTCTTCACACTGTTGAAGAAACTGCAGGGCATACTCAATACGTTTCTGCTTGTGGTTTTCTGTGAGCATTTGTGGTACCCACACACTGTTGGACAGATATGCACCTTCCCGCATAAACTTTGATTAACTGACGATGAATTTCAATAGGTGGAGTTCCTTTTGCGTGTAAAAAACGTACCACAGCGCGAATTTCGCATCTGGCGAAAACAGTGATAGGAAGCTCCATCTTCGATGGCTTCCAGGCCGGCACTGAGCGGTGTACGTAGCGGGAGCGGCAGGGATAGAGAGTGGAGGAGCTGATGAGTCCATCAGTGTTGCCTCATTTCTCCCAGCGCGCCGCTACCTTTTTTGACAGCATAGGGAACGAATTACCCTAGTACATTAATACTTAAAATACAATAGATTATTTTTTAAAGGAATTAAAACATTATTTTTCCCCTTCTAAGTTTAATTTTTCTCGACATATTTCGAAGGCTAACAAATTCATCATCGGGAGAATGATAGAGACTCATTTTGTTTGTTTCGTTCTCCTAATAATGAAGGTGTAAGCCTTCGAAACATGTCGAGAAAAAATAAACTCAAAATCTTTAAAAAGATATTTGTGTGATACCATTCGCAATAAGACATGTCGATTTGATCGAGCCTGTATTATGAAATACCACAGTGTTTAAACTTCAAGTTTACCAAAAACCCATTTCTGTAACAAACATATTTGATAAATTAGCATCCAGCACAATAATAGTTAGACCATGGTTGTTTTAATGGCATAAATTACCCGAATATTTTTACACCCGTTTCTGCAGTGTAGTACATGCGTACATAGGTAAACTGGTGAAGATATAATGTACTGCCGATGTTCTCAGTGGCGTACAGCCCGACCTTTGGCCCCCAACTGGCCGCTAAATCCGGGGTATAAATCACGGGCGTAGCGTGCGGGAGCAAAGCCGAAGGGTAATGCATCCTTTCTTTCTATTTGAATTACGCTACCAACTAGGTGAAATTTCTGCTCAAAGGATTAAAATTATATGGTGCTGAAATATTAATTTATTAGCAACATTTTGTTAGGAAAATATTAAACAAAACGTTTTGGAAATAATACATATCTTTATTTTTTTAATTAATAATTATTGTGACCGGTTTCTTAAGTGCTTGTTTTGTAAATTTAATGTTGAGATTATTTGTTAGAATTCAACATTGGTTCTGCCCTGTAGTTATATTTCTTGTTTAATCCATGTGTTTTATAAATTGCCACCAAAGAATGTTATGGCTGCCATAGTATTGACGACTTTCTTGCCTGGATATTAATAATTATAATAATAATAATAATAATAATAATAATAATAATAATATGCTAACTTTTAAAGCGCCGTTTTTGTGATGTAATCACCTCAAGGGCGCATTAAGACGTGTTTGAAATCTAAAAATCTAAATGTAAACGCGGCATCTGATTTTCGCGATCGGTTAGAAAGTATAGAATAACAAAATATAAATGTTTAATTTGGGAATGAAATATGAAAAAGATGGGTTTTCAGTTCAGATCTGAAATCTGTCGGATCATTTATGCATCTGAGGTGTGAAGGGAGATTATTCCAAGCTGATGGACCGGCTACCGCGAACACTCGATCCCTTAAATTTGTACTGGGGCAACGCTTCGGCTCAAATGGATAGCTCAGCTCTGACTATCAATAATATATCTTTACCTCTTTTGTGACCGATTGGTAAGTGTTTTGACTTGCACATGGAAGATCTTGGGTTTGATTCCCGGCGTAAACAGTGTGATTCTCACACTGTCTTTGGTCTGGTGTAGAATTTACGTGACAATAAAATGGCAATACCTACCTGCCTGTCACATGTCATGAAAATCACCTAACTAACTAACTATCACATTGTTTTCCCGGATGGACCGGCAGAGAGGATGGACCGCCACTCAGCTCTATCCTGATATAATCCTCGCGCCTCTTCTACATTCACACATCATGACACGTACATTGTTCCTACTTCGAAAAAGGCCACCTTCAATAATTGATTAATTATGTCATGTCGTGTCTTCCCTGGCCTTCCTCGACATATTTTTCCATTTACACTGCTTGTATATTTATTTATTGTGTTATTTTATTTTATATCATTGTATTTTATGTTATTTTTTGTGGATGTTGGACGATCAAAGTGTGCGCGGGAGATGCCTATTGGTGGCGATGAGGTTCGCAACCCATCACACCACGTCTCCCGCGGGGCGAAAAGAGAAGGACGGAGTGCCGGCAGTCCATTGCCGGCAGTGTGACAGTCCATTCTTTCTTCCTACCCTTTCGGGGAGACGGCGTGATGGTTAGTTAGTTAGTTAGTTAGTATATATATTTTTAACCGTCCTTCCTTCATTCATTCGAAATGAAAATAAAAATAATAGCTATACCATTTAAATCGATTTGGCTCGCGCTGCTTTGATATAAAGAGCTATCCAAGAAAACACACAAAATTTGATAATTAAAATTGCGTGTTAGAAATTTGTTTTAATTTATTTAAAGAAGTCAAAAGTTATGCAACTTCTTAGTAGGAATTTATAAATACATCTAAGGAGACATTAATAACAAATTCAATTAAAAAAACATTTTCGATCGCTCTGAAATAGAGTAAGTTGGCTTTTTTCTTTAAAGTGGCAATCCTTACTTTCGAGGAAGTTTCGGAAAAATCGGAACCGCGGCATTTATGTGGCATTAAAAGTTTGCGTTTTCCACAGCCTTCGGAGGGCAGGACCAACGAGGAAGCTTATTCTAAGCTTTCTACTTCCAAACCCACATAAGTAATAAGCTTACCTCATAATTAATTGTTCTCCAGAAAGCTCTTTCCACTTCTGTGCTTTCGTAAATAGGCTAAACTTTGTCGGTTTTAATATGTAAATATGTATTTTACACAGTTACGAAAATGAATGAAAGAGATGATTAATTGCATAAATTTTGAAACGAAAATAAACAGGAAACCGCTTCTGTTTAAAACGAATACAAAATATTTTAACTTTATCTTAATTAAAGTCAATTAGAACGAAAAACATCTCGTCTGTTATTAAATTGGAATAACCCAGATTAAACGGTTCGTTCGAAGTTAAAATATTTATAAAATAATCCATACACATATTCATTTTAAATTGACTTATTTTTTCATTTATTATTGTTAATATTTTTATATAAATCATTAAATCAATTGATTTTGAGATAATATAAATAAAAAATACTTAATATAAAATACGATTTGAGTAGGTATACGCACCCAATCGAGTATATTCAAACCAGTAAAAAATAGATTTTCTCATAAATATACAAATCAAATTTGCATTTACATTTTCATATTTTATATAGATTTAATAAATATAATGTTTTACATGGTTGATTTGAAATACTATATTGAACCATTGAACTATTGTAAGCGAGTTCAAACATATGTAAAGAAAAAAATGGAGCAACAGTGGAACTTGCTTGTGAGGTGTTATTATATATATCCCTGGAAATGACATTAAGTCGGGTAAACCTTCCACCATAATGGCAAGATAAATAGGTTTATATAATGTCCTTTTAAGGGACATAATACGGTTTATAATATGTATAAAATTTGCTTGTCATAGACTCAAAGCTATAAAGAGAGTGTTAATCTCCAAAGTGGTCAAGTTCAACTTTTTTATTGCTCTCCCTACCGGCATCATCGTAGGCAGTTTGGTTCTACATAATAAGAGATAACAAACTTTGAAGACGTTGTAAAAGATTATGATGTAATAAATTTGTATCATATCATAAATCAAATTAGTTTATTTTCTCAAAAGATATTACAAACATATTTAAAGTTTAAGGCATATATTTAAGAATAGGTAAAATACCATGAACGCCTGAGAGATGGTTCGACTTCAGGAAGACAATATACTCTTTGAAGTTACGATTTTTTTTGTTTTCTGAACAAACTCTCAGTGAAAGACGTCGATTTCCGATGTCGTGTTCAGCAGACTGATTGCTTTACCCACCGCTGTCACCGGAGGCAGGTTAGTTTTGGCAAATGGTAATTAAAACAATCTATGCTCGCGCTGTCGAGATATCTGTCAGGAACAAAAAGACCAAGACAAATAATGAAATGTCGATTTTAATGTCATATCATAAAAGTTATTGCTTCTTCAGTTTAAAATTTTGTAGTATTGTATAAGAGTCTAAAATCAAAAATGATACAACGGATTTCCAATGTAAATTTATTAATGTCGGCATTTCGACATCAAATAAATTCATAAACGAGCTATTTTTAATTCTGTTTTTAAACACAGGAGGATTCTTGACCGGGTTGCCAGGGCTTTAAATAAAAAAAGTTTTTTTTAACACATTGTTTTAAAAAACATTGTCACGAGAACGTTTTCATAATTCCTGTGAAATATAGGGGGTACTATAATTCAACACAGTCTGTAGCTGTCACACCATTGTGAAGTCTGCATGTGTGTGTAGGAATACCTATTCAATTGAAATAATATAAATGGCCGAGAAACAATGAAGGTTTTGTGCGGAAATTTTGCGAATTTTGCATAGAGGCCGCCGGGCTATGCTTAAAATGCATGAGGCCTAATTAAATTGTCAAATGAGTTATTATATATTAACGAGGTTTTGAATATTTATTCCAATAGATTATAATTATTCGATTTGCGTCCGAACAGCAAATCTAATTTTCTATTTAATGTATGCATTATTCGCGAACGTTGCAAAGTTTTATTTTGCTTTCATTGCAGTTCATACGAGTATAACGTAAAATTGAATTTCACAAATTTTAATTAAAGAACAAGTTATACAAACATATTACGTCTTTATTTTATGAATTAAAACAGTGTTTTTTTGTTTTAAAATTGTTAAGTTTATTTTTTAGGCGATTTTCGAAGGCTCCTAATATTTTCAAATAAATAAATAAATAAAATTACAAAAAAATCATGTCTTAAAATTTACTATTTTTTCATGATCTTTTTTTATCACAAAAATACAACGTATACCCTATAATCCATTTACTTCAAACATACAATTTTACTGGATTATACGAGTATTTTACTGTAAAAAATAAATTCAAATGTAATATTATGTACACGTTTTTTTTATAAACTTGATATGGAATTCCATAATGATATGTTTTTATAAATATTTTTTTTCCACTTTTGAGTTTATTTGCCTCAACGTGTTTCGAAGATTTAACACCTTCTTCATCAGGAACAATATATAAACTGTTTATATTGTTCTTCCGATGTTGAAGATGATTCCGAATCTTTGAAACATGTCGAGAATAATTAACTCTTAAGTCGATAAAACGGTGTTTTAATTCATGAAACTTAAGTTTATCTATTATTGGAGGGAAAAATTGAGGGACGCCGAGGGCCCGAAAGGAGACAAATGTCCTGGCTGCGAAACGTGAGGGAGTGGACCAGCACCCGAAGTGTTGAGGAGCTGTTACGAGCGGCGCAGGACAGGGACAGGTTCGCCGAGGTGATCGCCAACGTTGGGGGGACCCGACAGGGCACTTGAAGAAGAAGAAGAAGTTTATTTAAAATTAAAAATATTACGTCACAATAAAAAAATAAGTAAAATACTAATACATTTTGAAGCTTTAACCATTTTTATGGTGATCGCTTCTGCGAGATATCTTTTTTTTTTCTTCTAAAATTTACCGTCATCATTAGGTGATTAGTCTATTTAATGACAAGTATCATGACAGGTGAGAGAAATTATCCCGTCTAAAATGTATCAACATTAATGTTCATAATTATTATTAAAGGTTTTCACACTGAATATTTAACGGTTATCACCATTAAAGTTTTAGGTATTTTAACCAAATATTCAAAATGTTTGTGAAATGCATTAGTATTGATAATAATTAATTGCATTTTAATGGATCTCATAGTTTGGATAAAAATTATGAATAACTCTTACTATTAGCAGTATTAGGTACTCAATTTTATCTACATTACAAACATCTCTTATTTTACACATAGAGGTAAGTTATAGATAATGAAATATTTTCCATTAAATTCTGATATACATATCTAATAATTTAGAACGAAAATTTAACTTATCTTAACTAAAAAATAAATAAATGCTACCTGCTTTGGAGAGATACTACATCTTCGGGTTTTACTTACACAATTATAGAAGTACCTAAAGATGAAGTATATTTATCCAAAAAATGTATAGTAAAATGTAGGGTAATATTTTATTTATGTTTATGACAATAAAAATGTACAAAAGGTTTATTCAATATTCATTATTACTTCTAAATTAATAATAGGAATCCACAGTATTCCCAACGCATCAGATGCAGGGTTCACATATATATTTTTAGATTTAAAACGCGTCTTAATGCACCCTTGAGGTGATTACATCACGAAAACGGCGCTTTAAAAGTTAACATATTTTTTTTTTATTTTAATTATTATTAGCGTTTACGTTTTAAGCTTCAATAAAGATATATGAAGAATGAATACCTTTTTTACTAGTTTTATGTCAATAAAAGGTTAAAAGTTTGTAAAAAAATTAAAAATAGTTCATGATGATTTACAGATTTTTAAAACCCTACAGACTATTAAATCACATATTTTTGTGATAATCAACAGTGTTTGAAATGTTATTTTTTTCCAAATTTCCTTAAAATAGCTTTATATTAATTAAATTATTATTACTTTCATTCTTAAAAGTATTGAAATATTGAGTAATTTTCTATTACCAGCAGAAATAATAACTTGGGTCGTAACCAGCATCAAATCCAAGTCCCATGGATTAGAAAATAAGCGTTATTTTCGCATACTACTACTAGGATACTATTAAACTAATATGTTTGATACGCTAGTAATAAGTAATTTATTATATATTATAATATTGAAGAATAATTCTTCTTGAAGTTTACTTTGTGTTGACATTTTAAATAATGTTTTTAAAAAAAACTTTATTTATTTATTATATTTATACAACAACAACAACAAACCATCACGCCGTTTCCCCGCAGGGGATGGACCGCCACCCTACTCTATCCTGGCAAACCTCTCTAGATTTCTCCACATTCATACAACGAGTCATACACGCACGTCGAGTCCTCCGACTTCTAACATGACCAACCTTTAAAATTTGATTAATTTGGTCATGCCATGTTTTCCTCGGTCTGCCTCGACTTCGTACCCCATTTACATCATTAACGTATACTTTCTTAACCATTCTTTCTCCATCCATGCGTTCCATATGTCCGAACCAACGCAGCGATCCTTTCATAATTTTGTTCATAATACCTTCTTCCGCTTTACATTCCTTTCTTATATCAGCATTTGAGATTCTGTCGTATATCGTTCTACTATATTCTATTATATTTATTCTATTATATTTATTATATTTTTATTTTATTTATTATATATTCTTTCAAAAAACATCACCGGGCGTCACTGTTTTCCTATTGCTCTATTAGGAACATAGCTTACATACCTAATATAATAATTATATACCCATGGTTCTCCATAATTGCTTTGGTTTTTATATAACTAAATAAGGTACGTTTGAACCTTAGAATAGGGAAAAAACGGTCGCCATTCGTAGCGTAGACCCGCCCTTCCCCTACCCTAAACTTAATGAGTTCAAATTGGTCTTAATGCTTCTGATATTAAGAGATAGCCCGAAAAGTCAAGGATACAGGTATTTTTAATCGGTTAACGGAGGTTTAAAACAAGGAAAGTAAATTTAAAACGTATTTTCAACATCAGTTCTAAACTGCTAACTTAAAAAAATATGTGTTTTTCGAAGGTTTTAATTATTTTTCTTCTTCAGTCCTCTTTCTATCGCTGTTGGATACCTATAGGCTTTTTCCATTTTTTTCTACTATACTCTGTCTTATCCATTCCGCATCCACGTTGCTCCAGCTATTTGTGCAATGTCTTCAGTTCATCTTTTAGGTGACCTTCAGACAGTCCTTTCCTTTGTCCAACATATCCATTGGAGTATTCTGGATATCTATTGATATATTGTCCATCGTTAGCCACTTCTTTTCTCATCTTCTTGGCAATAGATGAGCTGTTCATCAAAAATATTCCTCGTCTTTTGAGGTAATCCAGGCATCCACCTAATTTTTGACATCTGCATATGAATGGATATGCTGCTCTTCTAAGGCATGTGTCATGGATCTGAGCAAGTGGTCCGTCAAAAAGAGTTTTTCAACGTCTCTTGACTTTAGGTCATGTGGCAACCAATTGTCTTACTTTTGGATCATTTCTATGGCCGTTAAACATCCACTCACTGTTGACACACCAACATTAAATGCTTCTGCCAGTTATTTAAGTGTCTGCGAATTTTCCCTCCAATTCCTCGTCTTCAAACATTTTCGATCATCCAGGGCGATATTTGCCGTCAACGCAAAAATCACCAGCTTAGAAGCGTCTATACCATTCTCTGCATGATTTATCCGATGGGGCATGATTGCCATCAACTTTCACAAGAATTTTATGCACCTCAGCTGCACTTTCTTCTAATTAAAACAAAACAGCAGAATTTCCCGCAAATGCTTCTTATTTACAATGAAAGTCAACATATTAAGGAGCGATAAAACAAATATTGTTGTGAAAATGACAAACATTTGTGAACTGAACTTAATTGACAGATGCTCAGGCTTACTAATAAAAATCGTCGCCAGATTTGAAGACTTGAAGCAGCCAGAGCCCTTTGTTGTAAAACGGACCGAACTTTTCGAAACATCTAATAAATTGGACAAGGCTGGGAAGAAGAAGAAGGAAAAGTTTTAATGGTAATTATTAAGTTATACTAAGACCGAGGTAAATATGACACGATCAAATTAATCTACTATTGTATGTCCGCCACGTGAGGAGTCGGAGAAATCGACGTGCGTGCATGACACTATATATTTATATAGAGTAATCAAGAGACGTATGTCAGGATAGAACAATGTGACGGACCATTCATTATTGGTGCGACGACCTTCGTGGCTGAGTGGTAAGTGCATTGACTGCCACCCCGAAGGTTCCGGGTTCGATTTCTGGCGAGTGCAGTGTGATTGTCACACTGTCTTTGGTCAGGTGAAGAATTCACGTGACAATAAAATGGCGATAGATTAGCTACCTATCACATGTCACGAAAATCACTATGATAGCTATAATACCCTTTACATCGATTTGGCTCATGCTGTCATGATGTAAAGATCGATTCAACAAAATAATATTTTTTGTGAATGTATACTTATACTTGTATACGAATACTAGATTTCACCCCCCGTGGGTTTTTAATTCATGATTTAATTGTATCTCAATAGAGACGAAGATTAAGGTCATAAGTCCTGTAAACACCTTGATCAACCATATTCAGTTTCCAATTTGCATCTTCGTCTCTATTGAGATACAATTAAAACAACAAAATAATATTTATAATAATAACAATTCCTATCCTTTCGTGGCAACGGCGTGATGGTTAGTTAGTTAGTTAGTTATCGAGTTGAATCGTAAAGTCAACATTTCTCTTCAGCTCTTCTATCTTAATATATTTCGATTCGACCATAGAAACACGGACACGTAAAATCTATGGCGTTTAAATTAGAAACAACTTGTATTAAGGATGACCATTGAAAATGTATTGGTTTCGAGAATCAACGAAGTTGCCGACGGGCGCGGGCGAATCGAAAATCCGCTGGGTCTCACCTTCGCGAGGTATATAATGAGCTCGCGTCCGCGGACGTTGTCATTCGCGTCACGCCGTGACGAGGCGCTGGTCTGGCGCCCGGACCACCGGAGTTGAGACTCCGTACAGATGGAGCGGCCGCAAATTAACCAATCAATTATTCACCGCGTGCATCCGCGGGTCAGTGCCAAAACGTGTTGCAAATTTTGACACATCCAAAATTTCGACGGCGCACCGTGCCCCGGGCGGAAGCTTAATGTATTTTTTTTATAAACGTAAACAATCGGAATATGGTGCGAGCATACAAAAATGCTTTTTTTGTCTATGAATGAATGTCTGGCATTCTCTATTGTAAAATTATGCTCCGAGCCTATTATTAGGTAATAGACGTCGAGGGCATTGGTCTATCTTCCGCGTATTAGCATAATAACGTCCCTTTATATGTACTTGTAACTTAAAAATAGATGATAATAATGACTCAATGAAGCTATTAATGTGAATTAAGTTGCTACCTAGGTTCAGGTAAAACCTTTTATATTTTATCAGATGTGAGCTACAAACTAGATAAAGAATTAAACCGTTAATTCGAGCGTAAGACAATCAAAACAAAACCATCATATATTTGTAAATATTTAGTTCCTCGATATACGTATTTATCTCTTTGCCATTTCCCACAATTGGGGTCGGCCCTTCTAACATGATTTCTTCAGGACGTTCTCTCTTTTTCGTTCTGCTTTTTGTGCAGTCCACGTTTTTCATATCCACCACCACTCTGGACCATTAGAATTCAAAGGGCAGATTTTATATTAATTTTTATTTTCAATTTAATTTATATTTATTAACAATATATACAAGTAATAAGTAAAATGTAATCATTAAATTCATTTTTCTCTGTATTTTTTTATTCCATTGTTGTAAAATTTGCACAGCGTCTGTTATTGAAATTCCCCGACAATCAGACTAATGGATGGCAGGGAGCTTCCAATACAGGTCGGAACTAGATATCGAACCAATGAAACATTTTTTTTAATTATTCTTATAAAGCTTTGGCCGCGTTTATTATATGCTCCCAACTGCGCAACGTTTCTTGATTCAGAAATTTCTAAATCAAGCTATTTTAGTCTGGTGAATGTTCAGAAATTATAACACAGTTCAGCTTCTCCAAATTGGCAAATGTGGTCATTATAAACCAGACGAACAGCTGAACGTTCATTTTAACTAATGAAAATAGAAATTTCTTTATTGTATACCTATATTTAATTAAATTCTACTTAGGTTTATGATTTATACAGGCTTCGGCAGCTCGCTGCCATTTTTTAGTTTCATTTAATTCAGGTTTATTTTTTATTCTTTACAATGAACATCTACCAAGAAATTTCAAATTACAATATTGATATTTGATATATGATATAATCTATAAAGCATGCGTAAGACCAATAATAACATATGGCGTCGAAGCAAGGGCAGACACAGTAATGACCAAAACATTTTAGAGGACTTCCGTGATGTGGCAATGGGCTGGCCATACGAGTATCTGTCGGAGATCCGACGGCCGATGGGGGAGACGGGTTCTGGGGGTGGAGAACGCGTACAGGATACCGCAGAGTTGGAAGTCCCCTGCCCACTGGACCGATGATCTAAAGATAATTGCTAGACTTGGATGGATGGGAGCGGCATTGGATAGGGAGCGGTTGCGTGCTTTTAGAGAGGTCTACATTCAGCAGTGGATTACAGACGTCTGATGATGATGAGATGAAGACACTGAGGACGATAGCAGGCAAGACACTGAGTGATCGCGTAGGGAACATCGGAATAAGATAGATATATGAGGTTGAGGATATTATAAGATGAAGCAGACAGTGTAAAAGGGACTGGTTAAAAGGGTATATGACTCGTCCTCGTGAAAGATCTCCTAAAAGATGGAAGGACAGCTGGGAGTCTACCTCACAGGAGGAGCAACACTCTGGAAAACAGACCACATAGGTCCACAACAAGGAAGAAGAAGACATTTAGTTGATTTTAACATTTGAAATAAGAATTTGATTTGAAAACGGTTATTCCGTCTGCTCTACTCTACATTAGTTAAAAATTAACTATCAAGGTTCGAAAGATCTCATATCTGGGTCATATACTGCGTGGGGAAAAGTACCACCTTCTCCAACTGATATTGGAGGGAAAAATTGAGGGACGCTGAGGGCCCGGAAGGAGACAAATGTCCTGGGTGCGAAACGTGAGAGAGTGGACCGGCTTCGGAAGTATGGAGGAGCTGTTTCGAGCGGCGCAGGACAGGGATAGGTTCGCCGAGGTGATTGCCAACGTTGGGGGGACCCGACATGGCACTTGAAGAAGAAGAAGAATTGTGATTTCATTGCCAGTTCTATCATAAGTGAGATCTTACAAAAAATACGCAAGCAGTAGTGAGTCGATGGCTATGCCACTTTTGAGTGCTGTGGCCGAATAGAAGAGCCCAGAAAACTATCATTAAAGCTCGTTTGGAGTAGTTCTACCATAGAAGTAAGCATTCATGAATATATTAGTAGTACAACATCAAAATCCACCCTTGGGCCGAGCAATGTTAAAATATTTTTTCCGTGTCCTCGGTCATTGATACCACAATCTATAATCAATGCGCAGTGTACATGCCTTTGCCTACATTAGAGGTTATTATATTGGATGTAGCCCCACTACCATTTTTGATTACGAAACCACAATCGCCTTGGCTGTGTGGTCGGGTATTAGGCGAGTATCTCTCGGTCAAGCCCGCTCCCAATTTGATGCATATGGTATTCATGCGCATCGCTACACAGCGCCGTGATGGGTGGCCTGTCGACGCATCGAGGCAGCCATGTTTCTTAAAATAGCATCGAGGATAGGTTCGCTTTGATTGATTAGTCATCTCCATACGAAGTTCATATACCGTTACCTACAATTATAGGGCTGTGGGTGCCGACAGTAAAAAAAATAGTTTCACTGAGCAACACAGTTTAATAAAAAAAAAGCTCGTATGTATAATATTTCAAAAATCAAAACTACAGAATAGTAAAATATACCAAATATTCATTAAAAATTATGTAAATATATAAAACACTTGTTTACAATATAACATTTTACACTGTTAAATTAAAAAACTTTGTTCGTCTATTTTATTTTTTTATGTACATAGATACTTTATATACAACACTATTAAAATTACATATCAGACATGTTTTGGACAACCAGTCCTTCTTCAGTGATACATATTATAAAGATACATACTTAAAATATTATGAAATTGTTCTGGCAAAATTGATAATATATGTAAACAATTTTATAATATTTGAAATATGTATCACTGAAGAAGGACTGGTTGTCCGAAACATGTCTGATATGTAATTTTAATTGTGTTGTATATACAAAGTATATAAAAAAAGAAAAATACAAATAAAACATCTACAACACAAATTATGGAGAACATGGAAAAAATAAAAAAACTTTGTTTTATGTATCACAATTGAATTTTTATTTTTCGCGACAGCTGTTTCTTCAACCTATGTTGACATCATCAGGTGTTACAATAACATATCAACTGTAAAATTGTCGTGATCTTTAATATGTTCTCCTATAAATAGTGTATATTTCCTATAAATAACCATTCTTTCAATTAAAATAATTAGACACCTAACTCAACTAGAGCAAGAACTTCAAAATTACAAATAAGTTTTTAAATTGACATAGGAACAAATACACATAAAGATTCGAAAAATCATGAAAATTTGACAGTTGATATATTATTGTTACACCTGATGTTGTCAACATAGGTTGACAAAACAGCTGTCAGCAACAGGGAGAAGTTCTCCTGTATTGAAGGCGATTCATACCTTTTCGATAATGGCAACAAATAGATAACTGCCATATTTTTATTCATATACTTTTATATACATTTCCTTTGATGCTCTTTTTTCCACCATTTACATCGATTTGGTTCGCTTTGAAATGATGCTAAGAGCTATTTACCATAATAATAATTATGTATATTTTCAGATCAATCAAAAATATGTGTATTTTATAAATAGCAAAAATTAAAACGCTTTAGACGGAATCAGCGCCCATTAGTGGACAGTACCGTCCACTTTGGGAAAGCATGCACTAAGATATAAACAGTATAGTATACACATGTAGAGATGCTATATAGTATAGTATAGGTAATAATAATAATAAATTGGATAATTTATAAAGCGCCATTTTTATGAATTACTCATCTCAAGGGCGCTGTAGAAGATGCCACTGTGTACATCAAATTAACTGAATACAAATCAAGTTAAGTACTATTAACCTACCACAATCGAAAAATTGTCTTCTCTTGGGACACAATGTGATTTAAAATGTAATGAAAATCCATGCAATGCTGTTCAGTCGATATAAATGATCGATTACCATCTATTGTTACTCAACCTCACACACATAAACATAACGTATTTGCGTGTGTGCGTTAGTGCATTTTAAGGTGTCCTTAATGAGCATTTAACTGCAAATCATGTCTCTATGAATGGAAGAAGAAAAAGTTTTCGTTACCATACCTACGCGTGTATAGAAAAATTCTTAAGTGTTTTAACATACACCCGAAAATGTAATTCAAATCCGGTACTAAATTTAAAATATGCTAAAAATAACATTATACGAATTTGATTGCAATAGTTAAATTTACATATAAGCTACTGTATTTAGTCGGTAGACAAAAAAACATTTTCCCACATTAATTTTAAAACAAATTATGCATTTTCGGTTTTAATTATAGATAACCTCACATAGTTAATGAAATTATAAGACTCCTCTTAATTACGTGATAGAGTCATGAATTATTAATAAAGCCTATTTTATCAATACTTTATACTTATTTTACAATATTTATAACAAAGTACATCTAAAGATAGTGTAAATTCGCTTATCCCCTATAGTGCAGAAAGCTTCATTTGTAGTAAAAAAAATAGATTGCGAACTGTATCAAACAACTTTTCCAGCTCATGTATGAATGTTTCCATTGGACCATTATTATTTTGTTACTAACGGACCTTTATAATTTTGTCTGAGCTATAAATGTATCAAACTGTAGATCGAGACCAATTTTTTACTGCAACTGAGGCCAACCCCACTATAGGAGTTAAAATATATATTTTTAGGGTAACAAACGATGATTTGATTAGTATTCATGTATAAATATGATAATTTTAATAAATAATTCTGTAGGGTCAATTATATGTTAACACATATATAATTTTACTATAGATGAAGGTTAAAAAATGATTATTACAAAAGTGATTGATAAAAGGTGGTATCACGAGAGAGTTTTCCTTGTCGTACGAGTTACATGGTTACTGTTACATATTTAACTACAAACATTTCGAACTTCCAATTAAAAATGTTGAGGTTAACTAACTAACTAACTAACCATCACGCCGTCTCCCCGGAGGGGTAGGCAGAAAGAATGGAACGCCACACTGTTCTGTCTTGACATACTTCTCTCGATTCCTCTACATTCATACATCTTGTCATGCACGCACGTCGATTTCTCCGACTCCTCACGTGTCCGACATTCAATATTTGATTGATTTGATCGTGCCACGTTTTCCTCGGCCTTCCTCTATTTCTAGCTCCGTTCACGCCGTTTACATATACCTTCTTTACCATTCTGTCTTCACTCATTCTTTCCATGTGTCCAAACCATCTTAATGATCCTTTCATTATTTTGTTCATAACACCATCATTCGCACCGCATTCACTTCTTATATTTTCATTCGACACTCTATCATACACAGAATATCCACACATTCGTCTAAGAGATCTCATTTCTACTGCATTTATTCTACTTTCATCCTTCCTTTGCCAGTTCCATGCTTCGCTTCCATACATGAGGGTCGGTAGAAGAACACCATTGTGCACTGCCATTCTAGCTTTTTTGGATAGGTTTTTGTTTGCGATGACAACTTTAAGTGCACCATTCACTTTGTTGCCTGCCCCAACCCTTCTTTCAATATCCCTCTCCACTCGCCCATCTCTTGTAAACATACTACCTAAATACACGAACTCATCCACTTGTTCCAGATTTTCACCGTTTACACTAATGTTGCAGACTGTCATGCTTCCTTCTTTTCGAAAATCATTACCTTAGACTTATTCACATTCATCATCAAATCGTATCGCTTGCATACCTCATACATACTAGACACCAGGGCTTGCAGTTCGTGCTCGTTGTCTGCAAGTAGCACAGCGTCGTCCGCATACAACAAACAGCTTACTGCCACACCTTCCATTTTTGCACCTGCTTCCAACCCTTTCAGCTCTTTCATACACTTGTCCATATATGTTGAGGTTAAATATGAATAATATGTCTTGGCGACATTCGCGGCCGATTGGTAAGTGGTTTGAGTGCCACGCCGAAGGTTCCGGGTTCGAATTACGGCGATGGTAGTGTGATTGTCGCACAGTGTTAACGCCTTAAGTTTATAAAAAAAAAATGTATGGGTACTATATATCTGAATTTATTTTTACAGTATAACAAAACATAATACAGTCAAATTATAAGTTTAAATTACGTGGATTATGTATATTGTATTTTTGTGATGAAAAAGAACAGGAATAATAACTAATTTAAAAACAATATTTTATATGAACTTAGCTTGTACTAACTAACTAACTAGCTTGTACTATGTTATAATAAATGAAAATATTCTGCTTTCTTGGCATGCTAGTTCACGTGTTACTAAATCGTTGTACTGCTTCAAATTAATGTTTTAAATATTTACGTTTTTAAATAAAGAATTGGAATTTGAATTCACTCTGATCATATCATATTTAAATAAATTTAAAATTCGAATTTTCATTTATCCAAAGGATCTTGCGGTTTTTGCACTACGTGAGACTCGAGGCGTAGACGCCGGGTAGGTACCTGACAAAATTTGACTACGATAATAATCCTTCAAAACAATGGTCGTGCATAGATCACGATTTGCAAATATCTCATGTTCTATAAGGCCACACTTCATTTGGTTTCTATAGCTACGTATGGATTTTATTTTTATATTCAATTCGTTTTTTCTGCGATTTATATTAATAGATCTCTAACTAACTGACTACTCATCACACCATTCCCAGAAGGGGTAGACAGAAAAAAATAAACCATCACACTGTTATTTCAAGAAATATTGTACATATCTCAACTCTTTAATATCCATACATGACGACCTTCGTGGCAGAGTGGTAAGCGCATTGACTGCCAACCCGAAGGTTCCGGGTTCGATTCCCGGTGAGGGCAGTGTGATTGTCACACTATATTTGGTCTGGTGTAGAATTCACGTGACAATAAAATGGAGATAGATTAGCTACCTATCACATGTCACGATGATTACTATGATAGCTATAATACCCTTTACATCGATTTGGCTCATGCTGTCATGATGTAAAGAGCGATTTAACAAAATTATAATACCATAATAATAATACATGGTTTCATGTAGGCAAGTCTATTTATCTTAATCCTAACGTGGCCGTCCACTCTTTAGATTTCCTTAGTTTTACTTTATTTTTTGTTCTATTCACATCGTTAACGCATACTTGATTAATAATTATTTCTTCATTCATTTGGTTCGGACATATGGAGCGCATGGGTGAAAAAAGTATACGTTAACGATGTTAATGTAGCACAGAGTCGAGGTACACCGAGGAAAACATGGCACGACCAAATTAATCAAATTTAAAGGTTGGTCATGTGCGTGTATGACTCGCTGTACGAATGTGTAGGAAGCTAGAGACGCATGTCAGGATAGAGTAGTGTGGCGGTCTATTCTCTCTGCCTACCCCTGTCGAGAAACGGCGTGATGGTTTTTTATTGTCTTGATTCTTTATTTCCTTGTGTTAGTGATTTTCTACGAAAGTGGAAAAATCAGTGTTTTAATTCATAAATAGATTCGTTCTTATGGAAACCCAGAGTGTTAACATTAATATTATTTATATATTAACATTTTTACACCGAAGAAAGATGAGTACCATCCGAAACAGGTTTTTAAGAAGTATTATAAATTGTTGTAAAATATAACCTTTTTATAAAGCTAATTAACTCTTTCTCGAATCTAATTTATGGAGATATAACGAATATAGGAGAATGTTGTAATTTTTTAATGTATTGTGTGACTCTGTTGTGTATACACAGTTTAAATTGGTTTGGTGTGTGGTACAATACTAAGACAAATGAAATGTTACGTGATACGTGGCCAGTTGTGTAGTCATCCATACACTCCGGATGGCCGAACGATCCTAGAGCCATCCAGCTTAATACGTCGTTTTCTATTCATGTCCCATGGCGTCTATCTGGACGTGTAGTTAAATAACAAGACGGTTGACCAAATTTTTTAACTGTTATCCGTTACCATTTTAAGATAATCGCCGATAAATATTCCGTACAGAGCCGAGAGTAACTGTGTGAGGAGCTGGCTACCGAATAGTCGATTGTGAAGACTCCTGATCCTACCAGTTTTTGCCCTGTCAATCAATGGGCATTGCTCAATATAAATCAAATACTTTTTTGTAAAGTATGCAATCACACCGATCGTCAAATCATCGTAAAATTACTTGTATACTTACTCAAATACATGCGGTTTTCTTATCGATTGTTGCTTGATCAAATATATATTCTCCATATAACTCGTACTATGAAATATTGTGTTTCTTTAATATTTATATACTTGATAACGGAATGATTTGTATGTTTGTATTGGTCAATCATAATAAAACCTACTTATTGAACGCTAAGGCATTAACACTGTGGAATTCCATAGTAATATACTCGTACTTAGGAAATTGAAAATGACTTTGTTTAATCCACAAAATATTAAAAAAACACGCCATGTTTCGGAGAATACCTCCATCAAACGACACTTTTCTGGCATTTATAGGTAAGATAATTTTTTTTTGTTTTAATCTTTCGTATTTTCGAATTTATGAATAACAAAATCTCTCTTATCACCTCATTAGAAAAGATGACATTTTGCATGTTAATAATCGAAATATATCTTTGAGCAATCTCGAAATTTCAGAAATTAAAAAAGCCATTAAAAATAAAGAAAATATTATAAATAATCAAATAAAATAAACGTCAAGTCCAATCTTTGATTTGTTTCCTTTGTTGTAAGTAATTACCTATTAAAATTAAAGATTTAATTATTATTATTAATTTTAAATTGATTCATAATATTTGTTATAACAAAAGCATAAACAGCAAAAGCATTTGTAAACAATTTTATAATTTTTAAATATGTATTGTATCTTAATAATATCACTGAGGAAGGACCGGTTGTTCGATACATGTCTGATATGCATTTTTTTTAAAGTTAGTGTTCTATACACAAAGTATATAAAAAAATAACATTACAAAAAATAAAATACTTTGGAATTTGGATTGCAGATAAGAGAATTGAATATTCATTTAGCATATTGAATTACATATCGGGTTTTTTACGTATGAAGTTAATTGATATTCAGTAGTAGAACTTTTTATCGTAATCATCAAAAAATATGCATGCATGTATTGTGTTTAACATTTTGCCGTCTGTACGGAGTCACGTCGTAGTAATTATGAATGAAACAATAGAATATCATAAAAAATGTTTTTAACTCTGAAACATTGATTTTATCTCTCGAAATAATTATGGGTGAAATTTTACATAATGCTCTTTGTTGCTGCATACAAATTGCGATCATTTTTAAGCATTGAATAATTGTTTTTGCATTTTTGAAAATTGCACTTAGACAGATTTTAAAATATTTTATTATTATCATCATTTTCGCGATAAGTATATTGGGTTACGTTATAAATCAATGAACGACGACCTTCGTGGCAGAGTGATGAGAGCTATGAATACCAATCCGAAGGTCCCTGGTTCGAATCCCGGCGAAGGGAGTGTGTGTCATTGGTGTCATTGGTCTGTGTCATTGGTCTGGTGTATAATTCATGTGACAATAAAATGGCGATAGATTTGCTACCTATCAAGTGACATGAGAATCAATAGTTGAAAAGTTGTGTACTACGAGAATCACACTGTCATCGCCAGGAATCGAACCCAGTACCTTCGGTGTGTACGTTAACATTTGTAACTTAAATACTCGTATATGTATAAGAGTACGAGTATAAGCATCGCCAACTTATATGTTTCTGTCGTTTCGGTAATGAGAACTAAATAACTAATCATCATGCCGTTTCCACTAGAGGAGATCGCCATACTGATCTCTCCTGACAGCTCTTTAGATTCCTCTACATTCATGTATCGTAACATGCACGCTCGTTGATTTTTCCGACTTTGAATGTGACCATATTTTAGTATTTGATTAATTTGGTCATGCCATGCTTTCCTTGGTCTTCCACGGCTACTCTTTCTACTCACACTGCTTTATACAACATTTTAAAGATTCTTTTCTTGTCCATTCGTTCCATATGTCCAAACCATGTCAGGTATCCTATTTTAATTTTACTTATTATGTAATTATCTATTCTCTTAACATTTCTTTCTTTATTTTGTCATTTAGTATTCTCTCAAATATCGTCGTCCGGACATTCTTCTGGTGATCTCATTAAAGTAATGAGCATGTATTTAAAAATCATATAATTAGTTAAGTAAGACGTTTTGCTTTAATAGCAAAGGAGAGATGTTTGACTGAAACCAAAATATTTGAGAACTGTTTGTCTAAATTGAGAAGAAATTATTTTGTACAAAGAAGCTGAAGGTTTTTATCTATTTGATTATCAAAGTCAGGGGATCTGACAAAAGTTCTGGAAAGAGTATTGTCTCACTGGTATTGACATATAGTATTTGGGATCCTTTTGAGATACTCGTATGTTATCTCTTAGTTTCATATCGATATTGTATTTTTGTTTACCGTTTTGTGTCCAAATGAATTGTCTAAATGTTTTTCGGTTGTTACCTATGTCTCATTATATGTTTAATATTCTGTTTAAGGAAAATAAATAAATTAATGATACAAGGAACAAGAAAAATAATGAGTAACTGATAACATATTCTTATTTCAAAATATTTCTTTAAATTAGATAAGTAACCATAAGATTTTGAAAAGAAACAAAAATGTCCTTTAAATGCACTTCACTGTAGTGCCTACAGGTATACATAATAAAGTTTATTGCAACATAGACGATCCTAATAGTAAGTACGTACTTAGATACGTTTTGTACTCATACTAACCTTCCTTTACGATAAAAAAAAATACCAAACGATTGACACCAATTAGCCTACAAGAACACACAGAAAGGTAGTATATGTATACATACATGTTCATTTCTCATATACTCGTATGTATCTAGTGTATATTTAAAAGAACGTGATTGAATAAACATTGAGGAGCTTTCATGTTAAATAATGAAGCCCAATGAAATATTACATTAATACAAGGTATCTCAAAAGAAAGTTCATATTCATTAGATCGATATAAAAAAGTAAAACATTTATCGGAAAAATATTTATTAATATTCAAGTACACAATTTGGGAATTTATTTCTTTAAAATAATAGCGTTGAAATGTAAACCCTCGCGTTCACGGCACTTATTTAGCCGAACAGTAAAATTTCTTATGACGGCTCGGCAGGATGGTAGACTCCGTGATGGGTGCCATTTCGTGATAAATATTTTCTTTCAAATGCACCAGGGAAGTTATTTTATTAGCGTAGTTTAGATTTGAGATAACCCCACAGGAAAGGTCCACAGGGGTTTAACCCTTAACGTACCGTGTTCAAAACAAAACGCTCGCTCCCATGTGGTAAGTTCAGTTTACCGCTAACTTTATCTAAATATCAAGCATATGACTAGATGAATCAAAATTTAATTTATGTCATCTTGTAGGGAATTTCATTAGGAATAGATCGATATCTATAACATACATGGATTATTTGAAAAACATATCATTATTAATTTTTTTCTGGAACCATGCGATTTCTGATATGTAATGCGTCACAGCATACGGGCGACTGGACATACGGGTATAAACTTGTCTGCGCGCCGCGGCCGGCGGGGCGAGGATAAAGGCACCTAGGCAAAATGTATAGTACGTTCAAGACAACGAGTACGTATTAATATTTGTCCCTTTTGGTAAAGTGTTAATATTTTCACAGTTCTGATATTATTAAGTTGCGTCCTGCGTTTCCGTCCACAGTGGTATTATTACGTACATATTGAAAAGGTCAAAGATATAATTTATAATACGTTCAAAACAGCGAGTAAGTATTTGTCACTTTTGATAAAGTTGTAAATATTAGCAAAACAAATTCTACCTTAACACGAATGAAGGTGAGGGCAGTCTTAGAAAATATTTTTTTTTAGGATGAAGGAAGTAATTTTTTGCTTTTTTTTTTATTACGAAATATTAAAAACACTTCAATGAAGGATTACAATTTTTTTTATAATATTAGGGTCCATAGGTTTTAAGAAAATCAACTTTAAATTGGCAGTGGAAACTCATTTTACCACATGGCAACGCGACGGTTAATCAAGACTGCGTGGAGGCCAATTTATGTCACCTCTCATGGAGATCAATTTGCAAGCGAAAATTTCACAAACTCGTGACAGACACGTATGGGACGTGTGTGAGGTTGCTCCGTCTTGCTGGAAACATATTTTTTGGTATTGTCAGGGAAAATTTTGCAATTCAGGCATTAAGACATCTTCTAACATCTCCACATAACATATGAACGTTATAAATACTCCTTATGTACTATATTATTTATGGAAGGCATGTTTACAAGAGATGGAAGAATGGAGAAAGATATCGGAAGAAGGGTTGGAGCTGGAAACAAAATAAATTGTGCACTCAAAGTCATTACCGCAAATAGAAATATATCGACTGAAGCAAAGATGGCGGTGCAAAATGGAATCCCGAATCTTATGTATGGAAGTGAAGCTTGGAGTTGGCAGAACAAGGGTTAAAGTAGGAAAAATACCGTAGAAATGAGGTCACAAAGAAGAATGTACGGAAAAACAATATATGATAGAATCTCAAATGATGAAGTAAGAAAGGAATGTAAGGCGGATGAATGCGTGATAAATAAAATTAAGAAAGGGTCACTAAGATGGTTTGGACATATGGAAAGAATGGATGGGGGAAGAATGGTTAAAAAGATATATGCAAGTAGTGTGAATGGGATAAGTCGAGTAAGGCTAAGGAAGACATGGTATGGCCAAATTAATCAATTACTGAACGGCGGCCATGTTCGAAGTAGGAACAATTGGCGAGCGTGCATGTCACGATGTGTGAATGTAGAAGATGCGCAAGAATTATGCCAGAATAGAACAATGTGGCGATCCATCCTCTCTGCCTACCCCTCCGGGGAAAAGGCGCGATGGTTAGTTAGTTAGTTAGTAAATATTGAGCAATAAATAATGCACATCTAATCGAATACACAAAAGAATTAATAGGTTTATTTTTTCAAAATAAACATTACAAAAAATAATAACTGACCGCCCTCCAGAAATATCCTATATCCGCAGTTCATACCAACACATGCAAAAAGCTCTAGGATCCGCGATTGTTTTTTAATCTGTTTTGTCACGTTGCTCATTGAGTGAGGAGCTCACGAAGGCACTAAATATGTTACGTGACGCTATTTTTATAGCCTGCAACTTAATGACGGAGTTCACAATTAGACCAGCGATATAGTTTGCCAATAAATTGAGCAAGGCAGCATTCCCTTGTTGGTAAAACCGAAAAAACTACGCAGCCTGTAATTAATTCACCGGCAACACTTCAGTTTTTTTTTATTAATTATGAAAATAATTATTTTCTAATTATTTTCTTTAAATCGTATAAAAGTAACACGTTTTCACTTGGAAAGCATTATTAAAAAGCTTTAACTGCCATAACGAAGATCCTGGATTCGATGTGATTTTCACACTCTGGTCTTAGTCTGGTGTGGAATTCACGTGACAATTAAAAGGCGATATATTAGCTACCTATCACATGTTATGAGAAACAATCTAATAGTTGAAAACAAATTAAATAAAATAATTGAGTTCAAACGACCTGTTGTTGTATATAAAAAGAAGACAAAAAATCATTTGTGATCATGGTCATTTGGTGATTTCCTTCTTCGTTATGGTTACAATCCTGAGGATTGGTCTGCAACATAGTAAATTCACCGACAACACTTTAGTTTTTTTTTAATAATTATGAAAATACTTCTTTTCTAGATTTTTTTTATTTAAATCGTATAAGAGTCACACGTATTCACTTGGAAAACATTATAAAAACGATATTTGTAGCAGAGTGAAAAGAGCATTAACTGCCATAACGAAGGTCCCGGGTTCGATTCCCGGCGATGGTAGTGTAATTTTCACTCTCTCTTTGGTATGGTGTAGAATTCAAGTGGCAATCAAAAGGTGATATATTAGCTACCTATCACATATTAGAGAATCAAAACAAATTGTATACAGTAATTAAGTTCAAACAAACTGTTGTATAAAATAAAAAAAAAACATTTGTGATCTTGGTCATTTGATAATTTCCTTCTTCTTGATGGTTACAATCCTGAGGATTGGTCTGCAACTTTCTTCACTCGTTTCCTCCACTCAGTCCTGTCTCCAGCCAGTTTCTTCATCTCTGTGTAGCTGCCATATAATTTCTTATTAATAAAAAAATAGATTACCCATGGAATAGAACATAATCATTTAAAGTATTGTATACGGATGTTTTCAATCATATTAAATACTCGTAATTGAATTACTAATGTAGTATTATATAATTGTTGTTTAAGAAACAAAAAATAGCCCTATGTTTTTTTATAAAACTACTTACCAATATGCCAAGTGCAGTGTTTTGATTGAGCTTACATATTGAACGTTTATATTTCAATTTTACGCTCGGTTTATATGGTATACAAAATACAATATTTATTTTTATAAGAAAAAGCAATTCTTTAGATTTTTAGAAATACAGAATTTTTTTATATCTCAATAGAGACGAAGATGCAAATTGGAAACAGAATATGGGGTCGAGGCGTTTACAGGACTTATGACCTGTCACATTGGTTGGGTTAAGCGCACGCTTTATGTAATACAACATTCCCCATTCCACCCTTCTTACGACCACCACGTCTGTCTAACACAGAAATTGTTATCCTTCGAATATCATTACATAATATATATCATTACGTAATATTATTACAATTTCGTATGAAGAACTAAATTTGGGGATGATATTTAAAGAAATAAATTAAACGTTTAAATATTTTATTTAAAACTATTAACATTTCTATTTCACTATCAACTGATTTTGCCCCAATTAGGGCTTCATCGGAATAATAAAACAAACAATGTGTTTGTGCTACTCTGTTGAAGCTCCGCTTGGAGCGAAACCGGTAGGTAGTGTTAAAATAAAATATTTAAATTTTTCATTTCTTACGAAAATGTGTATTTGAAAATGTACAGAAAAATACAAAATGACGCTTTTAAACATTAATCCTATGCACATTATAAACTCCTTCATATTTAAATAACTTTTTTTGTAATTTCCCTGAAATAAGAAGTTTTATTATTATTCGTTTTATGCTTGGCTGAGATTATGTATTGAATTAAGTGGTTTTGGTGATTTTTGAGGTTAACTAATTTCTTACATTATTTATTGGCGTAATTAAATGAATAAATGCATGGACAATGTAATTTTAAAACACAGATCTTTATCCATAGATAAATAATTATCATGGAACATAATAAAAATAATTATTTATTATCTTATCAGATTACTTTCAAACGTTCAAGCAAATAAAACTTTGTAAATGTACGAAGTTTTATTTATGACGTACCTCCTTCGTTGTGTTATTATTTATATCTTAAGTGCATACATAGATAATAAAATATCATTCATAATTGCTTTTAGAATTAATCAGTTCTTGCTTATGCATCCGCATACATCTTGACTCTGGACGTTTATTACGTAGGCACCTCCCATCCACTTGTTACTTCATTCATGCTAAATTTTAATGCATTTTTTATAGGCACTAAAGGTGGTCACTGACCTAATAAAAAGCTTTATTTGTAAAACGTGCGTATTTAATTTAGATAGAATACATTTTTATTCTAAAAGGCATTTGTTTGAGAATCTAATCTATAGTAGAAGTGGGGGTAAGGATGCCGCCATGTGTGGTGTTACGGAAATTATGATACCCGGCGCCCCTAGAAATGATACAAAAATGAGCAGCCTTCTGCCAAAATACCGAGACAAAAGTATAAGGCAATATTAAGGGCCATACGGTATATAAAAATAGCTAGCTACTGAGATGAAAAAGACGAATCAGAAGCAGAAGTAAATTTGTTCATAAATGTAACGAAAATATATAGTTTAAATGATAAACTGTAAATACTGATAATACATGTAGTAAATAAAAATAATTATAATAATCCTAATATGTGACTAAAATAATTATAATAATCCTAATACTGACTAACTAACTAACCATCATGCCGTCTCCCCGAAGGGGTAGGCAGAATGAATGGACTGCCACACTTTAACCGATGCGGCACTCCATTCTTCTCTTTTCGCTCCCCCGAGAGACGCGGTGTGATGGGTTGCGAACCTCATCGCCTACAATAGGCATCTTCCGTGCATACTTTGATAATAATAATAATAACTACAACAACGATACTGATAATGATAATAACAATAATAATAAAAATAATAAAAATAATATAATAATAATAATAATAAAAACAACAATAATAATAAAAATAACTAACAAACTTATCATCACGCCGTCTCCCCGAAGGGGTATGCAGAAATAATGGACTGCCTCAGTTTTCTTTCCTGACATATTTCTCACGCTTCCTCAACATTCATACATCGCGTCATGCACGCGCGTCGATTTCTCTGACTCCTCACATGACCGACATTCAATATTTTATATATTTGATGGTGCCACGTTTCTTCGGTTTTCCTTTATTTCTAGTTCCATTTACATCGTTAACATATATTTTTTAACTATTCTTTCTTCATTCATTCTTTCCATGTGTCCAAACCATCTTAATGATCCTTTCATTATTTTGTTCATAACACCATCATTCGCACCGCATTCACTTCTTATATAATATTTTCATATTACACTCTATCAAACACAAAGTACACACATTCGTCTTAGAGATCTCATTTCTACCGCATTTATTCTACTTTCATTATTCTTTTGGCAGTTCCATGCATCGCCTCCATACATAATGGTCGGTACAAGAACACCATTGTGCACTGCCAGTTTGGCTTTTTTGGATATATTTTTGTTTGCGATGACAACAAACTGTAAGTGCTCCATACTTTGTTGCCTGCCCCAACCCTTCTTTCAATGATAATAATAATATGAATAACATGAATAACAATTATAATCATTTATATTGTTGATGTTAATTGTTGCTTGAACAGTGATGAAAATCAAATCAATAATCGAATTTAGTTTTTTTTATTATTAATAAAAGAAAGAGTTTTATTTACCTTCGGGTAATATAAACCACTGTTAATAAAAATGTCAAATATAATTCTTACGCTAAGTTTTACGCTTTATTACGATATTATCATTCAAAGTATTGTACTCAAAACATTATTTTAATATTGTCGAAACTTAACTTTAGAATCATAATATTTGTTTAATGTACTCGTATAACTCTATTATTAATAAATAATATATCTATGGACCACTGCAAACTTATAATCTGACATGAAATTCTACCAACCTTCACCATTCATACAGCGTGTCATGATCAATTGTAGAAAGTTTTGACTTCGAACATGCGTGATTGATATAAAATAATTTAATAATATTAATCGATTTAATAAAAGAGTCGTATCTTTCATTAATATTGTCTACATTATCTTTTAACAAATGCCCAAAAAATCTTGACAATCATTCATAAATCGATTCCAAGCGGCTTCGCATTAAATCAATTATACCTATCATTAAAACATTTCAAATAATAACCATTTCATGTTAACACGCTTAATTAGTGTTAAAAAAATACTTACATTATATATTATGTGTACCTATAAATATTCACATGGATATTTTTGTCACATAACACGCGTCTATAATAAATTACAAGCATTAAAGTAAGTATCTAAATCTAAAAATAATTTAAAGTGGTTTCAATATATCATGAAATACTACGAATTCTACATGGTGTTGCATTATGTTGTCAAGGGCGAGATTACAAATCACAGCTTATTCTTAAGTTTTACTTGAGTAATATATGTTTTTTCAAATTCTTATTGCAACATAATCATACCACAAAGGTCATAATGGTCGCACTGGCTCTCACTTAAAAAACAGCTAATCGTAGTTTTAAAACAGTCATATTTTATTGACACCAATATGTATGGCAATTTGCCAAAATAACAAGTTTTTATTATAAACAATTTTATAATGTATTGTTTTCATTGAAATTATTTAGTAGAAGTCTACCTGAAATTATTAAACAAGTATTTTTTGTAATGATGTGCTACCATGATGTGCTACCAACGTTTTTGTTTTGGATGAAAACATATGTTTTCTAGATATTTAAACATTTAATATATTAGTAGCCTTCTTTGCTATACTCCTAGGTGGTAGATTTTCTAGAATATTGCTTTTCTGCAAAATGGATTCCCTGTTTCCAGTTCATCTTTTAAGAGGTCTTCCTCGAGGACGAATCCTGTGAGGCTGATTACGTAGCGCAATAAAGAAGAACTTTCGTATTTAAGCACTTAATTTGTGGTGTGACATTATTTAATAAAATTATAATACACTTTTAATATTTGCATCTAAACCACTTTATGTGTTAACACCAACCGGTTTCGCTCCCGGCGGAGCTTCGTCAGGTGAGAGAATAAACGCTTAATTATTATTTTATTCGATGAAGAAGAGTTTTCTAATACCATTTTTTTTTGGATATGACCGTACCAGTCCCTCCTTAGCTGTCTACTCCATCTAATGATATATTCTGCCTCAAATATCTATCTTATTCTGATGTTCCTCACACGACCTCTTAAAGTTTTGCCTGCTATCGTCGTATGTTTAAACATGTGATAATGCTTCAGTAAGGCGTATCCTATCATTCCATTAAACCATAAAGAAAATAAACCTTTTAATTAATATTACGTGTTCAATGTGGAGTTTTCCATTACTAATAAATAATGTTTTTAATTGAAATTTCTTGGTAGAAGTTCATTTTAAATAATGAAAATAAATAAATAAATTATACGAAATTTCTTTATTATAATGTATTAAGTGTGCTTCCACCTGTGTTGAGCACAAAAGTGGAAGCACACTTAATACAAAATAATAAAGAAATTTTGTATCAATTATTTTTTTGTTTTTATTATATTTCATTACTGTTTAAGAAACAATAAATAAATTTTTATCACTCAATCTAGGTCTAAGCACTTTTGATTTTACTTATTAACAATTGTACAATGTTGCTTGTTTTTTTGTACATTTTTATTTATTTGAAGTATTGCATATATTTTGAGACACCATCTATTTAAGAGTATTTGATTTATCAATCGATCGGCTACACTATGTTCCATTTGAATGCGGTGATCAAAGATATAACGAGTTGTTAATTTTAAGACATCATAATTCAAAATAAAGTGCCTAGAGCAGTAAACCATAAAGCAGATAAATCACTTAAAAGTAGAATCGAAGTTACTAGAACGCAAACATAATATTTATAATAAACTGGTTCATTGACAGAGTTATATTATGATGCTGTCTTGCTTTTGGACATTAAATTGGCGTGGGTGCTTAGTTACTCACAGACGCTTTATGAATTATTATCAAATCTTAATGTAATGCAATATTTTTGAAATATGACAATATGTATTTTTTTAAATTTATTGAAGAAAGAATGGTAAATAAAGTCAATGATGCGAATATAATAAGTTATACATAGAGATCAAGGAAAACGTGGCATAAACAAAACAATCAAATTCAAATATCGACCACGTGAGGAGACGAAGAAATCTACGTGCGTGCATGACACGATGTATAAGTATTAAAAATGTAAGTACGTTCGTCAGGGAAGAACAGTATAGCGGTTCATCCTTTCTGCTTACCCCTCCTGGGAAACAGCATGAGGATTACTTAGTTAGTTGAATTAATCGTAAAAAAAATAACGAGTAAAGTAGTGCACAACATGTTTATTATTTTTAATCTTTTACATTTTAGGTTTTATGATATTATAAGAAGGTACAATGTTAAGCTTTTAAGGCGTTATTAAATGTAAAAGAGATATTCAATTACGTCCTAATAAAATCCTTGTATAAAATTATGGTATTCCCGTTTTTTATTTTTTATTTTGTGAATTTTTTTTGTAATTATTATTATCAGCATTATGATTCATAGTTATATTAATAAGTAAAATAATAATATACTTTTAGTATTTGTATCGAAACCACTGAATTTGGTAACACCAACCAACTCAAGACTTAAGTCTTCAACCAATGCGTCTTGCCAGTCATGACGTACGGAACCGAGACGTGGACACTGACAAAAGGTCTAGTCTACAGATTCCAGGTCGCCCAACGCGCCATGGAAAGAGCCATGCTTGGAAAAACCTTGAGGGACAGATTTAGAAGCAGATTTAGCAATATATAGGGGGTGGCGTGCTTTGAGAGAGGCCTACGTATAGCAGTGGAAGACAGACGGCTGATGATGATGATGACGATGAACCGGTTTCGCTCCCGCCGAAGCTTCGTCAGGGTAAGAGAATAAACTAAATATAAAATCAGAGAACAACAAATGAAGAAAGAAATATAAAATGGAGGGGAGAAAGAGGGAGCAAAACCGGTTGGTGTTACCAAATAAAGTGGTTAAGATACAAAGTGTATTATTATTTTATTTAATAATGTCACACCACAAATTAAGTGCTCTACACGAAAGTATATAAATAAGTATTTAGGTTGTAACTTCAACTATATTTTAGATTACCCTCGAATTTTCTCTTCTCTTATCTGAGATTTACATAAACCTGAAAAATTTCATTCTAACTACTTTGAAGAAACATAACATCTTTGTCTTGTAAACTGGCGTCGGTGAAAAAAAGTCATCTACCGTCACTTGATCACTGGTACCTATTTTAAACGTAAATGAATGTGTGAATCCGTTTCTCCGATAAACTGTATGCAGAACTTGTTGCATGTAAGGATGTAATCACTGATGGGGTATGCAGATACGCCTTCCATGTGTGTAGTACTCTGTCACGCTCCCGGCTGACACGCGACGTTTGGAATGGTTCAATTAATTTAGTTAAATTAATCAAGAAGATGGGTGTAACATCTCAAATAATCAAAAATAACATTTCAACAAAAATAACAAGCTAACAGCTGGAACACTCATGGATATGGCATCATCTGTAGCTTAACATTAGAGTTTCTTGTGTATTGTGACCGACCTTCTACTAATATGAACTTCGGCCAAATTTTACCATAGCTTCATAGCTTTATCCTGTCAGAGCAATCGCAGAACTCTCTCTTGCTTATTATTCTAAATGCTACATGATTTTAAGATAATCCATTTTTATATTTTTCTTGTTTTTTATATACTTTGTAAACAACACTCCCTTTTTAAACAAATTAAAATTAAATATCAAACATATTTTGGACTACCCAGCCCTTCCTCATTGATATTATATAGATATTTAAAATATTATAAAATTGTTTACAAATATGGTAAATATCTATTTATATAAGATCACTGAGGAAGGGCTGGGTTGTCCGAAACATGTTTGAGATTTAATTTTATTTTATTTAAAAAGTGAGTGTTGTATTCAAAGTACAAGTAGGTATATAAAAAAACAATAAAAATATAAAACATCTACAACACAAAGTATGGCGAACATAGAAGTAATCAATTTTTGTTCAACTTTCTTACTAAGGTAGGTACACCAGTTTTAAAGAAATATATATTTTTTTTATAAATTAATTTTTGTACTGACAAAGCACGATGAAAAAATGATATCTAAGAGGGACATCAATAAATATATTTGAATACCTATCTACATAAATATTTTATTTTTATTATTATTTTGTTGAATCGCTCTTCACATCATTACAGCGCGAGCCAAATCGATGTAAAGGGTATAGTAATCATATTGATTCTCATGACATGTGATGGGTAGCTAATCTATCGAGATTTAATTGTCATGTTAATTCTACACCAGATCATAAAGAGTATGAGAATAACACCGCCATCACCGGAAATTAAACCCGGGACCTCCGGTGTGGCATTCATAGCAGTTGCAACGATAGTAGATATTTTCGTTTCTTGAACCACGATGCGAAATTCCACATTAAATAATTAATAGAAATGAAAACGCCAGTTTTCAAAACGGCTTCGTCATACTAAGGCATTAATAATAATAAAAATAAAAATAATATGCTAACTTTTAAAGCGCCGTTTTTGTGATGTAATCGCATCAAGGGCGCATTAAGACGTGTTTTAAATCTAAATGTGAACGCTGTCATTTGATAATGCCCTAGTAAGGCGAAACATGTCATTCCCACGAAAAATAATAAAACTTCTAGAAAAGATACGTTTTTATTCGTATTAACAATTTATTTATATAAATTCTGTGAAATTGTCGCGACAGCTGTATCGCCAACCAATGTTAACATCGTTACTACAACTTGTTACAATTAACTTTCTGTCTTCTGTCTGTGTCTTGTCAGGTCTCCCCAACGTTGACTATCACCTTAAGAGTGATGACCTGGGGAAAAATATCCAGAGTGGTATCCCCTTGCCTTCTCTGGAGGATTTTCTGTCGGGCTCACCTTCCCTTAGCTGGGTGTATCCAGTTTTATGGCGCTGGAAGCTCGCCATTCGTCCTCTCTTTATCTGCTATGGCACTAAGTAATATGTGCCACATTGCCCGGGGTTCGCAGGGTCTTTAAAAGACCTATCGTGGACGCTAGAGAGTTGGACTTGATAGTAGTGTTGCCGTTGTAAATGCAACATGACCTTACGACATTTTGTAGAGGCATGCTTTCCAGCAAAACATACCCCATCGTAGCCCTACTACCCTTTTGAACCACAATTAACTTTATAAGTTGTTATTTATGTATTATAACAAATTAGATAGTGGTTCTGATTTTAAAAAATGGTTTGATTCTTGTGGTGCTCCTGTCAATATGGAGATATTTCTTGTATAAGTGAATTGTTTTGGTCAATTTGATTGTTGCCGCACTTTGTGATAGTTATTTGTGACACGAAATACGTTTTCACTCTTCTGATGTTAAAATAATACAAGTTTTTTCGTTTATAAAAATAATTTTGACAGGTGTAAAAATAAATTTTTCATTTGTTCCAAAGACAATTTGAATAAATTCTTCAATCAAATTTTCAAGTTTTTGCTGGTGTTGGATTGTTTTAAGTGCCTAATCAAAATGAAAACAGTGGAATAAAAAATTAAATAAACACAAATATCCGGATCGTCCAGCCGACGACAAGTGCACCATCTAAAAGAACATTATGTGTTAAATTATTTTTATGTTTTATTTTATTTTATATCATTGTATTTTGTATAATTTGTTTTAGATTTATTATGTAGACGTTGAATGATTGAAGTGTGCGCGAGAGATGCCTATTGGTGGCGATTAGGTTCGCAAACCTACACACCGCGTCTCTCGCGTTGGCGAAAAGAGAAGAATGGAGTGCAGCATCGATTAAAGTGTTGCAGTCCATTCTTTCTGTCTACCCTTTCGGGGAAACGGCGTGATGGTTAGTTAGTTAGTTAGTTAGTTAGTTAGATAGTTCAGAACTAAATATGATATAAACCAAAATGTTGAGTGAGTTCTAAATTTAAAATGAAATAAACTACATAGTTAATGTTTTTTTCTGTATGAACACGATATCTCCGCCAGCTATGTTCCGTGTCACCTTTAAAGAGTGTGCAATCAGAATTATTTGCATTCGCGCTTATGTCCATGCGTGACAGAATGCAGTTTCTGTTCGCCGCTGGGTGTCGCAGGCCGGAGGAACAGGGATGTGGAAGTGAGAGGAACCAGCCGCAGCCTACCGAGCCCGCAATCTGAAGTAGCCCCCAGCAAAGCGACAGCTCACAAAGGACCGTTTTAGATTCCGTGTTAGATTTATGCAGAACCCACGGACAAACAGCAAACTGGATTGGACGGTTTTATTAACAGCGTTAGAAAACATTTCATAGGAACTCAATTCGGTATATTTTTAACTAACTAACTAACCATCACGCTTTCTCTGAAGGGTAAGCCGAAATTATTATTATTAACTAACTAACTAACGAATTTACAAAGCTCCCAGTCTCTCCACACAGGTCAGACTGAATAGACTGAGATGGGCCGGTCACGTGCAGAGGATGCCGTCATCGCGAACCCCAAAAAGATTGCTGGAGTGGCACCCAGGTGGTAGAAGACCAATTGGACGACCAAGGCTGCGATGGGAGGATGAAGTTGGGAGAGATGGAGCAAGATTGTTAAGAGTGTCAGATTGGAGGGTCGAAGCGGAGGACAGGAGGAGTTGGAGGCGAAGAATACTGGAGGCTAAGGCTCGATATGGGCTGTAGGGCCATCGAAGAAGAAGAAGAACAAACTAACGAACCATCACGCGTTAATGTGACAATCACACTGCCATCGCCGAGAATCGAACCAGAAACCTTCGTGGTGGAAGTCAAAGCACTTACCACTCGGCCACGAAGGTCGTTCTTCCGTGACATAATTCTTCAACATTCGTACATCGTAACTGAATTGGACGGTTTTATTAACAGCGTTAGAAAACATTTCATAGGAACTCAATTCGTATTTTTTTAAACTAACTAACTAACCGTTACACTGTCTCTCCGAAGGGTAGGCCGAAATTATTATTATTAACTAACTAACTAACTAACCATCACGCCATTTCCCCGGAGGAGTAGGCAGATAGGATGGATCGCCACAATGACCTGTCCTGGCATACCTCTCGGGCTTCCTCTACATTCACACATCGTACCATGCACGCACGTCGATTATTCCGACTTCGAATGTGGCCGCCTTTTAGTAATTGATTAATTTGGTCATGCCATGTTTTTCTCGGTCGTCCTCGGCTTCTTTTCCCACTCACGCTGCTTGTGTACAACTTTTTAACCATTCTACTCTCATCCATTCGTTCCATATGTCCAAACCATCTCAGGGATCCTTTTTTAATTTTATTCATGATGCAGAAATAATTTTACTAAGGATAAATACCGTAGAAATAAGGTCACTAAGAGGAATGTGCAAAAAAACAAGGTATGGTAATAATGAAGTAAGAAAGGAATGTAAGGCGGATGAATGTGTCCCGTTTTTATTATTATTATTAATATTATTTTTGTTGAATCGTTCTTTACATCATTACAGCGTAAGCCAAATCGATGTAAAGAGTATGGTTATTGTTTTGATTCTCGTGGCATGTAATATGTAGCGAAATTATCGCCATTTTATTGTCACGTCAATTCTGCACCAGACCAAAGACAGTGTGACAATCACACTGCCATCGCCGGGAATCGAACCCGGAACCTTCGTGGTGGAAGTCAAAGCACTTACCACTCGGCCACGAAGGTCGTTCTTTCGTGACATACTTCTTCAACATTCGTACATCGTACCGATTTTAGTACCGATTTTAATCGATTTTTCCGACTCCTCACGTGACCGACATTTATCGTGGTTGACATATCGGATGATGGTCTAGGGGACAGAACGCTTGACCTTGATCTAGGGGGCTTGGATGTAAGCCTGGACACGACCAGATTCCTTCTTCATAATAATGAGCTATTATATGATAATATTGAAGTTTGTAAAAAAAAAAAAATTATTCCATTTATTCAAAGTTTCTCTTTTTAAAAATAACATTGAGTATATACGATTGATTTGATCGTGCCACAGTGATCTTCTAGTGCCGACCCTTATGTATGAAAAGGGTCGGCACTAGAACGACCCTTATGCTTGAAGTTGGCTTAAGAAGGATGAAAGTAGGATAAATACCGTAGAAATGAATCACTGAGAAGAATGTGGAGAAAACCAAGGTATGGTAATAAGAAAGTAAGAAAGGAATGTAAGGCGGATAAATGCGTCTCAAATAAAATTACGAAAGGGTCACTAAGATGGTTTGGACATATGGATCAAATGGATGAGGGGAGAGGTTAAAAATGTATATATAGTAGTAGTTCGAATGCCAAGGAAGACATGGCATAACTAAACTAATCTATTACTGAAAGGTGTCCATGCTCGAATTAGGAACAATCAATGAACTTGCATTTTGTTGGTGTGTTTATCATTTCATTTTGGTTTGAGAGGTTTTGCCCTAATTACCACGCTGGACTGACGATCTGAAGAGGATTGCTGGACATGGATGGATGGGAGCGGCAATGGATAGGGGACGGTGGCGTACTTTGGGAGAGGCCTACATTCAGCAGTGGATGACAGACGGTTGATGATGATGAATGAACTTGCATGTCACGAATGAATGAATATAGAAGAGTTCGCAAGAGTTACGTAAGGATAGAACAGTGTGGTGGTCCATCCTCTCTGCTTACCCCTCCGAGAAATTAGTATGATGGTTAATAAAATAGTTAGAAATGTTACATTCTTGTTCGCGAGACGACGATTGCACACCCCTGTAAAACAGTCAAGTAAATATTTCAAATAAAATAAATTTATCGATTGCCGCTGCCTCACAGACATACCCGATAAAGACAACTTGACAAGTTGAAACAGCTCGACATAATGGTCGAATGTTCGAGATAGCGTGGCTCGTTACCTATCGATGCAATTAAATATCTGGCATTTTCTTATATTGGGCCCTAATTAATGCAAGCCTTCAGAATGCAAAATAATAACTCAAACAACTCTATCAAAATTGTGACCGTGCCCGAGTGGCCGGGTTCGATTCCCGGCGATGCCTGTGTAATTGTCACACTGTCATTGGTCTGGTGTAGAATTCATTTAACAATAAAATGACGATAGATTAGCTCCCAATCACATGTCATGAGATTCAATATGATAGCTATACATCGATTTGGCTTGCGATGTAAAGAGTGATTCAACAAAATAATAAATAAATAATATATAAACTGTTAAATTAAAATACTTTGTTTTATGAATCACAACAGTATTTTTATTTTTTGCGACAGCTGTTTCGTCAACCTATGTTGATATCATGATGATGTTAACATAGGTTGACGAAATAGCTGTCGCGAAAAATAAAAATACAATTATGATACATTTATGTAAAAATACAATTATGATACATTTTGTTTTAACAAAGTTTTTTTTTAATTTAACAGTTTTAATGTTAAAGTATCATAGTGTTTCGGCCAAAACAATGGACTAATTAAATAAATAATACTAAATCTAGCGACTTGCATATTTATTTTTGTTTAAGTTTCAATGCTAAGGATTGTTTTACAAATCGGCATAATTATTATTTTCGCTGGTTTTAGGGACGCCTCATTGGGTAGTTTCCCGTTGCTTTCTGCATTATTTTGTATGCAACTTGTTATTTAAACCCAATTTACTGAATATCTTCTTATAACTGATAGGTCAATCGCCATTTTTATTATCACGTGAATTCTACCAAACCAACGAGAGTGTATTTGTTTGGGAATCGTAGCTTTTGCCACTCTTCTACGATGGCCGTCCGTTTCTTCTTCTTCTTCTTCTTCCTTGTTGTAGATCTATGTGATCTGTTCTCAAGAGTGTTGCTACTCCTGTGAGGTAGACTCCCAGCTGTACTTCCATATTTTAGGAGGTCTTCCACGAGGACGAGTCCCATGAGGCTGATTATGTAGTGCAATATAGGAGAGTCTGGTGGTGTCCATTCTTTGAACATGTCCGTACCAGTCCCTTTGTCGCTGTCTGTTCCATCTTATAATATCTTCAACCTCACATATCTCTCTTATTCTGGTGTTCCTCACGCGATCTCTCAGCCTCTCTCTTGCCTACTATCGTCCTCAGTGACTTCATCTCAGAAGTCCTCAAAACTTGTTTGGTCCTTACTGTGTCTGCCCTTGCTTCGACGCCATATGTTATTATTGGTCCGTTTATTTAATATAATTTATATTGATGAAAACGTGCGTATTCCGGAATTTATATTTTACCACATTATACAATTAAACATCTAGAAACTGGACGTTTTCAATAACACTAAAATCTGATAAATCCATTTTACATAATTGTTCAAGAAACAATAAACGAAACAGTTTTGTTTTATTTGTTTGCCAAATGAATATAAAACACAATACATCAATGGATTTATATTATACACTAGAAATATGTATTTTTAGTACCTTCAAATATCTTTGAAAAAGACCTCCTAAATTTGCATACGCAAAAAAAGGTGTCCAAGGTATGGAAATCACCAGAAAATATTTCGTTTGAGAGCAATGCGCCACTAATGTCCACCCATTGTTTGCAAATTGTGCAATTAAGGTGCTAAGCTTTTGTGAATTCACAGGTAAGCATTTAAAAAGAAATGGATATATCCTTGAAAGATTCACATTGCGGTATTGAGGCTGAAATATTGTACTAAGCTTGTATACCGTTACTCGTTATGATTTATGATGCATTAGTTCAAACTCATAATGCGACCATTTTCAAAGATTTTGACACAAATACCAAATTTACCTGAGATAAAAACCATAGCTAATCGTGTTCTTTTTGTATGCCTAAAGCCACAGATCATGATATTTTTAATGTTTCTTTTTCTGTTATTTATGTAAAATTATGCAAAACTGCCGTTAACAAAAAAAATTAAGAAAAAAAACAGGTAACAAAACGAATATAGTACGTATTCTTATTTTCTAAAGTTAAGATTTTTAATTTTCTTTGGGGACAAGCAAAATCTTTACCATGCGCAGATTATTACGGTAATAAGATTTTTTGTTAGAATAATAGGTAGGCATTTGTATTTTTCTTAGACCAAGGTCCCAATTATTGAAATTTCATATAACAAAAGGACATTATTTGCCGTTTCACCTTTAACAGTAATTTGTTAGATAACAAGATACTGATAGAAAGAGTGAGGAAAGTGACATCTGGAAAGATTTGGGATGTACAAGGAGCCTTTATGAGTGGACGTGGATGCATGGACCAGATTTTCGCACTCCGCAGTCTAACAGAGAAGGTATTGGCCAAGGACCGAAAACTTTTCTGTGCGTTTGTGGATCTGCAGAAAGCGTATGACCGAGTTGATAGGAAAAAACTTTGGAAGGTCTTGGCCGAGTATGGAGTGGGCACAAAACTGATACGCGCGGTCGCATCCCTCTATGAGGGAAGCACCGCTTGTGTCAGGGTTAATGGGGCTGTCACATCTTGGTTTGACATCACCAAAGGTGTCAAACAGGGTTGTGTGATGTCCCCGTGGTTGTTCAATCTATACTTGGACAAGTGTATGAAAGAACTTGAAGGCATAGACGCTGGTGCTAAGATGAATTGTTTGGCAGTCAGCTGTTTGTTATATGCAGACGATGCTGTGTTAATCGTTGACAGTTAAGACAATTTGCAAGTCTTAGTGGCAAGGATGTATGAGGCATGCAAAAAGAGTGACTTGGTGATGAATGTGTCTAAATCTAAAGTGATGGTTTTCGAGAAAGAAGAATGTATGACGATTTGTGATATAAGTGCGATGGGCGAGAAATTGGAGCAAGTTACTGAATTTACGTATCTGGGAAGCATGTTTACAAGAGACGGAAAAATGGAGAAAGACATCGAAAGAAGGGTTGGTGCTGGGAATAAAATAAATGGCGCACTCAAAGCCATTACTGCAAATAGAAATATATCCACAGAAGCAAAGATGGCAGTACACAATGGAGTTCTAGTGCCAACCCTCATGTATGGAAGTGAAGCTTGGAGCTGGCAAAAGAAGGATGAAAGCAGGATAAACGCCGTAGAAATGAGATCACTAAGAAGAATGTGCGGGAAAACGTTGTATGATAGAATACCGAACGATGAAATAAGAAAGAAATGTAAGACAGATGACTGCATCATGAATAAAATTAAGAAGGGATCCCTGAGATGGTTCGGACATATGGAACGAATGGATGAGAGTAGAATGGTTAAAAAGTTGTACACAAGCAGTGTGAGTGGGAAAAGAAGCCGAGGACGACCGAGGAAAACATGGCATGACCAAATTAACCAATTACTAAAAGGCGGCCAAATTCGAAGTCGGAATAATCGATGTGCGTGCATGGTGCGATGTATGAATGTGGAGGAAGCCCGAGAGGTGTGCCAGGACAGGCCAGTGTGGCGATCCATCCTCTCTGCCTACCCCTCCGGGGAAATGGCGTGATGGTTAGTTAGTTAGTTAGTTACAAAATAAAATACAAATCATATTAAATTAACTAACTAACCGTCACGCCGTCTCCCCGAAGGAGAAGGTAGAAAGACATTTTTCTTTCCTGACATATTTCTCTCGCTTCTTCAACATTCATACATCGTGTCATGCACGCGTGTCGATTTCTCTGACTCCTCACGTGGCAATTCAATTCAATTTTTGATTTATTTGATCGTGCCACATTTTCCTTGGTATTCCTCTATTTCTGGTTCCATTGACATCGTTAGCATATATTTTTTTTACCATTCTTTCTTCATTCATTATTTCCATAGGTATGTCCAAACCATCTTAATGATCCTTTCATTATTTTGTTCATAATACCATCATTCACACCGCGTTCACATCTTATATATTAAATTAAACACTAAAAAAAAGTTTATGTATAATTTATTGCATAAACGACGAATCTACATCTATAAAAGAATGTTTTTTTTTTTCGCTTTTGCGTTTATTTTTCTCGAGATATTAAGAAGGTTTTATACCTTCATCATAGAAAGAATGATATAAACAGTTTATAATCGGCCAAAAACATATAAGAGTAAATTATTTTTCCCGAAACACTATAATACGACACTGTTTTTGTAGCACATTTTTTTATTGTTAGGGACATACATTATCATGTGCTACAAACGTCTGTTTGTAACACCTGATGATGTCAACATTGGTTGACGAAACAGCTATCGCGACATTCATAAAAAGTGTATAATAGAAAATTGTGATATCATAACAGTGTTGTTAATTTAAGAGTCAAAAATGTATTTTATAAAATAAAATAAAACTAACTAACCATCACGCCGTCTCCCCGAAAGGGTAGGCAGAAAGAATGGACTGTCACACTTTAACCGATGCGGCGCGGGAGACGCGGTATGATGGTTTGCGAACCTCATCGCCACCAATCGGCATCTCCCGCGCACACTTCGATCGTCCAACATCCACAAAATAAATCTTAGACAAATAATATAAAATACAATGATATAAAATAAAATAACAAAATAATTGTTCAATAAACTTTCAAAATTTAATTAAGCGTCATCACCCACCAATACCGGAAAATAACCGCTTTTTAAAATTGTATTCATTATGTTACTTTGTTTTAACAACTTCATTAAAATAATCAATTAAATTGGCACTTTGATAAAAGTGTAAAAAAAAATATATATATAAAAAAATTGTAAACTAAACGCGCTTTTTATATATTCTCTTGATCTTACTTACCGCTCTGAACGCCGATACCAATTTACTCGCATGCAGAAAATATTCTTAAAAGCGGGGATCAATTAATTAAGATATTTTAGATGCTTCGTGAAATCCAAAATGGATGGCGATGCGCACAATTAGATGCATAAAAACGATTTTCGTGACATCGCTTTTATCACGCGTTCGTGGCATGCCCCATCGGGCGTTCTTTTTGAACAAATGTGCCCCCGGATTTTGTTAAGTGTAAGATTATCTTAGAATCTTGCAGACTCCGTGCTAGGATTATGTTAACAGCTTGTTAATTTCACAGACCTCTCCTCGGAAACATGGCTGAATGCATTTACTGAAATATTTATGGTCCTTTCCTCGAGAGGTTAAAGGATGCTGAACTTGGAAACACGACCCCGAAATAAAAAAAGGCTATTAATTTTCATGTAAGGCCGTCGACACACCATTATTTCTTTTTGTTGTGTCTATAGTATCATCAATCTTTTGTCTTCGTCAAAATTTAAATATAGTTCACATTAAAGTTATAGTGACCTGTGTACCGAAGTACGTGAACAATATTATAAAGCGCATGTTGTAATTCGCAAATCCTGCAATATTGAAGACATAGTGAGATGGAGTTGGCAAAGAAGATGATTCTGGAGGGACCACATCGAGAGAATGGATCCAGCAAGCATTCCTAAAATCGTCACGAGACTCCAGAGGGTCGTCGACCACCAGGACGACCACCAAGAGATGGAGAGAAGGCTGGTCGTCTTCATCACAGGAAGAAAGTTGATATCTTGCATAAACAGATCGCAAACAGATCGCAAGATCTACAATCTGAAGAAGAAGCTGTTGCATCAAGGTGTCTAAAAATCTGGTCTGGAAGAACAAACACATGCGTATTCAGAGGCTTACAGCAAGGTCAGAATTTATAAGACATGCGTGCGATCTAACATGACGTATGCTTGTAGAGACGCGAGCTGATACTATAGGTACGAACCAAAGGGCTTCAAAGAACATTTGAGATGAAGGTCCTACGATCCACTACTGAAAAACTCTCCGAGATCATGTCCGCAAAGCCGAAATTAGAAATACTTGTGAAATATGATAGAGAACATTGTTCGGTGGAGTAGATCCAGAAGAAGATACTGGAGGGGTCATTCAGCTAAAATGGATAGTGACAGACTCGCACATGCATTTTTACAGACTCGCATTCACTAAAAATAAATGACGGCCACGTTCAAAGTCAATCATCGAGCAATCATCGAAAGGCCATCCTAGAAATTATTTCAAATGTCTTGTAACTTTTTTCATAACTTTCTTTTTTTCCATACTCTTCGAAGTTAACGGTTAAATGCTTAATCATCTAATAAGTTAGTTGTAGTCATCTTGATTATTTAAAAATCACTTGTTGTTTGTAACATACTATTTTAAACGAAGTTGTATATCATTTAATAGATGAAGACCGAGGAAAATGTGGCACAATCAAATAAATTAAATATTGAATGTCGGCCACGTCAGGAGTCAGAAAGAAAATTGTGGCAGTTTGTTCTTGCTGCCTACCCCTTCGGAGAGACGGCGTGATGGTTAGTTAGTTAGTTTTGGATATCATTTTATTTCGTAACATTTAAGTAATTAAAAAAAAAACTTTTTTTTATTAACGACTTCCACTTGTTGTCTTTATTTCGCCAGGCTAGTTGGCTTTGACAGACATTCTGTCGATGCCAGTTGCCTGGCGAAACCGATCTCTGACGAAATAAATACAATAAGTGGAAGTTGTTAAAAAAAACTTTTTTTAAATAATTATTTAAAATGAACAACCGTTGGGAGATTTCAGTAAAAACATGTATTTTTCTTTAAAAAAAAACAGCTGTTTCGTTGTATGTGGTAATTAAAAACACTCGTGAATTTTGCTGTAGGTATTCGAAGCAGACTGTACATGTACATCTCGACTTATCGTTCTCTATGTTTTTGTTTTTCTGAATTGTTGGTAATGAGTTGCGACCATCCACTTTCGGCAGGTGGCTCGCGACTCGCAAACGGCCGTATCTCAGGTCATTAGTGGGAGATCATCTCATTTGTGTCAAGGCATCCGATGGTATCGAGTACATCTTACCTGCAGATTCGGGCTTAGGGGTATTGATAAAATGGTATACGAGCAGGGCGCATAATAAGCTTAATGTATAATCCATTCGGTGAATTCACTTATACCGGTGAAATTATTCAAATATCTTGGTTTTTTTTAATGAAAGACTTTTGCCAACGATATGAATCAATGGCATTATAATTTGTTTTACAATCTTCAATATTAGCAGAAAATAGCTCAGTATTATGATGAAGGAATCGTGTCCAGGCTTGAATCCATGTCCCCTGGATCAGGAGTCAAGCGTTCTGTCTCCTAAACCACCACCCGATTGACTTTACATCTTCAGAATCTATGAACGGAAATGCGAAAATGAATTCACCAATTTTTTAAATAGATGTATTTTAGTCTAGCGATTAGATTTAAAATTTATACTGGGAACCCTTATCAGCATTACATGTTACAGACTTACATAAAATGTCATTTTAATAAGTTTCTGTCATAAAAAAAAAATTATATGATATTCTTTTTGAAGATATACACAATATTAGTGTTTTGAAAATCGATGTTTGTTTATTAAGAAATTTTAAGAACTCTCTTTAGATATTCCGCAAAACATAGAAATTCACAAAACGGCGCTATGCAAATTGGCCCAATTATTATTATTATTAAATGGAAAGTGCCCTTGAACTGAAACTTCCTCGAAAATTGTGCTATGCAAATTACTATTGTTATCATTATAATTACACCAATTTTTTTTGGCAACTCTCACAAATAAGATAAATAAAAAGTTTTTTGGATTAATTTATTATTTAAAGATTATTAAACTAGCAAACATGTGAAAAAAGCTATTTATGATTTAAGCTTAAGAAAAAAAAATCAAATTTTTCAGTTTGTTTGAAAATCCTATGAAATGGTTTTTGGAACAAATGAATAAAATATTTTTTATAAAAAATACTAATTTTTAAATATTACATTTTAAATCATTTAATGATATTAAGTATTTTAGGGTTGGGGCAGGCAACAAAGTGAATGGTGGATCTAAAGTTGTCATCGCAAACAAAAACCTATCCAAAAAAGCTAGAATAGCAGTGCACAATGGTGTTCTTCTACCGGCCCTTATGTATGGAAGCGAAGCATGGAACTGGCAAAAGAAGGATGAAAGTAGAATAAATGCAGTAGAAACGAGATCTCTTAGACGAATGTGTGGATACTCTGCGTACGATAGAGTGTCGAATGAAAATATAAGAAGTGAATGCGGTACGAATGATGGTAAAATATATGTTAACGATGTAAATGGTACCATAAATAGAGGAAGACCGAGGAAAACGTGGCACGATCAAATAAATCAAATATTGAATGTCGGCCATGTGAGGAGTCAGAGAATCGACGCGCGTGCATGACACGATGTATGAATGTTGAGGAATCGAGAGAAATACTTCAGGAAAGAAAAGTGTGGCAGTCGATTATTTCTGCCTACCCCTTCGGGGTGACGGCGTGATGGTTAGTTAGTTATTTAAGTATTTTAAATACATATGCCTGAGACAGTCTCCCGGAGGGTTCCCGACCACATGGCCAACCACCAAAAAAGATTGAACGATAGTCTACATCTAAGTCTAACCCACATCAGAAGAGGATGGAGATGCAACCGACAACAGGTCATCAGACCTACAAGAAGAATAATAAGACGGAGGAGAAGAAAAAGAAAAATAGACAGATTATTCGATACTAAACTACCAGGAGAGCATAAATAAAGCAGTGCATTTAATCATTCGATGCAGGATCCCCTGATCCCGTACAAATTTAGGCCCGTACCGGATTGCTCAAGGCCTCCTCTCCTTCCTGCTGCCCGGGCATAAATTGGGGGATTTCTGGGATTAGATGGAAGAATAATGCTGAGTATTATGATGCAATCTGGACCGGGAAGCTGTTAGCACTTAGGGAAACGAAACTTATTAGATTACCTATTTTTTAAGTATAATAATATTTGGCTACTGATAATTTAACTTATTTAAAATATATGTTATGTTTACATAAATAAACTTATATACAACGAAGGGCCTTCGCATACATATGACGGTCTTTGTGGCAGAGTGGCAACAGCTAAGACCACCACACCGAAGATCCCGGGATCGTTTCCCAGCGATGACAATGTGAAAAAAAAAAATTAATTGTATCTCAATAGAGGCGAAGATGTAAATTATTTGGAAACATAATATGGTGGTCGAGGCGTTTACAGGACTTATGACATGCCATTGGTTGGGTTAAGCGATCGCTTTATGTAATACAACATGTTTGTAATTTTTATTAAATGAAATTAATGAAATGAAATAAAATAAATGAAATTAATAAAAAAATAAAGTATTGTGAAAATAAAAAGTTTTTTGTTTGTTCAAACGTCGATAAACTGGAAAAGCTCTTTGAAAATGATAATTATTATATCTATTATATATAATATTATTATACCTTAATTGAATGGTAGGTATCCGGAAAAATCGTGGTTTTTAAATAGTTTTAGTTAATTTAACAATGAAAACAGTTTTTCTTTAATGCAGTGATGTATTTTCACAACAATATTTGTTAATAAATAAAAAACTATATATATTTAAACCTTTTACAAACAATAATTAAAAATTTTAACATATAAAAATACAGAATCTAACCAATATGAAATACAACTTAACAATACATATAGAAATATTATTGAATCCCAATATTAAGGAATTCCTCTTTTATCGAACAGAATAAATATAATTTGTGCATTTCTACTATTAGCGCTGAAACAGGGCCGGCTCCGCGGCCCTCCGCGCCCCGCGTCCACCCCCACCACCCCAGCCATTATTCTTACTGCTCCAGAATTCGGTCATCCGTTCACCTGGATTGCGGCGGTACCGTGCCGAGGACGCTGTTCACAGTGGCGCTGCAAGTCCTTTCGTTAAAGGGAGCTACACACAAATGTAAATTTGTGTTATTAAAATTTTATTCCACAATAATACGAGTACTTTAAGAACACTTTGTGAATTGTAATATTTTATACTTAAATTCAAAGAACGATTAAATGTTATATATGGTCTGTTCTACTATATATAATAGCTGCGAAACCTGGACTCTGAATGCGAATGTAATGAACCTGTTGGAAGCGTTCGAGATGTGGATATAGCGCAGAATGCTCCGTATACCGTGGACCGATAGGGTCAGTAATGCAGACGTACTACAGAGAGTCAAAGCCAATAGAGAGCTGTTGTCGAGTGTGAAAATTAGAAAGGTCTCATATTTGGGTCATGTGCTAAGGGGAGAAAAATATCACCTCCTTCGACTGATATTAATGGGTAAAGTGGAGGGACGTCAGGGAGTTGGTAGAAGGCAGCTGTCCTGGCTGCGGAACATCAAAGAGTGGACAAGAATAATAAGAGTTCAGAACCTGTTTCAAGTGGCGCAGGACAGAGATGCCTTTTCTGCAGTGATCGCCCACGTTGAGGGGACCTGACACGGCACCGAAAAAAGAAGAATTCTTAAATTGTTGACACGAAATCAGATTTTTCTCATCATCTTGTTCCTGTCACGTGTCACTATCGTGGCTAATTTTACGAATGGATTTTTTATAGTTACATAGTTTATCTTATGTTTTATTGGAATGTCATGTTTCACCTTACAAAATGTCTGATAATGCTTTAGAAAGGGTAAACATATAATTTCCATAAAGTGTAATCAATTTCTAGAAAATAGACATTTTCATTCGTATTCATTTTTAATACAGAGTTTTACATCATTGTTCAAGAAATATTAAACAACAAGGATGTTGTGCTTTAACGGAACCTTTTTTGAAGGTTTTTTCGGCAGGATTTTCTTATTCTCTTGACACTTCATTTTCCTTCAATGTTCCTAGGTTATGCAATTTTGTAAAGCTTTTTAAAAACATTAAGCTGTAATAACATATGCAATTAAGCAGGTAGAAAATTATCTTGCTCAAATGACGCAAACCACAAGTAATTTTTTTAATCCCGATGATTTTACATGCATTTGTATTTTTAATTTAATATTTTACTATTTGACAATTTATCTATTAATTAAAAATATATTTATTTTCTTTACCCGAAATCGAACGTTCTGTTATATTCCAATGACACAAAAAGTATATTATATGCATTCCTGCATATCTTTCAAACAATTCTTAAAATAAAAAATTTAGTTCTTGCATTGACGTATTTTAACTAAGTATCACGCCGTCTCCCCGGAGGGGTAGGCTAAAAGAATGATATATCACACCGTTCTGTCCTGACATACTTTTCTCGCCTCCTCATGTCATGCACGAAAGTCGTTTGCTCCGACTCCTCACGTGACCGACATTTAATATTTGGTTGATTTGATCGAAACAATTTTTTCCTCGCCCTTCTTCTACTTCTAGCTACGTTTACGTCGTTTACATCTTTCCTTCACCTTCTTCACAATTATTTTTTCGTTCATGTTTCGCACGTGTTTAAATCATATTAACGAATTTTTCATTATTCTGTTCATAACACTTCTATTCGTACCGCATTCATTTCTTATATTTGCATTTGACATTGACGTATTTTATGTTTTAACAAATTCAATGTACTCGTATAAAATAAACTGTGCGTTCTGTTTGCAGTTTTTATTTTGCTTCATCTTATAAAAAATGTTCCGAGGGACACAAATACTTCGCAACTCCACTGCCCTTCGGGGTAAGATTTGGTCGCCCACGCGTGAAGCATTGAAATTCCATTACAGGTCAGACCTTACCGGAATTAGCTATTGATTTATTCGCCATATTAATTAGTAGGTACTAGCATAGCTGGGGGTACCTGTATTATATTTGCTACAGCGGATGAGAGATGTGTTTTTGCAGGATTAGTGTAAATCATGATACAATAACCTTTGCAGGACATTAGAAGAAGCCATTATTTTCAGAACCGAGCAATGATTTAATGAAATAACGACCCCTATATTGAGTTGCCTACTAAGAGTTTTGTGCCATTAGAATTACAAGCAAAGAAACGTATTTGCTTACTTAGAGAAAATATAAGGAAATTACAGGGGTGCTCATATTTTATAACTAACTGACTTACCATAACGCCCTTTCGTTGGAGGGGTAAGCAAATAGGATGGACCGCCACACTGTTTTATCCTGACACAACACTCGCGACTGTTCTATTGTTCATTCACACATCGTGACATTTACGCTCTTCGATTGTTCCTACATCGAAAATGGCCATCTCTCAGTAATTGATTAACGCTATTATGTCATGTCTTTCTTGGGCTTCCTAGACTTATTTTTTAATTCACACTACTTGTATATATATGTTTTACCATTTTTCCCTGAATTATTCGTTCCATATGTCCAAACCATCTTAATGACCCTTTATTAATTATATTTAGGACGCAATTATCTACCTTACATTCCATTCTTACTTCATCATTAGGTATTCTACCATACATTGTTTTTCTGCACATTCTTCTTAGTTATCTGATTTCTACGTCTTTTTTTCTACTTTCATCATTCTGCTAACTTCAAGCTTCACTTTCATATATAAGGGTCGGCATTAGAACTCCATTGTACACTGCCATCTTTGCTTCAATCGTTTTATTTCTATTTGCATATTATAAAGGATTCTCATATTTTATTATAATGGGTATTATAAGATGAAGCTAAAAAAGGATAGATTCATACAGTCATGTCCAAAGAATGGATACCATCAGATTTCTTATATTGCACTACATAACCAGCCTTACAGGACTCGCCCTCTTGAAATACCTCCTAAATGATGGAAGGAGAGCTGGAAATTTACCTTGCAGAGGAATGAACATCAGAAGAACATAACACACAGGTTTAAAGCGCGGAAGAAGAAGAAATAATAGACGAATGAGACATTTACTTAGTACCCATTATACTCTTAAAATAAAATAGATTTAAAAAAAAAATGTATTTTTTAGTTTAGTGTAGATATTAATCTAATTATATTATTTTGTAAACAGAACGCTAGTGTTTAAAAATTTTTTGAGTATAAATGAAATATTTGTAAAATTTTCGTTAAAATTGGTTATTTTTTTTTCTTTCAACTTGATCAAAAAGTCGTGTCTTAAATCACCGAATTATTTAACCAATTTTTATTTAAATATTTATTGCTAGTTATTGAAACATTTACGATAATATCGTACACTATATTCACAATAGATTAACATTTATTGCGTTTTTTTATAGACTTTTATGATATTTATTAAATATTATATAATACATTTTGTGTTAAATTATTTTTATTTTGTTATTTGATTTTATATCATTGTATTTTATATTATTTGTTTTAGATTTATTTTGTGGGTGTCGGACGATCGAAGTGCGCGCGGGAGATGCCTATTGGTAGCGATGAGGTTCGCAACCCATCACACCGCGTCTCCCGCGGAGCTAAAAGAGAAGGATGGAGTGCCGCATCAGTAAAAGTGTGACAGTCCATTCTTTCTGCCTACCCTTTCGAGGAGACGGCGTGATGGTTAGTTAGTTAGTTAGTTATATTATACGATTGCACCGATTGCTTTAATCTGTAAATATCCTTTGTATACTCTGACCACTCAGTATTTTAAATATTTAAAAAGATCGTTCCATTCTATTTTTGAAAAACCAACTTCGCAAAGACCACGCATGAAGAAACATTCCGACTTTATAACCAAATTCAAATTCGTTCTTCCATACCCGTTTTCGCGAATAGAACAACAAAACTATGGATTTCCCGCTCTCTGCAGACCCGCGAAGTTTGCCCGCGCTTTCTATGGGACCGGGCGCTCCAGGCCCGAATGTAGTAATTTGATTTATACTTCATAATGTAAATATTGTCGTTAATAATCTCAGCACATTTGTTTTGAATTATACTAACATTTAACCTTCTTAGTTTATGTCATTCAATATGTTCGAAGATATTATAATATAATACTTTCATATTTGGTAGAACGGTATAAACTTTTAAAAATTCTCTCGAAAAAAAAAAAAAATTGAAATATGTCGAGATAAATTAACACATGATGAAAATAAAAATATCTGGTTATACAGGTACTTCACTAATAAGGCAATTGCATTCCTTTCTTTCAAATAATAAAAAAATAATCTAATTTTTACATTAAAGACTCACATTTAGGATTAACATTATGGTATTAGATTTTTTATACAATCTAAAGTGAGTTTAAAGATCACTCATACGGATAATACGGAAAAATACGGATGAAGGGCTTCTATATCCGAAACATGTCTGTATTTTACTTTTAATTTTTAATAAAGTTAGTGTTGTTTACAAAGTATAATAATAATGATTGTTCATGAAGGAACTGGGTCGAATATAAGATTGAACTCAAATCCCCTGGATAAGGAACCCAGCATTCTTTACCCCAGTCTACCACCCGCTTTTTTAATCCATTCACATACTTCATCATCTAAAATCAATATTAAAATTATTAAAATCAATTGCGGTTTATATATGTCAATAGAAATCACCAACAACTACCTACTTAAGAACAGGTCAAATACAATACCAGGGATACATGAGAGATGGTTCGATTTTAATTTTATACTAATTTTATTTTAAATTTATATTTATTAGAATACTCTATTACGTTAAAATATTTGTTTTCTGAACGTACTTTTAATAATAAATATTATAAAAGACGTTATCAATACCAGTGGCAGTTAGTTTGTTTTGTTACCCTGATAAAGTTCATTTGTACCACTTAAAATATTCATTTGTATCACTTAATACCACTTAAAAGTATTGAAAAAACAAAAGAAAGTGGTGTTGAACCCATATATTTAAGTTTTTACGGTTATTTTTAAAAATCTCACACAGAAAATGGTGTGCTTTATTTGAAAATATGATATTATTAACTTTTATCTTTCGAGATAGTTAAAGACATTAATTAAAAAATAACTAACGTGTTTTTTTTTATTGAAGCCCACGTTGACTAGCACCCTGCGCTCGACTTTCTAATCATCAATCCCTACCACCGGTCCTGGCTTCAAGCGTGGCGGAACTTGCGAGCGGAATCTCCGACTTCCTGTTTGGCACGGCGAAGAGTTCCCGCCAAAGAAATATGGCCACCGCGTCACTGTTTGAATGCAAGCGCCATACATTATGGAGCGAAGCGCAAGTATCAAGCTTGCGCTTTATGTTTTTGCAAATTCAACGAGAAATTTGTGGAATTTTATTATTTGTAAAAGCTGAGTTTTATGTGTTTTTCATTTTCTACGATTTTAGGTCAATTTAATTAAGTCCTTCATCTTATAGTGCTTAAATTTAAATAATGGTAGATCAGCACGTGTATAAGTCTAAAGCGATGGTAACATATTTGAGAAGGAAGAATATTAATTTGAAAAATTGTGACATTAGTGCGAAAGGTGAGAAATCGGAGTAAGTTACCAAATTTATTTATCTGGGAAGCATGTTCACATGATATGGAAAAATCGAGAAATACTTTAAAAGAAGGGTTGGTACTGAGAACAAAATAAATGGCGCTCTCAAAGTCAACACTACAAAAATAAATATCCAAGAAAATATGGCAGTACATAATGATGTTCTAGTGCTAACCGTAATGTATGGAAGTAATACTTGGAGCTGACGGATTATTGCACTGTAAAATTTAATTCAATTTAGTTATCATAATATTTATTATAACAAAAGCATAAACGTTCCAAAATAAATCTTTATAACATCTGTCAGATCATGTAAACAATTTTATAATATTTTAAAAAATGTATATTTACTGAAGAAGTACTGTTTGTCCGAAACATGTCTATGTAATTTAATTTTTTTACGTTTTGTAAATACAAAATATACAAAAAAAAGAAAAAGAGAAATAAGCCATCATTACAACACAAAGTATGGCGTATATAGAAGAAAAAGTAGAAGTAGTTAAAAAAAACATCGTTTTATTTAATTATAATTTAAAATTAGCCTCCGTCAAGAAATTTCAGTAAAATCAATTGATTATCTTAAAACAATTGTGTTTAATCTAATATAATATTTGATACATAATTAAGTGTTTTTTTTCTTAATTTTATTAGAGGTACTCTTCTACTAATAATATTTTTTATGAATATGATTTTAATTAGCTTATATTAAAAAAAAAAAATTTTAGAATTCAAAATTATTACAAAAATAACACATAAATTCAAAAACATTACACAAAAGTAACTCATAAATTCAATAACTTACAAATTAATAACTCATAATTTAAAAGTTTTACAAACAAAATTATCCATATTCTAAAACATTACAAAAAATAACCCAAAAATTAAAAATCATAGATCGATTCAAATAGCAAAGCCATCTTATAAAGAATGATTTAAGATGAAATAAGTATTCTTCTAAATCTCTAGACGTGTCTTTTCGTTTCATGTTTTCCGCTTCATAATTCAAAAAATAACTGCACTTTTATGCATTACATACCTGTAAATACACCAAACTTTGTTTTATACGAATTTATTCACGCGATTTGTGATATCTTAAATATTATATTTTAGTTAACGAGTATTTTTTATTCATTTAAAATTTCTTAAGCAAATGAATGGAGTTTGTTTAAATATAAAGGAGTGATATGTTTCGCCTTATTGGAGTATATTGAACAAATTGATGAGGAAATATTGATTAAAAAGATATATGTAAGTAGTGTGAATGGAAAAAGATGGCGAGGAAGGCCAAAGAAGATATGGCATGACCAAATTAATCAATTAGTGAAATAGGCCATGTTCGAAGTAGGAACAATCGACGAGTGCGCGTTAATTAGTTAGTTGAAAACATTGATAAAGCCAAAGCGAAACATGTCTCTACAAAAAAAATTATCAAACTCTTAGACCTCACTTATGAATTCTAATCACTTTTTCAAAAGTGCATAAATTATCACTTATCACAGTCGTTTCACAATTTTGTTTTAATGTGTATACATGACTTATTGTGAAAATTCAATATTTAAATAATATAATACTTCAAGGAACTTTTTTTTACGCGTACTTTTTAGGATGCGTATCGCGTAAAAAGAGGTAATGTGTTTTCAAACTTTACTTAGTACTTTTTAGTAAGTTTTATATCAACCGAAGTTAAGTCGTAGATCTCATACGTACACAACCAGATCGTATATAACTTATTCCGGAAACATTACCGATATATGATAATTTAATGGTCAATACGGTCATATATAATACACCAATAAATGTATGATATGATTTCACGACTTTTGGTCGCGCTGACCAATTGTGTTATCCCCCTCACACATATGGTTAAAACACCATTGAAGCTCAAGTGCGAGAGGGATGTAGCAATGCTTTATGAGCGAACGCATTGCAATGGAGTTCTTAAACTATGGGTCGAGGACCAATATTTATTATTTGTTTTATGAGATACCTAGAGTCGGGAATAGAAAACCTCGATAACGATTAACAAATGAAATTGTAATAGTAATATAATTTCTATTTCTGCTTTTTTAGGACTGTTCCTGTTATTTCTTGGAGCCTCTTCGCAAGATGTAATTGTAGATACCCAGCTGTGTCGCCACCATTTGGGTGGTCTTCCTGGAGATCGGTTGCCCGATGGTATTTTATTTAATGTTTTGTTTGTTACTCTTCCAGAAGACGCTGTCTCCACATGATCTTTCCTGCAAAGTCTTCTCAGTCTTCCCCGTCGTACAACATCTTCGACATCGCAAATCCTTTTTACTTCAGAATTTCTCACTCTGTCTCTGAGTGCCATTCCCGCAATGTAAAAACTAACTAACTAACTAACCATCACGCCGTCTTGCCGAAGGGGTAGGCAGAAATAATGGACTGCCATACTTTTCTTTCCTGACATATTTCTCTCGCTTCCTCAACATTCATACATCATGTTATGCACGCGCGTCGATTTCTCTGACTCCTCACATAGCCGTCATTCAATATTTGATTTATTTCGTGCCTCTTTCTTCATTCATTCTTTCCATATGTCCAAACCGTCTTTATGATCCTTTCATTGTTTTGTTCATAACATGTTCCGCAATGTATCGGAGAGTAATATAAATATTTTTACTAATTTACTACACAGCAAAAATAATTTCGCACCGATAATCATTAATCGTTCGTTGAATAGTTTTATTTGCTTGGAAAATAAAATACTTGGTGTTTCGGAAAGTTTGGTCCGTTTTACAGCAGAGGGCTCTGGCTGATTCAAGTTTTCAAACCTGGCAGCCATTTTTTTAGTAAGCTTAAGCATCTGTCAATTATGTTTAGTTCGCAAATGTCTGTCTTTCTCGCAACATTTGCCGTAAGTTCTGCTGTTCTATTTTAATTGAAAGAATAGTATATCTGAGGTGCATAAAATGTTTGAAGAAGTTTATGACAATCATTCCCCATCGAATAAATCATACGTATTGGTGTTTGAAACCTGGTGATTTAAGCGTTGGCGGCAAAGTTCGCCTTGGAATATCGAAAAAAATTGGCCGAATAATTAACTCCTCAAGCCGGGTGAAACGGTCTCGGGGGAAGTCTACCGACAACAACTAATGCGATTAAAGCAGACACTGGCTAAAAACGAGCGAAATGGGGCAACAGGCACAACAAGCTGATTCTTCAATATGCCAACGCTCGACTTCACATCGCAATCACGGTCAAAAACTACATACAAAATGTGAGATTATACCGCACCCGCCTTATTCACCAGGCGTAGCACCATCGCACTACCATTCGTTCAGATCCATGACGCATGCCTTAGAAGAGCAGCACTTCCATTCATATGCAGATGTCAAGAATTGGGTCAATGCCTGGATTACCTCAAATAACGAGGCGTTTTTTCGATGATGGATCCATCTATTCCCAGAAAGTTAAGGCAATGTGAAATAATGTGATTATAATTTTTTTTTCAATCAATATTAATTTCTCGTTGATGAAGGTATAATATCTGTATGTGATCGACGTCCAGAAAAATACTCAAAGAAAAAAAAACATTAAAATATCTACCATAGATTTGTGTCTACAGGAATATCTAAAGGCTCTGTATTTTAAATCTTCCTTTTCTTATTCTTCTTTTTTCTCTTCTATCAGAGTTTGGATAATAATATGGCTAATTAATCTGAATGAAAACAAATGTCTAAAAACGGCTTAGAAGGACCAAACATGTCATTCCATCTAAAATTTAATAGAACTCCTAGAAGACAGACGTTTTCATTTATATTATTTTATATGGAGTTTTACATCATTGTTCGAGATACAATAATAATAAATTGGATGTACCAGATCTAAATATTGATATTGTGCTGCAACTAAACCATTCTTGAAGGTTTCTTCACCCAGGATTTTCTTTGTATTAATTAAATTAAACAGAATTAATAAACAATTCTCCTCTAGTATACTTGAAAACCAAGATGGTCATCTGTAAAGCATACAGTAACGTTAGAAGTTGCTTATAAATCCAAACACGCCTGCACATAAGTTTTTTTTTTGAAATTTTCATCGCGGAGTATAGATGGCATTAGGAAATCCAAGAGGACGCTGGAACTCGGCAAGCCCGGGATGATGTATCGACACCTAATGGGGCAATTTTTCTCACCATTTTCCATAATCGATAATTTATTATTATACCCAAACGCTGACGATCCCCTCTGCTGTATTTCCTCCCTTATATTTCTTAAATAAACCTGTGCGTGGATTGTATTTGAAACGCAGGCTTAAAGGATTTCTCTAGCTCCTGTTTCTGTGGAGTAATATATTCTGGAAGGATTACAATAAGACATTTATCTCATTAGGATTATAGTGTCATTAAAATATTTACCTATATTTTCATATCTAATTATCTGAAAGCATTTTTAAACATGCTTTGTTAATATTTATGGTTTCTTGAAAAATTGTGAAAAATTTAATATTACTAACTAGCTAAAACTAACCATTAGGCCGTCTCTCCGAAGGGGTAAGGAGAAATAATAGATTTCCACAGTGTTCATTCTTGAACGTTTCCCCTCGATTCCTCTACAATTAATACATTTTGTCGTGCGCGCACGTCGATTTTTCCGACTCTTCACGTAGCCGATATTTAAAATATAATTGATTTGATCTGTTCACGTTTTCCTCGACATTGCTCTATTTCTTGTTTCGTTATTATCATTAACATATCATTTCTTTATTATTACTTCTTCATGCATTCTTTGCATGTATCCAAACCATCTTAATGATACACAAAACTTGAATAAAACTCCATATTAAATGTTTAATATTGATAAAAAAAAGGATGTGTTCAAGAAGTTTATGTATTGTTAATTGAGACATCATGTAAAAACCCATATTAAATATTTGATATTTATTATAGGAGTGACATGTTTTGTCTTGCTAGGACATTATCAAATATTTGATCATTAATTTCACCACAGGAAAACTATTTATTGTTGACACAATCCAATTGTGTATAAAATAAAATGTACATCTACTAATCTCAGCTTATTTTTATTAGCGTAAGGCCCCACCAAAATGCTACGCTTAGTGCTTAGGTAGGCGATTTTTTTCTTTCGATTTAGGGTAACTCGGCCATCGCGATAGTACGCTGCACGTTGGTTCGCTAGGTTGCTTGCAGCGTAGCTCTTAGCATCAAGCAAAGCTCTTTTCTGTGTGACCGTAGTTTAATCGTGTAATCTTTTAGCTCATTGGTTCACAGGGGTGTATTAGGGTGGGTGTATTAAAAAAGGAAAACAATATTTCATAACAGAATCGAATTTATTTTTCAAATAATTATTTTAATGGGTAATTATATTACAAAATAATATTCGTAATAAAACAATACACTGTATTTTGCACACAATACATTTAACACAAACATTAATTAGTTAACTTATTTATATTTTATTACATTCATAATCAATATTTATATTAAATGTAATATCTAAACGTTACGTATTTTCTAGTTTAATTTATTAATCATAGAACTGCCAATACTTATTCCACTGCATTATAACTAATCTAAGTATTACATAAATTTAAATCAAATGTTTTTCAATGTGAACTGTTTGTATTTTTAAATTATTTTTTGGTGTCTAAAGTGATTTGAGATTTTTTAAATGTTCGAATTCAGAACACATTTATGAATCCAAAATAATAATGTTCACTGTATTTTATTTAAAATAAAATTGTTGAATTTCTACATAAAATTTGTATACTTTTATTTTTATTTTGGACGATTTATAAAATAAAAAGTTTTATACCTAATTTAGGACGTATACCAATTTTAAGTGAACAATGGCTCTAATAAAAATTGTTATCACTATGTTTTGGTATTCACTTATGATTTTTTCTGTTTTTTTCGTGTCAGATATTCTTTTTTTTAAAACCTATTTTAGAACAGTAAGATTTGAATACCGAACATCTTTTGAAAACTGAATTTACTTGCACATAAAATATCAATATACTTTCTTTAGATATATATTAATTACGTATTACCTGACACCAACTCATATATACTTAACCAATTCCAAACAATGTTTACTAATTACAAGCTAAGAGGAAAAACATAGTACGCGTTTACTATACAAATCATTTTCATACAATATAAATATTGGAGTATTTTCTACTTAACCTACGTCTGGCAAGAATCGAATAGGTATACTGCATCCTGAATATTTATCTTAAAACAAAGTCATCTTCATCGAAACATTTTAATGGCATAAGTACGGAAAGTGTTTTTTATTAGCAATGGCGTATCAACATATTTTTATGAATTAAAAATAACTCGATTATAAAATGAATCAAATCAATTGTTACGACTTCATAGTTGTACGCATCCAATTGCTAATGTTTATCGTTTTTTCGTTGCTGAAGGTTTACTTTATAAGCATCGTATAAGTTATGAATTATACAGTGCTATTACATTAAAATCATCAAAAATTAAGCATTTCATGATAATTTAGTGAAGTATTACATGGATATGATGTAATAAATTTATAACGCTTACGTCACAAACTTTCATAATACTGCAACAATATGAAATAGATCAATAATATAATATGGTTGACGTATTTCACATTGCTTCGATTAGAGTTTTATGTATTTTATTTATTTATTATTATGATGATTTGTATTTTAAGTGCGCCGTCTTGTAAAATCAATTACTCCAAGGGCGCAGCAGTAAAGAAACTTGTATTTGTTTGTTGAGCTAACTAACTAACAAACTAACGAACACACCGTCTCCCCGAAGGGGTAGAGAGAAAGAATGGACTGCCACACTTTTCTTTCCCTGACAAATTTCTCAACATTCATATATCGTGTTATGCACGCGCGTCGATTTCTCTGACTCCTCACATGGTCGGAATTCAATATTAGATTTATTGGATCGTGACACGTTTTCCTCGGTCTTTCTCTATTTCTGGTCAACATATACTTTTTTTACCATTTATTCTTCATTCATTCTTTTCATATGTCCAAACCATCATTTCATTATTTTGTTCAAAACACCAACATTCGCACCGCATTCACTTCTTATATTTTCATTCGACACTCTATCATACACAGAGTATCCACACATTCGTCTGAAGAATTTCATTTCTACTGCATTTATTATACTTTCATACTTCTTTGCCAGTTCCATGTTTCGCTTCCATACATAAGGGTCGGTAGAAGAACACCATTGAGCACTGCCATTCTAGCTTTTTTTGATAGGTTTTTGTTTGCGATGACAACTTCAAGTGCACCATTTGTTTGTTGAATTTTACTAAAACACTTGTATGGTTTTGAATTAATTTTGAATGCTAGATAAATAACACTTTATAACTAAACTAAAACAAGTAAATGTTTTTGATGTTAGTTCTGCCAAAAATCCGTCTAGATGAGTAGACTCCATGGAATAAATATATCTGTTAAAAATAAATAAGTATTTAAGTTGGGTAGCCTTGTAGTTTAGCTTATGTTTATCAGTCTAGGGAAATTATTTATATAAAGTTACACAAATATTACGTATATGATTAGGAATAACATAATTTTGATTTTTACCACTAGTCGTATACGATTCGAAATTTTATATTATGTAAGTATTAAAATAAGGTAGATTGGTTATGGCTATTAAACACCATTTTTTACGTATATCGTTCGAAGATGTCAATATTATTTTTAACATCTTCATTTTCTTATGACTTTAATTTACCGCCAAATATATATATTTTTTATCATGTCTCTCCAAATGTAACATTCTTCTGAACTGTAGCGGAATGTATTGTATGTCACTGTGTACAATTTTCTCATAATAAAATGCCAGTTCTTACTTACTATGAGTATTGTATTGTGAATTATAATATTGCGTATGAAAAAAATGTCTTATAATATCGTTTTTATTTTATTTAAAATAACACAATTAAAATAATTTATTTAGAACTGGTCAAGTTGTATTTATTTTTGAACAAAAATATATTTTTATTTTACATTTAAACAAAATTGAAAAATGTTATTCAGTTTTAACAGCAACTAATGGCGAATTAACATACAAATTAGTGATACAAAAAAATATTATCGCTGTTTAAATATGGCTGAGGTACTTCTATATTTAAATTCTAAGTTAAGTACAAATTAAAGTGATTACAATTACAAATGTAAACGGATGATTATAGTAACTATATACATGGCCCTTAATATTCTAAACCTAAATAAATTTAATGTTTTGTACAAATACTAGAAAAAAATGTTTTCATTTCATTAAATTTATTACAGTATACGTTTCATTTGTACTCCATTGACTCTATGAACATAAACAGAAGATGATACAAATAAAATAAAAACAATTAATTAATTTAATAAATTCAAATGAAAAACAAATTAAAATGAAAGTCAAATGTAAAGTAAAAAAACATAATTCAGAAAAAAACGTCAATTTCAAATTTAATATGGTATATTTCATAGCTTTTTAAAAATATTTTAGATTGATTTTAAATTATAAATTGAACCCTCTATTTATTGATTTTATGAGAAAAGAAAAAATATGTTTTTTTTTCTTGTAAAACAAATGATGTATTTTTTAAATAAAAAAAATATTTAATAATTGTGTTGTTTGTTTACTAAACTGTATTATTTTATTTAAAGTTGTTGGAAATTTAACAATAGTCTACAGATGTGAATTGTACGTATATAAAGGTACATTCACACCTTTAATGTTTTGAAGTATTGCCGTGTCAGTTGAAACACTAGTGCTCGGTTATTGTGCATGGGTGGAATTGTCAGAAGTCAGAGAGGGAAATACGAACGGCCAGCGAATACATCGCATGTTTTCACAGCGGGAGGGAGATTTATACTGAAGTTGTAATTCATTGTGAGAAATATTCGTGTCCGTTTATTATGAACGCACCTTTACAATTTCAGATGGAACATCCAGATCAGACCAGACACCAACACATATAGGATATTTTTTCTGGTACAAATTTTTTTAGCCAAAAAGAAACAACCAAAGACAAACGATTCTTATTTGCTTCTTAAATTTTTTTTAAATTTAATAAATTAATATTTAATCTTTCTGTTAACATATTTAAAAAAAACAACAATAATATTTAAATATAAATATTTAACAAATTTCAAATACAGAATACTTACAAATTTCAAATAAATTCAAGTATGTCATATTTTAAATTATATATTGTTTATTTATGTATTTGATTGGGAGATATTTAAGGTTATTGAATTTCTTTTACATTGTGATATTTGAAATAAATAAAAAGTGTAATTGAAAAATCAACATCTGAAATTTTCGCAAATTTTTGTTTTATAAATTAATTCAGTAAAAGTGCGTATTTGAATCATAATATTTTATAACAAAATTATAAACATAAGTTTAAATAAAAATAAATTGTGTGGGTGACATATTACAAAAATCAATTTGCTCAACTTGTGTGTGTGAGTGTATAAATGACAACATAAATAAATAATTGAAATTGATCTAAATAAACTAAAAAAATAAAATCATGGCAAGACAGAAACACTACAACAGATTGAGCAACCAGATTTAAATACTATGAATGAACTACATTTCAGGTAAGTTTAACTAAGCAATCTAATTTATTATTTATAATCTTAATGTGGCATTTAAATTTGTGGCTCACAGCAAACATTGAAAATACAATATCTATTTTACATAATACTAAATTTAAAAACAGGCGCCCCCGTTGTTTTTTCTATATAAAATCTTATTGAACAATTTTCACAAAGAATTCGATTTTTAACAATAATTACGTATTTGTTTATAATTGAGTCCACCTCAAAACGTTCATTTCATCAGTTTACAAATTTTAAATTAAAAAAAAAATATTACCTCGATTTCACATTTTAAATGAACTTATAAAAAATATTCTTTTTGACGTATTAATTCTGACCTCACATATTGTGAAAATTTGTTTTTTTTTTGTCGAGTTCGTTTTTAATTAACTTTTGGGTTTCCGGTCACACACCTGTAACAAAAAAGAAAAAGCAAAATTAATAAAAATATGAGTAAGTAGATGAATGATGGAAAATTATTATTTTTTATTTTTAAATGTCTGCAAACAACAAATTTTCGTTGCAGTCAAAATTGATTTTTAGTAAAATGTTTTCGAACATTGTTTAAAAAGCATGGATTATTTTATACAATAGAGTTTTACAGATAAATAAATGTGAATGGGGAAATTATAATAAAAACTGCAAATAATAATATTTTAATTCTACAGTACATAATTATATTTGATCAATATTAAAACATGATAAATAGTAAGTAAGAAATAATACAAAGTCTATGGTCTAATAAAAAATGTCTATACCTAATAACTAAAATCAATAAAAATAATGTTGATGTAATGTGTAAAAGTGTATAAATTTATTTATTGATTGTGCACGAAAATGACACTGTTCAAATTATTATAATTGATAAATTATATATTTTAAACTCATTATGGGATCTACATTTAATTAGACCGTTATTTTGGTCGAAACACTACGATACTAACATTATAAACTGTTAAATTAAAAAACTTTGTTTTATGTATTACAACTATATTTTTATTTTTCACGACACCTGCTTCGTCAACCTACGTTAACATCATCAGGTGTTACAATAATATATCAAATGTCAAATTTTCGTGATTTTTCGAACCTTTATGTGTATTTATCCTATGTCAATTTAAATAAATAAAAAATAATAATATCTGTGTTTGAAAAATTTTCATTTGATATACGAGTATTATTGTAACACTTGAATATATCAGGTTGACAAAAATATAATTGTGATATATAAAACAAAGTTTTTTTTAATTTAACAGTTTACATTTAATTACAGACATTTACATTTGAATCGTTCAGATTTTATGGAAGTAGGTTCATAGATGTCCAAACCATCTTAATGATCCTTTCATTATTTTGTTCATGACACCATCATTCGCACCGCATTCACTTATTATATTTTCATTCGACACTCTATCATACACAGAGTATCTACACATTCGTCTAAGAGATCTCATTTCTACTGAATTTATTCTATTTTTGCCAGTTCCATGCTTCGCTTCTATACATAAGGGTTGGTAGAAGAACAGCATTGTGCACTGCAATTCTAGCTTTTTTGGATAGGTTTTTGTTTGCGATGACAACTATATGTATATGTATATTTTTTTTAAATAATATCTGTATTTGACTACACCGGAGAACTTTGAGAACGCAACGATTAGCATAAATAAATATAAATTTACTATCGCTTATAAAATTACCACAAGCTTTGACAATTAGCAATATACATGGCGATGTAGTACGCAGAGCATCGGCGTACCGCAGATTCTTAAACTTTTTATTCCATGGAACTAAAATTATGGATATTTTTGTAAATATTAAATTAAAGTTTGTTATTCATTATTCATTAATGTAATGAACCGGTTGGAAGCGTTCGAGATGTGGACATACCGCAGAATGCTCTGTATACCGTGGACCGATAGGGTCAGTAATGAATTTAATAAAACGTACTACAGAGAGCCAGAGCCAATAGAGAGCTGTTGTCGAGTGTGAAAATTAGAAATGTCTCTTATTTGGGTCATGTGCTAAGGGAAGAAAAATACCACCTCCTTCGACTGATATTAATGAGCAAATTGGAGGGAAATCGGGGAGTTGGTAGAAGGCAGTTGTCCTGGCTGCGGAACATCAAGGAGTGGACCGGAATAACAAGAGTTCAGAACCTGTTCCAAGTGGCGCAAGATAGATATGCCTTTGCTGCAGTGATCGCCAACGTTGACGGCACCGAAAGAAGAAGAATTCATTATTTTGCGAATTTAAAATGGAAAATGATTTAAACATAATGAAATAATCATTTAATAATAAAAATGAAAACGTTTTTATATGAACATAATACAATATTACAATTATTTCGTGAACATAATACAATATTTATAAATAATAGATTTTTACGATGAATAATTTTGATGTATTTTGAGTCTACAAGTAATATATAAAATATTAAGCACATTACTTAAATTCAATTTGGAAATTACTAGTAATATACTAAAAGTTTTTTCTTGTAATACACAAAAAGAGATCTATAAGAACTCAAGATTTTTTTTTACCCACGGGTACTATATGTCTAATGTCGTAAATGCGGGTTTGTATTAATACAAATATACAATCATTATTGGTACGTTTCAGCGAGCCAAAGTTTGGAAGCCGTCTGGTTAACGAGAATCGCGAACGCAGCTTCTATCGAACTTGCGCACAGCTAAGGCCCATATCTGCGTGGCACATCTCGCCGGGAGTGCAACCAACACTGTGCAGAATTAAGATGTAACATGATGCGAAAACGACCTCAACCGGCTTGTCCAAGATTTATGGCTTGGCTATTTTGCATACGCTGATTTAGCGAATCCGCGGAGAGCGGGACGCAAGACGCAGTTTGTCGCAGCCGGCGCTGAGTCGGACAGAGAGGAAAGCTTGAAATATTATAAGGAAGGCCTTATGCGGATCCAAGTAAGAATAGTTGGTGCTACAGAGGCTTATTGAGCTTAGAACACTTGAGGAAATTTTGCTTCCGAGAAAACTGTCGCTACACTCGGCCCTACCCAATTGCGATTTCAAAATGAGAATAATAACGATCGTGATTTAACGTTTATTATATTGTTTTCACTCGTTATAACGAGATAGTATGAATTAACACGCAATCAAAATAATAATTTATTTTTTTCTACTAACTTAAAATATTATACAAATTCTAATAAAAAATAATAAATATAAATTGCTTGTTTAAAGGTTTACTCAATTTTACTTTAAATCTATTTATATGTTTTTCAAATCTAACTTCCTTCCGAACATCATAATCTTCCGTGACTTTTATATATAGAACGGAAGATCAAAAAACGTTTTTATTGACATACTCGTAAGACAACATATTAGGGATGTGGTATCCGAGTATTATGTATTGGAAATGGAGTAAAAAAGACGCTTTATAGATTTGTTTTTATGGGAGGGATATCTTTACTTGCTAAAAAAAATGTCCGACAACGCTTCGCTATTACCATATTTGAGTATATGCATACAGAGTATGTGAATTAAACAAGTACAATTGAAATTCGATATAAATTCATTTATGCCATCAATCAACGTGTTTCACCAAATACTTAACGTTTTATAATGAAATCCTTTTTTTCTTCATATTATGCTCGAATACAAGTGCATTAATGTCATGACGATCTATTGACGATTGAAAGCTTTATTATACCGACTCGAGCGCCATCTCTTGGTGAATCACATTATACACAATTAAACACTAACATCAAACAAAATTAGTTCAACCCAATACAGACCTTAACGTCTTGGGGTTAAAAGATTTATTTGCCTATCGCACTAAGAATTAATTTATATTCATTTTAAACGTTCATTACATATAATCCGGTTCGTATCAAAATCGTTTTAAACCTTTGCCGAAGTTGTATTTAAACATTAAAATAATGGTCGTAATCATTTCAATATTTGTCGAGTCTATCAGTCCGATAGCCACAAACGTTACATTTTATAATATTTGTAAAGTTACTAAATCATATTTCTGTTAAGCACAATTTATAATCATATCAAGAGGTTCGATAAGTGTGAGTTAACAATAAGTAATAACAAATCATATATACTAACAGAGAAATATCGATTACTTTCATATAATGCAAAACCCCTTATTTACGATACAATACAGCTCATTTATAAATAGTTAGAAACAACAAAATTGCATTATAATATATCAATTTTATCGCGATAGAGACGTTTAATTCAAACTGTTTTTCTAGAATGAGCCATGAATTATTTCGGACATAAATATCACGAAAGAACATACAAGAGAGATATTCTACGATTGGCTGACGAGATTTGTTTGTCTTATTGCCTCCCCCCTCTCCCCCACCACTCGCCACCCCCACCCTTGCCGCCCCTCTCCCGACACTATCTCATATCACCCCATTCGTTCACTCGCAGAATCTTCTTAGGCTTAAGTTTGTTACATGACTGTAACTGGTTTGTTTACAGCATTTATAAACCAATTTATTTTACAAATATTTTAATATTTAAATTTTCGTTATATTCATAATAGCATATTAAATATAAATATTTATTTGAGTAGATTATTTTTTATTACTATTGGCAAACATGTATAAACTAAATTTTTTTGTTGTCGAAATTCATTACTTAAATCTTACGGCGTTTGAAAACCAATTTATTTTACGAATTCTTTAAGTTCTTAAAATCATACTTCATATACCAGTACAGGTTTAATTTGAGTAAGTCAATTTTTATTATTATTATTAGCGATTACGTACATAATGTATTTTTAGTCATTTTTTAAATTCATTTCACAAATCTATGTCATTATATGTTTAACGTTGTTTCCACTTATGAAGAAAATAATTCATGTTAGAAAAACATTTTTGTATGAATTCTACCGTCAAAAATGATTATTAAATATTTGCTATAACTGAAAAAATAAAGTGTTTGTGTTTTAAGGATGTATGGAGTATCTTGATGTATGGCTGCGAGACATGGTGCCTATCCGATAGAGATAAACGGTGACTAGAGGCTTTTGAGATGTGGCCCTATAGAAGACTCTGGAGAATTTCCCGGAGAGACCACATTAAAAACGTGCAAGATGGATCGGCCATGTAATACGACAAGAAGGCCTCTTGCATGCCATAATGGAGGGTATGACCGGGGGGACAAACTCTAGGGAACGCCCACGCCGAGAGTACCTGGACGACCTCTTGGTGGACGTGCGCTGCTCATCATATGCATACGAGTATTTCAAAAGAGCCGCACAAGACAGGAAAGAATGGAAGAGAAGAATAGAGGAAAATTCTGCAAACCAATCCCATGATTGAAACCAGAGAGAGAGAGCGATCTTAAGGAGTGTTTGTATCAGTATTGCTGTCAAAACCAGTTGTCCAGAATTAAAATGAAAATTTGTATAAAAAATATTTGAATGTGAAAACGGGAGCTTTAAGTAACTTTGTGTGTATACTTTAAATGCTTACCGAATATATGTTATTAAATAAATATCATTCAATGAGCAATTAAAGTTATATGATATTTATTTAATTGCACAAATAAATAATTCAAAAATATATTTAGGCGTTTAAATGTGCTGTAACCAAACAGGGACACGCCCAGCCTCCCTTCTCTTTACTTTGGACTCTTCTGCGAACATTTATCAGGATTTCTGCAACAGCCAAGCTAAAATTTTGGACGCTCTAAGCCGGGCGTAAATTTTCCGCTACATGACAACTTTGAAAAAAAAAATGGTATCACGTAAAAAATTACACAAAAAAAACATCGCCGTTCCCGCGCCGCGTTCTTTAGATTTATTGCTGCCGGGAATCTAGTCTTTGGCTATTTTTAAAACTGAAATCTAGCCCACAGCTGTAGCGTGGTGATAAGTGACTTGATTGAACGAGAGTACCATAGGTGAGTGGAATATTATGTCTCGAGTCCAATTAACCCTCAATCCTAGAAGATAAAAGAAACCTTTGATGATTTTTAATACACTCTATACCGACTTGTTTAAGAACGCGCGGTAGCGCCCTTATAACGCAAAAATATTCTTACAAAAACGTCCCTTCAGAGCATTATCAAACCATGAACAATTATTTACAAAGCTTACACCCAGGTAGAAGACAAGATACATAACAATAAAAATAATTATATCAGTAATAATTATGATAAAAGTAATACTAATAATTATATAATTATTATAATTATAACATTATAATTAATTGTAATAATTAAATTACAAAATCACTTAATGGTTGTATTTTCACAATATGTATCCATTTGTAATATTGAACAAAGCCTGTTTTCTAAAAGTTTTATTGTATTTGTCACTTCCATGAGATATGAGAACATGAAAAAAACAGATGTTTCATCAATGTTTATGTCATTAGTCTGATTATCTTCTTAAATTACCAAGATTGTATTAATTAAAAATTTAATAATAATAAAAAAAAAACATCACTTGTATTTTACTTATATGTATTGCAAATGAATATATGAATCTTAAGTTTGCAAATTCTTGTTATATCAGCCAGCGTTACTAAAAAAAAATGTTAAGACTAATGGCATTAGAATTTATTTTACAATCTTCAATATGAGCAGAAAATAGCTCATTATTATGACGAAGGAACCTGGTCGTGTTCAGACTTGAACCCAAATCCCCTAGATTAGGAGCCAAGCGTTATGTCCCCAAGATCACCAATCGATTAAAAATAATATAAATATCAACAATGGTATGCGATTGAAAATCATAATTGTCCAAAGGAGCAATGAACCAAAATTGGTTGAGAATCTGTAGTTTAATTTAATCTCTCTTGATCGTAAAAATATCCAAATCAATGATTTGAAGGAATTCTGTATCTGAGGCTGTTGACTACCGCTGCTAACACTTTGATGTTACATTTCACTAAAGGTTACAAAGCACTCTTTGTACGTGAACAGCGGCACATCTACAGGAACTCGAATGTGTTACTGTTAATTAATGCCGATATAGATTCTGATTTACGGCCCGATGCTCGCGTCTTAATTATTTCATTCAGGTGTAATTTATTGTTCCAGGGTGTGCCGCTCGGCTCAGCATTTTTCCCCTATAAATCTTCAAGTCCTTCCGAACATCTTGGGACACAATCGATTATATTTATCCGGACTGTCTGAATTCATTATTAAAATAGTTATTCCATTACAAGATTTCAAAATACAAGTTTGATTCACAGTCATATGAAACATCTTAAGTTAGCATCTTAAAATAAACAAGAAATTATATAATAATTAATACGAATGAAAACGTTTGGTTTCTAAGAGTTTTAATTTATTTTATAGGAAAGATATGTTTCCCCTTACTAAGGCACGAAAAAATTTAGTAAGAATCAAACGCGTTGTTTTTTTTATTTATTTCTTGAATAATGATCAAATCAAATCAGTTTATTAACTCAAAAGACATTATAAACCGCTAAATGTTTAAGGCATCTATTAAGTACAGGTAAAATAATATAAAAATACAATATAATACCAGGAACGCATTAGAGATGGTTCGACATTAGGAAGACAAGATACTTTCTAAAGTAAAGAGTATTTGTCCCCTGAACGTACCTTCACTAATATGAAAGACGTCGATCTCCGAGGAGACCGCGTTCAGCAGACTAATTGCTCTTCCTATGACTAGACTAAGTCAATATTAAATAAAAGTTTTCTTGAAGTTTTACGTCAAATGTGTCAAAGCATTTGATAATAGAAAGGCAAAACATGTCACTCCAATTAATTATAATAAAACTTCTAGAAAACCGACGTTTTCATTCGTATTAATTTAAGAGCGTTGTTGTAAAATGTCTATGTTAATAATACGTTAATCCAGGTAATTGATGTTTAATTCATTGTTAACAATAGGATAAACCGGAAAATTTTAAAGAGTATTATCTTTAAGTATGTATTCCTTCCATTCAAGCTCAAAATTACATAAATATAATATATTTATTATATATTCGATTTTCTTTTAGGTTAAATGATGACTTTGATAAACAGTTTTGTCAATTTGTTTATAGTATGATAAAAATATTTTTTAAATGATTTTGAATATGGCAATAATTAAGGGAGGGCTCTGTAGTTTAAAAGCCACAGACGTCTTTTAACAGACATTTTTGACATGTCTGTAAAAAGTACAAAAAATATTTGTAAAAATAGAATGATTTTTAAAAAAAATATTCAATTGTGAAACCGTAATACAAAGTGGTGGTGAATATATAATATAAGAAATTTGAATGTTGCCTAAGGTAAATGGGTAAACTCTGATAATTTAAACGATGTTTGCTTAGAAGGAGGGTACGTTAACGAATTTTTTTTTTGTGGAAAATAGATACCATCGAAAACACGAAAATAAAGAATTCTCCGGTAAGGTTTATCTCGGCGGGCCACCGCTCTCGCCGAGGAAGGAGGTTATTTTAAAATTAGTTTAAATTGTAAATCCACGCGTTGATGAATGACGGGGTTAGAAGGATTTATCTCGTGGATATAAGATGGCTGGGGTGGAGGCTGAGATTGCGCATAATACTTCGATAAATTTCCAGCGAACACAGAAGGGAATTTTCACCGCAAAAAGTATTTTACCGTACACACACCTGCTGAAGGAAAATTAACATTACGTAAATTGAAAATGTATTCTGCTTACCCCCGAAGACTTATAAACGCACAGTAACTACTAATTTTATTACAGATCTAATTACAGATCCTTACTATTTACTATACTCTTACTGTGTTAAGACATTAATGTTCATTTAAAAATTAACGAATAACTGCGTTTTTAAAGACTTTTTAGTAATTTAATTTTCCCGATATTTAAGTTGAAAAATCTTTTAAACATATCCAGAAAAATTAACTTAAGAGTGGAAAAACAGTGTTTTAATTCATATAATTTTCATCCATAAAAATTAACTTTTAATAATATAATATAAAGCGCTTTGATCTCTAATTTTCTATTAATGATATAAAATCCTTTTAGCTACCATGAATAATACGACCATAATTCAAGGAGTAGTGAATAATTAGTTTGGGAATAGATCACGGGCTGGAAAAGCATATTTTCCGCGTAATATTACAATTTAATTAAGTTGATAAGGACACAATAGGACCCCTTCCCGTATCTGACAATCGGGTGATATACGTAGTCGGGTGTACATCCTTCTTCCGTATCCCGGGAAATAAAATTAAGCGAGATAGTCCGTGCCGGGATCCGGATAAGGGATGGTTATCCGCAGACCGCGATTCTAAGGAAGCTGGAAATAATGAAAGCTCCGCCGAAAGTAAATTGAAACCGTTTGCAATAACCTCAGCGTAATTTAAGAAAGTGTATAATTTAAATTAAATCCCACGCCGCATTCATTGTTGATATTTAAATATCCGACGAATTTACGGTGCCCCTCGGAGAATTTATCGGGAAATTAATGCAGAATGATATAAATAACTGTAATAAAACAATTCGCCTGGTAGGAAAAGAAAATGTAGAGCTAAAGGCGAATTTAATTAAAGAGCTCGTAAATTAGTTTTCACAGTCTAATGACAGCCCAGTGATAACGATTCCATTTTTAAATTTTAATACATTTTTACCACATTACGATCTTGAAATCATTACATTAAAAAAAGTTTAAAAAATATTTTTATTATTTTCTGGTGTCCTGAGTCCTGATCTGTTAATACATATTTTATCAGATGATATCGCTTTAAAAATATTAGACATTATTATTTGGTAATGCCTTAGTAAGAATAAAACATGCCATTCCAATAAAATAAAATTCAATGAAAACAGACGATTTCATTTGTATAAATTAATATAAAAGCGTATAAGAGTGGGGACAAAAGGCTCCACGTGTGGTGTCACTTTAACTATAACACCCTGCGCCCTTGGAAACACAAAGTCGTTTAATCCTTCCACCACAATGGCAAAAGAAGAGGAGAGATGTCTTCATTTTTAAAGCTATCCATTCAAAATTAGACATGATGAAAAAGACGCCCTTGAAGTGAATTTCTCACAAAAATTGCGCTATATAAATAATCATCATCATCATTATTATATGTCATTGTTTTTAATATGGAGTGTCTTTTTTAATGGATATATTTGAGAAAAAATTAACTCCCATATAAAAGAGAGCACAGAAAAATATGGTGTACATATTTTAATAAATAAAATTATCAAATTTGGGCATTCAAGGTGTCCTCTCATTTAATATTATATTTTATAAAATTCTGTATGAGATGATAATTGCATCACAAGAGTGAAATAAAAAAAGAAAATAGTTTGAGAGTACTAAAAAAAAGACAAGTAATTAACAATTGTACTAATATTGTAAAAACACTAATAAATGTAGATTATATTACCTACTTTCAAAAAATATCTGCTATTTAACCAATTTAAAAAAAAAAATTGAGCGTTCGTTGTTCTTTGTCTTTACTTTAAAAATATCAATATTTAAAAAAAAAATTTTAGATGACACCAATGAAATATGTCTGTCTATTTTTGGTTTAAAAAATATATTCGGCTCTGGGGACGAAAATTCCAATTTTCAAAATAAAATAAAAGCTGTCTGCGCGATGTGGCCAATGGAACGAAAGCAGCGTCTCATCAATCAGCCAATGGCAGAACATCAGTCAATCCACGGCATTCAAAGGAAAGACGACTAAAAGTATTTGAAGAGTTGTTTCTTTCATTTCTTGTGAAGGCAAAAATGGTTGATTTTATTTGAGTAGACGTTCTAAATCTTACGATTTTAGAAGACATAATAATTATTTCTTTTGCGACTTCCGTATTAAAACGATAACTAACTATAACCATCACGCCGTTCCCCCAGAAGGATAGGGAGAGAGGATGAACCGCCAAACTGTTCTATCCTGACATAACTCACGCGCCTCTTCTACATTCACACACCGTGACACGCACACTCGTCGATTGTTCCTGCTTCGAACATTGCCGCCTTTCAGTATTTGATTAATTGAATCATGCCATGTCTTCCTTGGCCCTTCTCGACTCCGTTTTCCATTCACATTATTGGTATATATCTTTTTGACCATTCTTCCTGTATTCATTTGTTCCATACTTCCAAACCATCTAATTCCTTTCTTAATTTTATTAAGGAATATATTATTATCATTTGACTCACATTCCTTTCTAACTTCTTGTTTTTCCGCACATTCTTTTAAGTGATCTCATTTCTACGGCATTTATTTTGCTTTTATCCTTCTTCTTCTAACTCCAAGCTTCACTTCCGTACATAAGGTTAAAATAATAGATTATCTAAATATAACTTTAAACCTCTCAAGCTTACTCTATTTTCATATTCAGAGACGCCTTATGTTTGTCGATTGTTTGAACTTCGAACATGACACTACTTTTATTCAACATGGTAAGCTTTCTTCTCTTATCCACTAATTCCATATTTCCAAACCATCTAAGTGACAGTTTGTTAATTTTAACAAAGACTGATTTTTGTTTATATTCTCAACTTTTTTCTACTTTAAGACTACCTTTGGTCTGGTGTAGAATTCATGTGTCAATAAAACGGCGATAGATTAATTACCTTTCACATGTCATGAGAATTAATATGAAAACAATACAACACGTAAACAGCGATTCAATAAAATAATAATAATTATAATAATAATAATAAAATAGTACATTGTTTTGGCCGAAACACTATGATACTTCAACATTACTACTGTTAAAATTTAAAACACTGTTATAATATCACAATTTCTTTTTATTCACTGTGAATGTCGCGACAACTGAAGAAAGTTTATTGTAACACCTGATGATGCCAACATCGGTTGGCGAAACAGCTGTCGCGACACTCACAGTGAATAAAACTGAATAAAGTTTATTGTAACACCTGATGATGCCAACACCGGTTAGCGAAACAGCTGTCGCTACACTCACAGTTAATTTAAAAAAATTGTGATATTATAACAGTAAAAATAATATTAATACGTACTTTTTCCGCACACTGTTCGAGTGTTTCCATTTCTATCATATTTTTCCTGATGCCAACATCGATTTGTGAAACAGCTGTCATGACAATTTTACAGAATATAATTAATTCAATTGTGATATTATAACAGTGTTCCAAAATAAACAGTTAACAAATTGTATCGTATTTTTTTATCTGATAAGTCATGAGTACATTTATATAAAAAAGCAAAAACCAAAACATTGCAGTTTAGTACGTTTAGTTTAGTATGAGAGTGTATAAAACACGTCGGCATGCGTTTTCCTAATGGCTTTACTTGGTGAATAAGTACAGATGTAGATGTTAAGTGCTGCAAAGAATGTTGTATTGGAATTCCTTTCAATTGGTTAACAGTTAGAAGATATAAACAAGTATTTGGGAAAACCTCGGAAGGCACGAAACATCAATTACGATTCCCCTTAGAAATGCTTTTGAATGTATACTCCGCAGTTAAATTTAGCCAGACAGATATACGAGTATACACATTTCTCCATCGTATAATATATAAAAAATAATACGTAAGATTTTTTTTAATATTACATATTGTTCTAATTCAACGGGGGCAAGCAGGGTGCCTCTACGAGTGGTGTTACTATAACTCCCGGCACCCCTGAAAACGACACAGAGTCGAGAGAAATAAAAAAAATACGACACCATACTCAGGGTTATTATAATGACACTGATGTTACCAATATTGGTTGGCGAAACAGTCATCAATTACATAAAAATAAAATAAATAAATTGGGATGTAATAACAGTGTTTTAAAATAAACACAGAATAATTATGTTATATTTTAACCACGATGTAATCCTGATAACGCCGTAGAAATGGGATCACTAAGAAGAATGTGCGGGAAAACGTTGAATGATAGAATACCGAGCGATGAAATAAGAAAGAAATGTAAGGCAGATGACTGCATCATGGATAAAATTAAAAAAGGATCTCTGAGATGGTTTGGACATATGGAACGAATGGATGAGAGTAGAATGGTTAAAAAGTTGTATACATGCAGCGTGAGTGGAAAAAGAAGCCGAGGACGACCGAGGATGACCAAATTAATCAATTACTGAAAGGCGGTCACATTCTAAGTCGGAATAATCGACGTGCGTGCATGGTACGATGTATGAATGTAGAGGAATCCCGAAAGGTATGCCAGGACAGAGCATTGTGGCGATCCATCCTCTCTGCCTATCCCTCCGGGGAAATGGCGTGATGGTTAGTTAGTTAGTTATGTAACCCTGACGATGTAGGCATCATCAAAGTCATAAATTATTTTTAAAAATTACTTCAAGTATTGCTTTCCTTTTCCACAGGCAACACCTTCAAATAAATCTTTATTTACATACGGGGAGGCGAGTGAGGCAATAAATAAATAAATGATTTAAGTCCGCCGAGAATTATCTCGAGTCTGGATCGTACTCCGCTGAAGACTCAATATTTCCAGAACAAGGATTTGGGAATGAAACGTCAGGAAGACTGCTGGATATCATTCTCGGGTGATCGCGCAGCAGGGATGGATTTAAAAACAATACTATAATAAAACAAAAACAGATTGCGCCTATTGATGCATTGAAGTATTATGGCGCCATCTGACACACAAAATAAATAAAATATTAAAATCCTTCAAATTCAACCAGGAAATACAATGCAAATACGCAAGATGGATCGTATTCTGTGTAATCACATTCAGAAACTGAATAATAATATACTGACTTTTAAAGTGCCGTTTTTGTGATGTAATGACCTCAAGGGCACATTAACCCCTATGACTAAGCCCCAACCCCACCGAGTGCTTTATATTACAATAAAATATAATAAATTTATTATTTTTTATGAATAACACTGTTTGTCCACTTTTCAGTTTAATTTTCTCGACATATTTCGAAGGTATCACACCTTTATCATCGGAAGAACTATACAAACTGATACTGTTTATATTGTTCTCCCGATGAAGAAGGTAAAACCTTCGAAACATGACGAGAAAAATAAACTTAAAACTGAAAAAAATTGTGTTAAAATTCATAAAAAATTCGTCATTATGGAATTCCACAGTGTTTAACGCCTTAAGTTTATCTAAAATTATCACTATATGTTTTAACCTGGAGCTTTATTTTTTACTTTTGAGATGATTAATTGATAAATTAATATAATTAAATTCATATCAATAATAATAATATGCTAACTTTTAAAGCGCCGTTTTTGTGATGTAATCACCTCAAGAGCGCATTAAGACGTGTTTTAAATCTAAAAATCTAAATGTGACTGCTTAAAAAGCGGTCGGTTTAAAAGTATAGTAGAACAAAGTATAAATGTTTAAATAGGGTATGAAATATGAAAAAGATGGGTTTTTAATTTAGGTCTGAAATCTGTCGGATCATTTATGCATCTAAGGTATGAAGGGAGATTGTTCATAATTGATAAGTACAAAGTTTGTGCAATTTTTTTAGGTTAAAATACCAATCACAAAAGTTATAAGATAGGTACTGTTTGATGTGATATATTTTAGTATTTTTTTAAATTGCATTTATTTTATAATTTGTGGTAAAATACAGAAAACGTTTTGGGTTAAATTTAAAATATCTTTCGTTTTAAAATACAATAATATACATTATCTTTATTTGAGAGATAGTTTTTCTCACTATTTTAATGGAACGCCACTGGATTATCGAATGTTTAAAAATTTATTACTTGATTCAAATTTTGTTTTTAATAGAGTTGTTTCCTGTATGTTTCTGTAGCAAGATTAAAAAACGTAACGATTTATTAAGGCAAACAAGTTTTTTTTTTTTTCATAAAAATATTATATAGAATCAAATAAAATGATATGAAGCTTGAAATTTCGTAAAAAAATAAAATGCATTTGTGCTTTGTGAAAGTAATAAAAAAAACATTAAAAATTCTTATTAATTGTTTTAATGATAAGTTTAATTTCTTTTATTCGATTTTTGAAATTCAACGCAACGACAACAAACAATCACGTGTGTTGGATGTGAAGAATTGGCAACAACTGACTAAATAAATTAATGTCCTCTACTCTTTTGGGCCGCTGGAATTAAAATAATATTTTTATAATGGGTTTATCTTCTCAATAGGAAGATTAGTTGAGCCGAAGCGTTGCCCCAGTACAAATTTCGGGGATCGAGCGTTCACGGTAGCCGGTCCATCAGCTTGGAACAATCTCCCTTCACACCTCAGATGCATGAATGATCCGACAGATTTCAGATCTAAGCTGAAAACCCATCTTTTTCATATTTCATACCCAATTTAAACCTTTATACTTTGTTCTACTATACTTTTTAACCGATCGGGAAAATTTAGATTTTTAGATTTAAAACACGTCTTAACCCTTACAACTCTGTGGGCCAGACATTGTGGCCCACAGAGTTCTAGTTGCCAGCTCTGTGGGCCACACGTAGTGGCCGAGCGCGGGTATAAGTTTACTCGACGATTTCTCTAGTATGCAAATATATTTTTTTATTTTTTTTTGCCACAAATACACTTAAATAACATAAGATTCTGGATATACTAACATTTCTTCGTTTAAATTTACCATTAAATGGATATACTCGTTAAAAAAAAGATGCATCATTTTAGCTGATTAAACATTTGTCATACAGTAATGTTTTTTGGGACGGTCTGTCGCTACCTGGCATTTATGGGGGTTTCTGCAAGGCCACACCCATTTGTTGTGACTATTTTTTATAGTTTTGTGGAATTATTATATTTCTTAATTTTGCGATATTGAAAGTAATAGAAAAAGCAATGTACACATTTCTAAATAACTACCTAACCACCATGCAGAACCAAACTAGCTTATTTCTTGTCTTGAATATAATTTCCCAGGCATTTTAACTAAAATGTCATACATTAATGTTGTCAATTAAAATTTATTCGTAGAAGTTCATTGTAAATACGAAAACACAATAATGTGTGATATATAATTTTTCTTATATTGTATATTTAGTTAACATAAATCCACAGTTCTCAATCCAATATAATTTACGAAAACGTATTTCAAATAAATACACAATGTGCTGGGTAACCAACATTCTTTATTTAAATTGCCGGAAAGTTCGATTTTTTCTTGGAATTAATTATCCACCATTTTAGCTGATAGAATAAATATCATATTTTATTATTATTGGCACAGTCAGAATCAACACAATCTGCTGGGTAAACCATTATTCTTTATTTCAATTGCTGGTTAGTTAATTTTTTTATTAATATTATTGGGACAGTTAGTGGTTGTCCTGCACTTGTGACGGTTTTCCGAGGCTACTTCTACATTTTGCGACTATATATTTTTTCTTTTGATTACCTTACTTAATTTTGCGATATTTCTCTCAGTAGTTGACAATAATAGAAATAGTAATTTTCTCATTTATAATTATAGTGAACTAACTGCAATGGAAAACAACGAAAATTTTACTTCAAAGTTCAGTAATAATAACGAATGTGATTTTATCGATAACAGAGATGATGAGGACTTTTTTACATTTGATAATGTTAATTGCAATGACAGCGATAAAAGTGATAGTTTTTTTGTGGACATGGACGTCGGTGATAATTCAAGTGTTACCGATAGTGGAAGTGATATTATACCGACCAAAAAAATGAGATTTACATATTTTAGCGAAGACAGTGATGATGAAAATATTGAAGAACTGATTCCGCAACAACCTTCAACATCCATCAATCCTACGTCAGTAGGATTTTCTAATTCAAAAAAAGTTAGCATTTAATGTCTAGTAATACATCAGAAGGACAAATAAAATGTTCTATTGGAAATAGAACAGTTGGACCGAATACCCCCACAAACTGTTCGGAGCCTATCGATTACTTTACGCTATTTTTTTACAAATATACTCATTAGTAAAATCGTCGATGAAACAATTAAATTTGCAAATGCCAAAATAAGAAAAAAATAACGCTAGAAAAAGTTCCTCGGTCGTCCTCGGCTTCTTTTCCTACTCACGCTGCTTGTGTACAACCTTTTAACCATTCTACTCTCATATATTCGTTCCATATGTCCAAACCATATCAGGGATCCTTTTTTAATTGTATTCATGATGCAGTCATCTGCCTTACATTTGTTTCCGGTTAGTTAATTTTTTTATTAATATTATGGGGACAGTAAGTTGTTGTCCTACACTTGTGAAAAGACTCAATTTTTTAAATACCGTGTAGAATGTTTGCAAAGCATATTACCTATTTTATGACTTGTGGGCTGTTCTTGCTTTTGTTTCCTGACCGAGGGACGAATTTGTCAATGAACTAACCAATGCAAAACAATAAATGACATGGCTCTAGCCAATTAAATGTTTACAATTCCAGGTAGTCGTTAGTTTGCCGAGACCCTTTAGACGAAGGCGTTAATTTGTTGCTACACTGTACAAGATAATTAGAAAGCAACTTCTTCAAGAATTTACATCTAAATATTAGTATATATTACCTATATAGTACACAATTATTGATATGCAATATAATAAATTATCAAAATAAAATATATTGAAGAGTCACTTATTATTTTCTGTTACTTTACGTGTGATTTAGCAAGCATATTTTGAGAAAAATACCAAAAATGTAATGGTCATACTAATTATCGAACAGAGTGTCCCAAAAATAGCAGACCAATTTTATTATTTTTAATTAAAAATATACGTTTTGTTTTCCATTAAATCTTATACTTAATCCAAGCACGTGGAAGTTTATCACTTGTTTAACTAATTTTAATTTTTTATTTTATAAATACGTAAAAAAAAAAATTCAGAGTAGCTGGTCAGTCATGAGAAAAAATGGCCAGAGTGCAAAAGGTTAATGCGCCCTTGAGGTGATTATATCACAAAAACGGCGCTTTAAAAGTTAGCACATTATTATATTATTATTTATTATTGTAGAAAAAATTTTTTTTTTAATAAATGATACAGCACTTAACGTTATTAGGTTTCACTAGTATAGCGGGGTCTACGGCATAATATTTTGCTGAAAAATTTACCTGATTTATTAGATTCAACACGAAAAAGACATTTGTGTAATACGGGCAATCCATTATATTTGATGCGAAAATACGCGTGCAACCGCCATATAAATCACGTGGGTCCTCCGGTGTGCTAACCGAAAAAAACACGACAAGATGGCGGATACACTTGCACGAACGGGCCCAATGAAAGAGGCCGAGCAAATTGAGTCTATTGTTGAGGCAAATTCAATCTGCCGAGAGCGCTTCGTCTTCTGTCTGGCAGCATCCTCGTGGGATGACGTATCCGGGATATTTATTGCTTATTATCTCAACACGCGAGATTAGAAGCCGGGGTCCTACGGGAGGCTGGGCGATACAAATACCACAGAATATTCACCCCGCGGGTTTCTCATAATTTGCAATTCTTTTTAGCGTTGAGATCTCTAAAAAATAATAACAGTAGGGAAAATGGTAGAGAAATGAAACAAATAAGAAGGATTTATGTAAATATTATACTCTATGTATGACAGAAAAAGCTAGAATGGCAGTGCACAATGGTGTTCTTCTACCGACCCTTATGTATGGAAGCGAAGCATGGAACTGGCAAAGGAAGGATGAAAGTAGAATAAATGCAGTAGAAATGAGATCTATTAGACGAATGTGTGGATATTCTGTGTATGATAGAGTGTCGAATGAAAATATAAGAAGTGAATGCGGTGCGAATGATGGTGTCATGAACAAAATAATGAAAGGATCATTAAGATGGTTTGGACATATGGAAAGAATGAATGAAGAAAGAATGGTAAAAAAATTATATGTTAATGATGTAAATGGTACCAGAAAAAGAGGAAGACCGAGGAAAACGTGGCACGATCAAATAAATCAAATATTGAATGTCGGCCATGTGAGGAGTCAGAGAAATCGACGCGCGTGCATGACACGATGTATGAATGTTGAGGAAGCGAGAGAAATATGTCAGGAAAGAAAGGTGTGGCAGTCCATTCTTTCTGCCTACCCCTTCGGGGAGACGGCGTGATGGTTAGTTAGTTAGTTAGGTATGTATGACAGAAAACTAAGCGCTTTGTTTTATTAACACTGAAGACTTTGTACATATGTATTTATTTAAACTACAATATTTAAAAAAAATGTATGTTTAAATTGATATATTATAAACAATAATATAGTATTATATAATATAATATTGTAACACCTGATGATGTCGACATAGGTTGACGAAACAGCTGTCGCGTAAAATAAAATACAATTGTGATACATAAAACAAAGTTATTTAATTTACGGTTTATAATATTATATATCAATTTACATATACATTTTTTAAATAGTTTAAATAAATAAATATGTACAAAATCTTTAGTGCTAATAAAACAATGCATTTAGTTTTCTGTCATACATAGTACCTATAATATTTACATAAATTCTTCGTATTGGTTTAATTTCTCTAAGTTATTTAATTTAACAGTTAGAATGTTAAGGTATCATAGTGTTTCGGCCAAAACAATGGACTAAATTGATATAACTAACTAACCATCACGCCGTCTCCCCGAAAGGGTAGGCAGAAAGGATGGACTGTCACACTTTAACCGATGTGGCACTCCACCCTTCTCTTTTCGCCCCGCGGGAGACGCGGTGTAATGGGTTGCGAACCTCATCGCCACCAATAGGCATCTCTCACCTTCACTTCGATCGTCCAACTTCCACAAAATAAATCTAAAACAAATCATGTAAAATACAGTAATACGAAATAATAAAATGTAAAACTAATTAAAAAGTAATAATGTAATTTCCCCACTTTGGATATTAAAATAACTATTGCCTGCTGTAGCATGTACTCGTATAGCTTAATTTTATAAAAAAAGAAAAATAATGTCTTAAACATATTTTTTTATAAATAAATAAAAATGTATTTTTTCAAATTTTTTAATAAAATTCTAAATAAAGTGATTTCTTTAGGGTGTGACAATATTTAATGTACGTATATTGGAACCAACATGTGTTCGTGTATGTAAGTAGTGTGTTTGTCGTGGCTGTTTTTGCTAATCAAAAACTTTTTACGTGTCCCTCCGTTTCCTGTAGTAGTTATTTTAGTTTTTCGATTCTCTCCCTGCGCTGACATACGAGGGACAATCTAAAAGACAATATAAGTTTGTCGCGAAGTTTTGACTCGGTACATGGTGAACATACCAACTGCGTCGTCTTGTGAGGCGAAGATTCCCAAACTTCGGTCATATAATCAAACTATCAATAATAAACAATTGTAATAAAATAAAATCAAACCTTTTTTGAACTATTTTATAAACGATACTTCAAGGCTGCATCACAAGGTAGTACTTACAATTACATGTAGGTATTAAAACAAGTATTTTGCTTTATTTTATTTAGAAAATATTTTCATAAAATGTGTGATTACATTTTGCAATACAAATCGTATTTTATTTTTACTTATGATTAAAAGTCAATAATTAATTAGTATAATTTTTGTTTGATATATTTAACGGCAGTGGAATTCCATAATTACGATTTGAATGTGGTGTTTGAATTAATAAATAATTTGTTTATTAATAAATTTGATACATACAATTTTTAATTATATTTTTCTGGACCCATTATCATAATAACTAATAATTACAAAACTGGCATATTTTGTTCAATTAAATTTTCTAACCGATCGCGAATAGCAATCATGTCTTAATGCGCCCTTGAGTTAATTACATCACAAAAACGGCGCTTTAAAGGTTAGCACATTATTATTATTCAAATGATTTTACTGAAATCTCTTGATGGAAGTTCATTTTAAATGCGACCTCGCGACCAGTCTGTCGATGCCAGCGAGCCTGGCGAAACCGGTCGCTGTCTAAATAAAGACAAAAGTGGAAGTTGTTAAAATACATCGTTTTATTTAATTATTATTAATAACATATTTTATTATTAGAATCTTTCATTATTAATTATTTATATGTTATCAGTTCACCATGCAAACTCATTTTTGACCTGAGTTTCACATAATATACTACTTTTGTATATTTCAGATGAAAAGAGCAATTGATCAAGCCGTCAAAGAATAATTTGAGAAGCGCACCGAGAGATAAGTGTTATAAATAATAAGATATACGCAGTTCCCCGGCTGCAGAGGAGACAACACAACAAGAATAATATAAAATGTTTTTCATTTTCTTTATTTCACCCCCGATACTCGTAAAACCATTACCCATGACCAAACTTTACTCTGGTGCCCGCTTAGAATGGTGCGCTGCACCGCGGAGGCCGCGGGCGGCGGCGGGCCGTCGCGGGCAGGGTCACATGCTAATCGCGAGGGGGGGTATTAGGCTCGTCACCTTACAATACCGCGAGAGGGGATGCGATGTTTATGCGTCTACTTGTCTACAATTCTTGATACATCTATGTTATTATGTCAACTTTATATTTTACCGACAATCCTTTGATCGGATCGGAAGCTAAACTTAAAATCGGCGATGACTGATTTTTATTTATTCATTATAATACAAACAAACAATAGTTTTGTTGTGTTCCCATGATTAAATAACTCATAATGGGAGAAAAATGTGTCGCATTACAATAATTATAAGACATTCAGAAAATAGTGAATAGGAGATGAGAAGGAGTCTGTATCTCGTATATATTCTTCTCACGTGTGCAAACCAGTATATAACTGTGTACAGTACTATGGCACTCCATTATTCTTAAATTTTTTATTCAAGTTTTGATTTAACACATTTATGCGTTGATTTTAAAAACTTTAAATTAAGACAATATAATATATATTTATCAAAAGTATTTTTTTAGGTGAACAGACTTGTTTGAGGTTTCTGTTTTATTTTGTGTTTAATGAATAAATAAATTGTAAGATTATACATAAAAACATACCCCTAAAAGCTTAAACATCTTAGAAGATTTTATATTATTATTTGATCATATTAATATCGATAATTCTTCTTAAGAAACAGCTCACAAACCCTATAAAAAAAATAAAAAAATATTTAAAAGACATAAAATAAATTTAAAGTGAATTCCATTCAATTAATCTTAATCACCAAATCATAAATATTGTATAAACTAAATTACTTTAGATGCTTTCTAAAATACATATGTAGATCAATATCAAACATTAAATAATTTTCGTGAATAACCTTTATGAATATATTATTGTACCTTTAATGTATAAAAATTATATAGAACAATGTTTTAACTACTACTACTAGGCATCGAAATTATTCCAGTCTGTCGATGCCAGCGAGCCTGGCGAAACCGGTCGCTGTCGAAATAAAGACAAAAGTGGAAGTAGTTTAAAAACATCGTTTTATTTAATTAAAATTTAAAATGAACTTCCATCAAGAGATTTTAGTAAAATCATTTGATTACCGATAATGTATTCCTAATAAAACAAATCTTTCGTTTGTTTTCTTTCATTAATTATTCGTTATAATTTCTTAGCAAAGGAAGTCAACAGTGAGAAGTCCGTTAAATTGACGTTCGTATATGACACGATGCATGAATGGAGGAGAAGTATGTCCGGAAAGGACAATGTAGTGGTCCAATAACCATTGTGATTAAATACATAGTTTTATTTTGTTACGTTCCTAAAGTAACCATTTATAAAAGTTAAAAACATATTTTACTTATTCATTCTAAATACATAAGTATTCATTTCCATAATGTTAATTTAAAATGTGTTAACTGCATCTCTCGCGAGATACGCTGTTTCTAAACAAGATGCTAACAAGTCACATGTGGCGCTTCGCGATTATAATTTTTTTGGCGCATTTGTTTCATCCGGTTTATTTGGCGAGTAGAGATAGCATCCCCGGGAGCCGTGACGCCGCCCAACTTTACACACGCGTTTTTAATTATGTGGCGAAATTTGCATTTAAATAGGTAAGAAGAAAGGTGGGCGAAGGGTGCACGCCCCTCCCAAGTTGGCGCTCGCAAACAGGCTCGCAGCGGCAGTTCCCCGTAACTTTGCGATCGGTTATGTATCGCACTACGATTCAAATTCGAATCGAATGTTCTTTTTAGTGATTCTCTTCATAATCGTAATGAAAAGACACCCCTTTTTTATGGAATAAAAACTCTACTTATACAGGGGTATCCGCAAGGTTACGCGGAACCTGTTTCACCCAGAGAACAAATAAATATTTTTTACTCTCATTAAACAGACGATGGCGGAACGGGCGCTCGCGGAGAAAAATAATTGCTTTTTATTTGTGTGTTTATTCAAATTAAACATAATTCAAGTGTTTGCGTAAGCCCCGCGTTATTTATTTTGTTATTAAAATACAAAATTCTTCCCTGATAAATGTTTGCGGATGATCCTTGGCGCGACTCGCGATTTTTTTTCTGTCAACATTGGACTTTAATTTGGAAAAATTACCACGCAGCTTTGCGATAATGTTGAATTACCGCGTAAACACGGCAACATGCGAAATTATGGAATTCGCTTTATTTACTTTAATTAATTTTTTTAAATCCTGAAAAAGGTTGAATAGCAAAAATTTTATTTTCAGCACAATCAAACAAATTTAAATTCTACAAGAATGTCGTGCATCATCATTTATTTATTTAGCAAATACATTTTGAAATTTGTATATCTTTAATCTTCCTTCTTCTTCTTCTTCCTCAGCCTATTCCCGTCCAGTCCTGGACAAAGGCCTCCCACAGTCACTCTGTCTTGTGCAAATTTCATCCAGGTTATTCCGACATGTCTGTTTAGATCATCCTTCCACCGTAGTTGCGATCGCCCTGCACTTCTCTTTGCCGTCCACGGTCTCCAAGTCAGCAGTCTTCTTGACCATTTTTCATCTGAGCTTCTGGCTACATGACCTGCCCATTGCCATTTTAGAGTCGCCACCCGGTGGATGATGTCAGTGACCTTTGTTTTTTCTCTCACCGTATCGTTTCTGACTCTGAGGCTTATTCCTAACATGGCTCTTTGGGTCACATTAAACCAATTTGTTTATCAAGTTAAATTTCTTCTTCATCTTCTTCTTCACACATCTGACAATCTCTTCCACCTTGTGGATTTCGCGAGTTGCCGAATATAAATTACATCGACGATTCTTATTTAGCACTTAGGTACACTACGTTCCCAAAGCGTTCCGTTTTTATTACTAGTAGTAATTAATTCTCTAGCAGTGCTTATATTTTATAGAAATTTAATTTATTTTAAGTACTAATAGGCGAAGAATATCGCCATATGATCTCCTTTCTTCTTCTTAGTCTTAACTCCATCATCTGACTTTGATTTGGGCTCCGCTCCTGACACAAGTCGCTTAGTTTATTCTTCTTCCTTAGCTCTTTCCTAATACTCGTCACATGTGTCCGTTGATAATAGGGTCGTTGTCTCGGCGCAGCACATAGCCAAACCATCGAAGTCGCGTTTCTCGTATTTCTCCATATTTATTCTCCATATCTCCGAATTCAATATTATTTGCAGATAAATAAATATTTTGTTTTGGTAGACATTTTGACCCAATCCAAAAAAAAGAACTCGATTGTTTTCGTTTCATATATCACTGCATTTGAAATTAGAATGTTTATTACGCGCATGTGTCTATATTACGTTCGTACATTTTGCCCGCGATCACCTGTGTGAAAAACAATCAGTATACGTGGACGGTCACCTACCTAAGTTATTTAATTTTCAAAATTACCCTTCGCGCAATCATTGTGGCGCGAATTTGTCACCACTTCAGCTATCACGGCTCGGCTTCCGTTGTCCAATTAACGTTGTTCCTATCAAATTTTAACGAGCCCTCTCTAGGTACACTAGGTACAAGCATCCCCTAACCAGTCCACCCCTCCCCCAACCCCCAAACCCTCTCTTATTGCCCGGTGTCAGTGGCGTAAACAGCGTTTATATACGTATGTAGAATATATAATATTAATGTTGTCAATTGATTAATTGTTTCTTGAACAATGACGTAAAACTCCACATTAAATAATTAATATGAATGAAAACGTCTATCTTCCAGGAGTTTTATTTAATAAATAAAACTCCTAGAAGATGAATTGAAATTTCTTGGTAGAATGTTCATTGTAAATAATCAAAAAAATTATAAAAATATCTTGATGTACTGCTTATCATCAAATATCTTCTCACCAGTAAATGGAAGCGAGCTGCCGAAACCGGCCGAAGCAAAAAAGTGTAATATATCTAAATATTATTACATTTATGTAGAACATACGAGTATTTACATCTTAACAATTTATTTGAAATATTTATATACTAATTGTAAGAAAGAATTATCACATTTTTAAGTTGATTGTTATGTAATTAGTACTTAATTATATTGAAATATATATCATAATTACTAAATAAAGACTCTACGTCACATGCTTAAAAATTAAATCCTAAGAATTTAGTATTTTCTTATTATTATTTTGTTGAATCACTCATTAAATCCTTAGAGCGCGAGCCAAATGGATGTAAAGAGAATAATTATCAAACTGTTAAATTATAAAACTCTGTTTTTATGTATCACAATTTTATTTTTAATTTTCGCGACAGCTTTTTCGTCAACCCATCAGGGGTTACCAACATCATAAGGTGTTACAATGATGATGTCAACATAGGTTGACGAAACAGCTGTCGCGAAAAATAAAAATAAAATGGTGATACATAGAAACAGAGTTTTATAACAGTTTATATTGTTTAAGTATCATAGTATTCGGTCAAAACGATGGAAAATCAAATAACTATCATATTAATACTCATGACATGTGATAGGTAGCTAATATAAAGCTATTTTATTGTCACGTCAATTCTACACTAGACCAATGATAGTGTGACTGCCATCGCCGGGAATCGAACCCGGGACCTTCGGTGTGTCATTCATTCCACTTACCACTCTGCCATGAAAACGTCATAGATTTACTGCAAAATGGTTATTGAAGAGTATGGGGTCCATATTTTTTATTTATTCAATAGAGTGATGGTTAATTATTTAATATTCCGTGCATACTGTAATTTTTATATTAATAAGCACACGTTAAAAAAAGATACGCTTTAGATAAAACATTAAATATAATGCTTTAATAATATATGCATCAAAATCTTTGTAAATCTAGTTGATTGATTAAATATTCATAGCTAATTATTTTCTAGAATAAAACGGGCAAACAATGGATTCCATGGGCGCGCGGGGGGCGGGCCGCCACTGTTGGGTGTCGACTTTCCCGCCATATTCGTTCACTAATTACTTTATTATTTCGCGCCGGAGATCCCTCTAATAAAATATGAATAAGGAGCCAAAAATGCCGCCGAATAGTTCGGGAGTGAGTGACTTCTGCGAGAATTTATCGTATTCCTCGGGGAATAATAAACATCGCTAGACAATAAGGGAAATTATAATAAAAATTAAGCGTTACCAACTGCTTTATTCCAATGGCGGTGATATTATATAATGTAAGATGGTTCTTATAAAAAGGGGTTTGATATTTTTTGCAAAAGAAATCGTATAACACTCGCAAACTGGTGAGCATATGCATGTACCTACGTAACAACATTAATTGTATTTTCATAAAAATATTGGGTACCTACTTATCATAATTAAAGTAATTAATAATTAATATAAATGAAAACGTCTGTTATCTATAAGTTTTATTATATTTTATGTTAATGACATATTTCGCCTGTCTAAGGGATTATCAAACATATCGAAAATCAAACGTGTTGCTGTTTATATACACGAGTTAAAGGAGCGAAATACGACAATTTTGGTAATTGACGTGGCCCAAAATATTGTGGAAAACAATTAAGGGACAAACACCAGAATAAGTTTTTTAATACAATGTTTACATAGGTTTAATATATGGTACTCCTTTTATAAAAAATATTTTTAGAAATTAAAATGTAAATATAAAACATATTTTAGTATTTTACAATTACCACTATAATGCATAGTTAATTTAATCTAATAAGTGCCTAGATTTTCATACTTATTTGTAATATATTATTTGGAATCTTAGTTATATCCGTGTATTTTGATATCGTATTCGTCCAACGATTCGGAAATCATTGCAGTCACAATCTTCAAGGTAGTATGTATATTGATTACACTACCATGAAAAGGGAGACTCAAACGATCTCTAATACGTCATTCGAAGAGTATACCAAGGTACACATTATATATCCAAGATCGTGAAATATACAATTTAATCTTTGTAAAAAAAAATTTGAATATCACAATAAATATCATCCGTATACGAATATGTAGTAATATATATTATTACGTACAATTAAGTAAGATTTAATATTTTTATTTTATGTAAGTGCTTTTTAAATTAAGAATAAAATGAATTCTTCAAATGGTGTATGAATTTTGTGACATTCAAAATTTCAGCCACAGCAGGTTGTGTATAAAAAAAACTTTTATATTATTTCCTAGGCCACGGTGGGTGATATCACGTTTCGTAAGAAGTGAAAAGAGCAGCAAACGTGACGCAGGGCATAACACATTTAAAGAAGTCGTAAATCACAGCATTATAAAGAAAGTTGCGCCCTGCTCTGAGGAGATAGGACTTTTCTTTATCCCAAAAGGTTAGTTAGTTTTTTCAACAATGACAATGGTCAAAAGAACTTCAAGGAATTTTCGAGAGGCACATTAAAAAACACCGACATCGTCTTCATTGTAAAATATTATTGTTTGTATTTTTTAAGACGATATTTTATTCCTAGCAACACATGAGCATTATGTTTTAAATGCGTTTTATTTGACGAACTATAGCATTGTGACCATTTTTTATGAATTAAATACTATTTTACGCGCTTTTGAGTTTATTTTTCTCAGCATATTTCGAAGGTTTTACGCTTTCATCATCGTAAGAACGATGTTTATATCGTTGATCGATTCGAAATTTCAAATATTAGAATTCCATCATGTAAACGCCTTAAGTTTTCTAATAAAATATATTAATCAAATATATGAAGTAATTTGAAACGAATGAACAATTATTAATGGTGACGATACGTATGGAACACGAAAACTTGTTTTTTTTTACTTTGTATAATTTTACATTATATATTTTACTTTAAACTTGTCCACCTCAAATTATTTGGTTTGTTTGGTCATACTACAATATGTTGAATTCAGTCTTCCCGACTTCTTTCTGGATTCACACTACTTAAGCATTTTTTTAAATTATTTTTCTTCTAGCATTCGTTCCATATGACCAAACCATCAAACTCGTCCTCGTAGAAGATGGAAGCACAGCTGGGAATCGACCATACAGGAGGAGCGATCCCTGCAGAAAATACTACATAGGTCTATAGCAGGGAAGAAGAAGATTAATATATGTTAAAGAGAATTTGTAATTAACAATATATTTTATATTAGATTTGAATAGTACGCTAAGTTACGCATTATTTTAAGATAGGAAATTAATTTTAGATAAAACAGAATGTGGGTTCTCACAATTCCATTAAAATGATAGCGCCAAGAAAAGTCTCACCCCATTCGATACGTGCCAAAAAGAGATAAAGCACTTTTATTGATCACGTGGGGAGGGAGCCACCCCCTACCCCTGGCGGGGGCGCGCGGGCAGGGGAGGGGGATGTACAGAGGGGGACACACCCCCGCCGCCATAACTCACCCGCTCATACAGACCAAGGGAAGGAGTGGGGGTAAAGGCAGGGGTACGGATTTAAAATTCAACCCCGCTTTAAAAGTTAGAAGTTTCCATTTTGATTTAGGTGAAAAAATAAGGTTCGTGCTGAATAGTGATGAGTTTTGGCTGAAGTGAGGGAAATTGTGGAATTTGCGAGGCCTTTGGAGGAATGTGCGTGTTTGAAAATTTCACGCGACCCGCTATGAACTATATTTTGGGGAAACCGTACGACGCCCAGTTCCGTCTATTTCAGCCGCAGATGATAACATAGCCAACGTGGATCGCTTTTAATATTCAGCCATGACTTTAATTTGCCAATTTGAATTTCTAAACACCGTTGACAACCCAAACAGCATAATCGCTTAAAAGTTAAGGTGATATAGTAATTTAATAACTTAACCAAGTAACTTAGAACAAATAAAAAATATGTGGAAACTTTTAACGAATAATTTACCACCGAACACCAAAGGTTGTGTTTTTAAAATCAATATAAACCTATATCATTTGAATAACTTTTGAAAAACTTTATATTTTCACAGCATTGTTTTGAACTTATTAAAAACCTGTTTCGAATTGTACCGATACGTTTTTCTTCAGTATAAACATCACAACACAAAAATAATTCAATGGCCATTAAAAATTAGAAAAATATATCATACATAACCAGGTAAACTTAACCAACTGACTGCATGTTACAAAAAATTGCTTTGTTAGCACTAAATCTATTGTATTTTTTCTCACAGCAATTTAATTGGTTTGATTTAATATTTATTACAAAAAAATATATTTAAAAAAAAAACTATTAGAAATAATCTTACTAATATATAAAATAAGCAGAAAAGATAGCTCTTTATAATGAAGAAGAAGCGGGTCGAGTCCAGGGCTGAACCTAATCCCCTGGATAAGGAGCCAATAATTCTGTCCCTTAAACCACCAGCTGAAGCTTTGATGAATCATATTTATTATATGATTTTTTGTAGAAGTAATGTACCCTTTCAGCATTATCTGTCTATATACCTGTATGTTATAATAAAATATTATATAATTTATTTAAATTCTACAAATTAATTGAATTCTAATATCTCATATTATAATTGTTTAAGAACGTGCTGATTTTTTATTATTTATTTTGCAAATCTCTGCTTGTTGGTCATTGCAAAGAATGGAACCAGCTTACATATTGGTACTCTGCATTACCGAGAACCTGAATGTGAGAGAGTCTACATTACAATCAAGAATGTCTTCTGCGATGGGCAGAAACGCACAAATTTAAGCCATTGGACCTGCACTGTAGCCGGCTCCTTAGCCTGGAATAATATTCCCGCAGACCTCAAGGACATTGAGAGCCCATCAGAGTTGAGATGGAAACTCAAAACTTTATGATCTGTGATCAGTTAAAACATATAGTAATAGTACATATTAAATATGTTTACTATCACTATATGACGAATTTTTATGAATTAAAACACTGTTTTTTCCACTTTTGAGTTTATTTTCTCGACATGTTTCCAATGCTTACATCGAAGTTTATATCGTTCTCCTGATGATGAAGGTGTAAGCTTTTGAAACATGTCGGGAAAAATAAACTCAAAAGTGGAAAAAAAACAGTGTAAAATAAAAATTCGTCATTATGGAATTCCGCAGTGTTAACGCCTTAAGTATATCTAAAATTATGACTTTATGTTTTAACATGGAGCATTTTTTACTATTGAGATGATTAATTTGTGAAAACGACGCAGTTCAAATCATCCAAATTATTATTATATAAAAATGATAAATTTGAAAGATCTTGAGAATGGAGAGAGATGGCCAGGGATAGGAGTCAGTTGAGGACTGTTGTGGAGGAGGCCAATCCAGTAGCACCGAGAAGAAGAAAAAGGGGAATGAGAGGTATATAAAAATACGTATAACATTTTCGAAACGTCCAAGCGACTTATTTTGAGTTCAAACTCTTGTAAGACGGAGGAATGCGGTTTCAAGTTCTCAAATTAAGTTGGTTAATTTTAAAAGATTTTAGCGTAAATCCTTGGAGAAGAAATCCCCGTGATTTACGGCCGAATTCTTCATACAAAAATTTAACACACTCACTTTAAGTGTCAAAATAGCATTCGCTTAATAAATTATATTTTTGGACGAATTAATCAAACGAGTAAAAATATTTTCATTCCCGGCTTTATTTTATAGCCGTGCTCTGGCGCATATTTTTTTTTTTATTCCAAAATGTTCGGCCCAAATGTGCATCTCATAAATAACGCCATGCTTCTTATTGCCGGCTCACTCCCTCGCTATAGGCGTGTCCCTGTCTGCTGCGTGCATCCCTCTCTTTTGTATGAAGTATCAATGGCGAAAGAAAAATATAAGCGCATGTCCTGTATTCAATTTCTAGTGCCACATTTGTATTATGAAGTAATAAATTGAATCACCCGTGAAATTACTAGCATTCCAGAAGTATTCTTGAACAATTATATGAAATTCTGAATTCAATATTTAACATGAATTAAAACTTTTTTTTATCTAAAAGTTTAATAATATTTTACAGATATGATAAGTTACGTCTTATTTAAAAAAAAAGTTACTTTAGATTTTGATCCTTTGTAAGGTTTATCTCAATGATAATACTGTTTATTTAATTATTATTGTAGTTTTTTTTTTTATTAAATTTACTGCTATGGTATATCCCAATGTAAATATTATTGAGCTGACGCAGTCAATCTTTTTGGTCCGTGGATTATCTGGAATAATTTATTAATATAATATTCCTTACACTAAGGAAACCACGGAAAATTTCAGCTATAACATTTCCTTATGCCTTACTAGAACAATGTCAAATATTTGGGATTTGACCATGCCTTAATAAGGCGAAACATAATTTAAAGAATGAAAACGTGTGTTTTCTAGAAGTTATATTAAATTTTATTCGAATGTCATTTTTCTACTGTCGAAGATTGATAATGCATTTGACACGCGAAACATGTCATTGAGATAAATTATAATAAAACTTCTAGAAAACAGACGTTTTCATTCGTACTAATTATTTAATGTGGAGTTTTACATCATTTCTCTTTTTCTTTTTTTTATACACTTTGTTTATACAACACTTACCTACATTTAAAAAAAATTACATAAACATATTTCGGACAACCAGTCCTTCTTCAGGGATACATATCATAAAGATACAACTTTAAAATGTTATAAAATTGTTGTAACATTTATATAAAATTGTTGTAACATCACTGAAGAAGGACTGGTTATCCGAAACATGTATATGTTATTATTATTTTTTAAATAATAGTGTTGTATAAACAAAGTGTATAAAAAGAAAAAGAGAAATAAAGCAATTACAACACAAAGTATGGCGAATATAGAATAAATTTTACATCATTGTTCAAGAAACAATATTTTCGTATAAGGCTAAGCATGTTACTTCCATTACATAATAATATTTCTTCTTTACTTATTTCGTAGAAAAAACTAGGAACGCTTGATTATAGATAATACAAAATAAAATGAATAACGAATCAGGTGACAATATTACACGATGAATTGATGTTGTTATCTGTTCACACGTTTTCCTAAAGGTGTGGTCTTAGAGGATAGGTCAGCATACACTTCCAAACAATTTGGATTTAATATTTTTGAATTTTTATTAAACAAACACCGTGAATAAAAAAAAATATTTACGAACAATCAAAATTGTAGATTTCCACACAGTTTAAGGTCTCAAAAATATTTATTTTACTATAAATCTCATTTGTAGATTTTTTCTAATGATTTCCACCATTTTGTTGTATAGATAAAACACGTGGCGACCTCAGTTAACACGGCATATCCCTGTCTCTTTCTTTCCTCGATTGGAGTTTGTATCTGGAGCGAGACGCACGACAGGGTTAGAGGGGAGGGGGTACCCTTGGAACACAATTTGTTCCAACATCCAGAACTATTATGTTCAATTCGCGTGGTGTTTTTTGTAATTTTATATTTTCTCGAAAAAATTCTCAGTTGCCAACGGAGTGCCACAATTAAATTACATTTACAATTCTTTAAACGAGTAGGTACCTACTTTAGAATCAGACCATTCTGTAAAGTACCCGTTTACAAACAATGTTAATAATTATGTTTACTATTGATATCAATATATAATACTTAATAAATAATATTACTTTTGAAATTCTAATGAAACTAAATGTTAGAAAATAAATTAAGGAATTACATTTTTAAAACAGTGTTTGAATTGTTATCAACTTTGCTGTATATCAAGTTTTTAAACGAATTGTAAAGATACAACATTTTGAATGTATAAAAATACTTGTAGACTTTCCATACAACTTCCAAAAATTTGTCAGACATGGTGGTCATAAGAAATGTGGAATGGGGAATGTTGGTATTACATAAAGCGTGCGCTTAACCCAACCAATGACAGGTCATAAGTCCTGTAAACACCTCGATCACCATATTCAGTTTCCAGTTTGCATCTTCGTCTCTATTGAGATAAAATTAATCCTTGAATTGTAAAGAGATTAATAATTAAAATAATGTATGAATAATTGTTGATTTAACCTATGTCAAACTGTTACGCTCGTTTTTAATTCATTTCATATTTATTGCATGTTATTATATTCAAAAATAAATCTATAATCCATCAATTACTTGAGTAGGTTCATCACTAGTTAAAACAAATATTAATACTTCATTATCACAGCTAGTGATGGGTAAGCGTATAAATTTAATAATACTCGAAATGTTTGGGTAGGTACCTATACCCGCTAAGGGAGAAAAAATGTAATATCTGACCAACACTCTTAATAGA